>VXAY01012525.1:455880-553154 GCA_013399855.1 Oxyruncus cristatus | reverse complement strand
TTTTTAAATTACTGATGATGAACATCAGGGGTGTCTAATTTTGCGAACATTGAATTCATGCAATGACAATTCAAGTCGTGCTTTTTTGCAGTATTTGTAATTTGCTATTGTATAACTCTGTTATGATTCTTAATAAAATTCTTAGAAATATTTGGGCCAGATTTGGAGGTTATTGGCGTTGGGTCCTTTAGAGTCTCTTACTGTGTACAATGTTAGGGTTATTATGTGAGAAGGATATTGGTTTTGCATAAAATTGCACTGTTTTAGTCCAGAAGTTTGAAAAGTTTACCTGGTCTGAAAATAACCTTTTGAGACAATTTATAAAACAAGTTATAAACTATACATAGTCATTCAGGAAGCCCTTCTTTTCCTTAACATTTTTTGGTCATTGTCTTCTGTTCTTTTTACTGTTGCACTGAGCTACTTACACGTTTCTAAACACCTAATTAACTTCATAATTAAGGTAAAGACTTTATACTCAAGTGGCTTCTATAAACTCATAACCAGTTGTAATGCACCCATTGTCCTACATATAAATATAGGAATATAAATATTTTATTTTTGGCATAGCACTGATATTAGGATATTATTACAAGTTAGCTGAATTTACACACAAAATGTTTCTTAAGTGCACCACTTGAGAGATTTATGTTATCTTTGAATATTCAAATATTTGTAATTTTTTCACCATTAAGAAACAACATGAATTTGCAATAACCAAAATATCTTCCAAATATAAAACAATTGCTTAATGTTAAATAAATGGGTGCTCTACAACACCTTTATATAAGATATTCTCTGAAATGTAGTGATTCATGTGGATGTTTTTACTTTTTTTTTTTTTACTTCAAATAGAGGAGCAAAAAACCCCCTGCTTTTACAGTAATGTTTAAGGCTTTCAGTAACACATTCCATGAATATTATATTTCTCTGAATTTTCTGTAGTAAAACCTACTTGAATTTCCACAGGTAATTTTACTTGAAATAGAACTACTGAATAAAAATAATAGAAAAAAAAAAAGTCAGGATTTTTATAGTTTTGCAAAAAATAATCTCAGTGGTCTCTCTCTGTTTTGATAAAGGGCTCTTAAGATTGCATGTTATTATTTATACCATTTATCATTTTCAGTTAAAGATTCCTTGTCAAACATCTGTAAAAAATAACATATTGGTACTTTTACGTGTATCTCGAAACACACAAAATGTTATATGATATTATAGCACAATATGAGCTAGAAAGTGTCTTTTATTTCCTTTGTAAACACATTGATATAAAGTAAATAAGGTTTAATACTCAAAAGGAGTTTATGTCCCTTTAAAATAATGGAAACCTCCCAGGGTGAAAGAAAGAATGACCCAAAAGTTACTGTAATTAGCTCAATGATTCCAACTAATGAAATAACCACCCCAAAAGAGAAGATTATTTTTTTCCTCAATAGCCATCTTAGAAAAGAAAATTGACTGCAATCACTTCTTAACACTTGGCAAAACCACAACCAAATCAGTAATAACTTTATGTTAAAATGATATCAGGGCTTATTCATGTCAGTTATTAAAGTAATTTCTGGGTAAACTTTGGAGAGGGTATAGTAAGAGAAAATAACATTTTATGTGATTATAGATGATAAGTTGATCGTAAGTTTAAGGATATTAAGATAAATTTAATTTTAAATGTTTTACCTGCTCGGTCATGTGTATGTAAGTGTGAATTGGGCTTGCATCTGGTATACTTGATCATGCTACTGAAGAGATTATAGTCTTTATAGTATTTGTCCTCTACAGTAAATTTACATAATGATCTCACCCCAGGAATTGAATTTTCATTTAATTAAATATAAGTTAAATGCGTGCTAGGTAGTTTCTCCAATTAAGACTGGAATGTACTATTCCAGTTATTATACCAGCACTGTGGACGTTCAAATGCTTGCTGCTTCTCATGTAGCACAAAATCTTTGAATCCAGGGGGACCTGACAGAACATGGCTTTCCTTCCTCCATTTGGAGACACACCAATCCGGAGCCATTGCCATGTGAAGAGACGCACGTTCCCGGTTTATCCAAGGGCATAACAAATGGCTATTTCCTTTACTAAAAATCATTCCTTTATGTTCCAGGACACAATAAATAAAAACACATTAGGTATTCAACAAAGCAATTCTGAAAATAATGCACAAAATATCAATTTGTGTATCATAGAAGGAGAAAACATTGATGCCTCTGAATCTAAAGAATGTGTATTAAATGGCAAGATCACCTCTAGGATCTGGAAAGGAGAAGTAGCTGGTTCACAACATCCCAACCGAAAGCCAATTTCCTTTTCTGATTTTTATTAGTATGTATACATCTATTTTGTATGAGATCTGACACTGGTAGGAAATTATGTTCCAATAAAACTGCATTTCACTTTAGATTTTTCTAAGAGCCACAGGGAGCTGAAGCTGGTAAGCTATTTTCTTTTATCATTTACAGACAAAATATAATGAAGGAAATGAAAAAAAAAATAGTATTTTTCCTTGCTTGTATTTGTATTTTTTGCCATTTCTTCCTATACTAATTAAAACAGTTTTAATTACCACATTAAAATACTTTGTAAACTGACATTTTCATAGCGATTCGTTTCAGTGGTAAATGTTTTTCTTAATGGATAAGGTCTATTTGCTGAGCAGACAGACAAAACTCGCATCATCAACAGAGTAATTTCTTGAATATTGAAAAAATGTCTGCAAGATGAAAAAATATTTCTGTCTTTAGATAAATAAAAAAGACAGAAGTATATATCTATTATATATAATAATATATGTAATTATTATAGGTACAATATATGTAATATATATTATATATAATTGTAACATATAATTATATATATCATATTATTATATAATATATAAATTTATAAAAAGATATATAATATATAATTTATATGTAAAATATATACCATATATTATATATATTTTATATATGTCTAATATATATAATTTCTAATTAATGTATATCATATATGGTATGAAAATAATGTATAATATGCATGTCCATAATTGTAATGCATAATAAATAACACAACTGTATAATGGTTGGATATTTCAGAAGAATTCTTCAAACCAGGATCCAGGCAGTAAAACTGCTATAAAATGGCTTTGAACATGCAGACGGTGATGTATTATTTTATCGTTGAATTTATTGATTTTATTGTGGTACAATGGTACAAAGCTGCCAGCAATAAAATAGAATACGATGATACCAAAATGTATGGGGAGATATTTCACTTCGTGCATTATGAATAAAGTTGTTGAACTGATATGTTAGCAATGAACGCTGTACAGAAAAGTAATGGCTTGTTACTTCATACTTACTTGACTCGTGTGACTTCAGTTCCAGAAAAACCCCAAGTATTTCAAGTGTCATTATTCAGGTCAGCTTTAGCAGGAGGCACTCCTGTTCCTGTGTGAAATATTTTTTTTTTTTTGTGGTTAGTGAAAAGAGAACCTCAGGGCTTTATTTCCTGCACGGCAAATATCCCAACTCAAATGCCAAATCAAAAATGTACAGTCACTGAAACACTTCAAACTATGATGACAGTGCATGTTTCTCTGGTCTGTTCCTCAAAGAACTCCTCTAGCCAGTACAAAACACGGAGAGATTCATGATCTGGGAGCTGCTAAACCACTGCCCTCTCCTCCAGCTGACCAACAAGGAAGCTGGATATGTCACAGGTAGGGAATGATTTCTATTTCTCATCTCCAGGGAGAGATGCAATGTATGGATATCTCTGACGATGACCAGGGCAGGAGACGATTTTACCACTAAGAAAAATCTGTGATGAATTGGCCAATTTTTTTTGCCTTTTTTTTAATGCTTGACTCTAGAATAAGATTTCTAAAGTTTCACAGTATGCTCTGGTGATGATTTCTCAATGTAGCTAGCCCTTTAGATAAAAACAAAGTTTTGCCTATGGAATCCTCTCACCTTCAGTATCACAGTTTTTCACTCTAATAGCCAAATCTCAGCCCTACCTTTTCATGTGGATTGTTAAGCTCTGACAAATAGCTGGGTATCTGATATGAAAGTCTGGAAGATTTATATTTTAAAGGAGACGGTGAAAAAAAAAAAGTCATGAGCTCAGCAGAAGAACTTTCTTTTTCAAATTCCCGAAATACACAAGCAGTGTGGGGTTTCTATTTACAGGGCACGTATATGTTGCATAAAGAGACTGAAAATATTTTTCTCTATGTTGTATCGTTTAAACAGAGCCCTGGGGTTTCAAAAGGGGATCTGGAGATACATTTCTCCTTCAGGAAATGTTGCTGCATGATAACAGCCATGATACCAAGATGGTGCTGCACAGCTGTGCTACCATGAAATAGAAAGCAGAGGGGAATAAATGGAGACAAGACAAACATAAATCTCCTTTACACCCTTCCCCGTTCCTCCCTCACCTCCCAGAGGGCGCAGTCGTACCTTCCTGTGCACTCCTGGAGATTACAATTCCTTGAATTGCTTATGCCATCCTCAGCCTCTTCCCTGTTTCCCTGGGGGAGTCAGCACAGAGAAGTGCTTTAAACAAACATCCCTCACAGAGCTCCACATTACTTTCTGCCTTCCAAGCAAGCTGTCGTTTACCTTCTGTCACACATTAGTTGCATTAAATCCATGTTCTTAGTTGCTGCATTTAATGTATCAAGGCCCTTCTGTGTATCTGGAGTGATATACTCCAAAGTGGAAGTTAAGTATTTTGGGCTCTAATCTGTAAGGCAGCGCAAGCAAAAACTCTTCTCTCTCTGCACGAGATGTAAAGATAGTGTCTCAGAACTAGCTGAGCCTGGGGAACAAGATGCCCAGCTGAGACAGACTGCTGTCTCACGCTCAAGCGTCGGGAGAATCAACGGCACCGCATTTCCGGCAGGAGATTCCCCCGAGGGATCAAATACCGTAGGTGTGCTCCGAGCATGTAAGACACCCCATGACAAGGGCACAGCGCTCACAGAGCAGCATGGCAGCTGTCATGTTTCTTGAAAAACATGGCTAGAATGCTGCATGATACTTGTTTCCTACCCTTTCCCTTCATCCTTAATACCAGCGGGATGTCTGGATGCGTTTCCCTTCTTTTCCTGAAGGTTTGCTCACTTAAATCTCTTCCCATAGTCTGTGCTAATCACCAGGTTACTGACAAGCTGTGCACGCGGGAATACGCTTTCAGAGCCCTTCCTTGAAACTGCTTCACTTTGCAGAAAATAATTCGAAGATTCGGGAATGAAATGACAGAGAAAAGGAAAGAAAGCCTGGGTAAGGAGCACTGGGAGTGGGGTGAGGAGATCAAGTGTTGTTCTTGGAGCAGGGACTGATTTTTGGGGCAGCCTCTGAGAACACGTGCTGACGGACGCATCGTGGGCGAGGGCAGCAGGGAAGCACCACCCTGCTGGAGCTCTGCGTTCCAGAGCGCTACAGAGCCAAAAGTACTTTTTTGCTTTTCTAGTTCTTGGGCAATCGAACCCATCAGGATGACTGGACACGATGTCTCTTTGGGTACAGGCAGGATTTAGTCAGTGGTCTTGATAATAGATATGGAGATAGTGGCTGCAAATTACAGTTATGTAAGTCCTGTTACAAAATTAATGTCTTAATCTAAGCCCTAAATGTTTTCCATGTGCAAAAACATGCAAGACTTGATTCACTAAAATACTTTCATTTTGGTTTAAAGTGAGGAGTTTTATACAATACAGAAAGGTACCAATAAAAGACATTCTTAGTATGTCTTCAGACATGTGTAGTATGACACAATAGTTGCATTTCCTATCTGAGTGCACACATTACTTTATATTTCCAGCGATTCCCCTAATACATGAAACACATAATTTGGCACTATGCATTGAAAGTACCGAAGAATGAGTATTGCAAATTTTATGTCACCAAAAAGCACACAAATAACCATTGCTCCAAAAGTTAGATCTGCCTTACAGCTCCACTTCATATATTCTCAGTCCTGTTACAAGTGTTCTACAAAAAGAACAGTTGAATTTTTTCACGATTTTTTTTTTTTTTTTAAATTGGAAAATGCCATTTAATGAATGCAAAGCTGCTATTGTGGAAAAAATATTAGTACTGAAGAAATGCAATCAGTAAGGGTTTCCCACATTCAGGATGGAATTTCTGCTTAGAATGTGAGAGAAGCAGAGACAGAACTGAGTGTTTGGGAGAGTGACTTAGTCTTTGAAAGTTCAGGTGGACATTATACTGCCCAGGCTTCTAGAACATAACTAGCTGAATTCTTTTTCTGTGGCCTGTACAACTTACTAAGTAAATATTGATTGATCTGGACTAATTCCAAAGAATAATTAGTATTCACTGTTGTAAGATTTGGCAAAACAAAATACAAATTCTTCATTCTGATTACAAAACTGGAACTGAACTCCAATTTCGTACACATCAGGTGGTTTTCATAGTATATGTAAGGTTGCTGTGAAAATTTTTTCCCTTTCCTAATTTGACATTTTGGGTTGATATCCTTAGTCCAAAAAAAAATTTTTTTAAAATTATTTTGTAGCTTCAGTGTTACATATTTATGAAGGTTAAGTGTTGATTTTGTTCCCAGTGAGACAGGAAATGGACTGAAGAGAGGTTTTCCACTTCACCAATAAACATTTTATAACTTCTTTGTTACTGTAGATGGGCAATACGCCTCTCCATCCCCTCAGTATTTAAGGAAAAGTGTTAGAAGTTTCCAATATTTGTGTTACAAGAAAAAAAAAAAACCAAAAACTGAAATTTTGAGTGAGTTAATAGACTGGAAGATCTATTGCCCCCCGGTCTCTCTGACTCTATTTTTTGTCTTTCTTTATATACGCATATTTATTTAAGGTATATTCTGTTTTCTGATGTTACAGTTCTAGCAATACTTGCTGTAATTCAATTAGGAAACAACCAGCGAGTTAACTTTTTTAGCTCAGCATATGTGGGTATGCACAAACTCATGCATAAACATAAAAAATAAAAAAAAAAAAAGGCTGATACCTTTTTTAGAGCCCAAGTGAAAAATAGCAACCAATGAGAGCCGAAGGCTGCTCCATCCTAATTGCTGAGAGAATGACTTATTTGTCCACGCCACCCAAGAAAGGCAGAAAGCTGAGGAGTGGGCAGATCTCTGAGTAACAAAAGACAACTTTACAGTACATCAGCTCTGAGAGTTTAATGCACTGGTATTAAAGCATGAGTGTGTGGAGGCGTGTGCAGTGACAGGCAGAGAGCTGCGTCTGTTATGCAAGTGGAAAGGAGCCAAGCACAGAAGATGGGGATTATTTCTTTTTTCTTCTGCCATTGACTTCAAACTCTCAGTTTACATGCTTATAAAAGCGAATTTTCAATTCAGCTAACAACCACTGCTTGCACAGTAACAGGAGGATACACTAAAACAACGTAAATGACCCCACTAATTGTAGTGGTTTTGAACTGCTAAAGCGTGCTTTTGCCTCACTCACCTTCATCCTGACTTCCTCAGCGAGGATGTCCTTCCTACTCTGTCATTTTGACTTACATCCCTTCCCCTTTTTAACATATCAGATACCATATTTTGATTCTACTCTGAAGACTCCTTAAGATGCTTTCTTCTCTCCTGTAAACTTGAGTTCGAGCTCTGAGAAATCACTTTTGGTCTCCAACCAGTAAATAATACTGATACCATTCCCTGCTAAGCCTGTGGACTAGTACTTCCCTAATATTTTTCACGATGCCCTGCAAGTGTGGCAGACTATCTTCATAAATATCAGAAAACTCCACAGAGTCCCCTTTTCCATGCTCGCCACAAAAAGCTCAGCATATGTTTGCTGCACTGTGAGTAGCTGTGTAACTGTGGGATTCACTCAACTGATTTTAGTCATGGAAAGATTTGTTAGAGACCTGTGTTGAGGTTGGTTTTGGCTTTGATGAGGGATCACCTGCCTTCTTTTCCACTGTACAGTCTTTTCCACTGTACCTCTGACACATTGCTGCTTTCCTTTGACTCTCTAGGTTGCCCATCTTCCCATTTTTGTTGCTTACTAGAAAAAAAAAAAAAGATTAAATCAAACAATCGAACACCAGCTCGTTATACCCACCCTTGCAACACGCCAAAATCTTTTCTTGTCAGAAGCGATGAAAAGTATCTGGTACTTCCAGGTCAAATGTTGCAAAAGAAATGTCAAAGACTTTTGAAAAGGTTTGAAAGAGCTGCAGCTCATTAAGTTTCTCAAAGAGAAGATTAGGGAACAGAGGATAACCTGACTACCAAATGGAAAGAGAAGTAGGCCAACCAGACTTAAGTGCAACAGGAACATAGTAAAAATGACAAATACCTTAAACAGTATATTGCTGTGAAATCAAAAGCCAGGATGGAAGCAGCTGTTCTGAGAATGATACGTTGGAATATAAGCTACAAATGGACTATGGAGGAGAGAGCAGAAGTGCCTACCACTGTAACACCTCCAGCAGCAGCTATTTCTCATTTCCTTTCCTCTGCCCCCCAGTAGTGTCAGCAGCAGGAATAACACCTTCAGGAATTTCCCATCAGCCAATGAAGAAATTATTTCACTTATTGTTTCCTGTGTTTGGGATTCCATTGGTAGCTGGCAGATAACCTCAAAGGATGAATAATATTGACATTTTCTTTACACCCAGTTTGAAACAGGCATCTTGGACTACTGGGAAAAGCTTTCACTCAGAAGACCAGTTGAGGTCATAGCACTAGTTCTAAAAGTACAGTACAGGCAGACAACAAAGGTAAAAGGAAAATGAAGAGGTTTATCAGCATTCTTAAAAGGGAAAAATAGAGGTAGAAGAAAGGAAGTAGTAAGTTTCTACATGGGCATTATTGTTTTCAATTTTCTTGCAGTGTACATAGCTGGCCTACCATTTCAGCCCTGAAACAAACAAACAAACAAACAAAAAACCCCATCAAAAAACCAAAATCCCAAACCAATGGCATATTACCAGCCCCAGTTTGGAATAACTGTTTAGGGATCATAAAGATGACAATTTTCTGTCTGTTTTTCCTAAAGGGATAAAAATATTTTCGGAATAATGCAACAAATATAAATTTAGAGAAGCATAAATTTAGATACTTGAAATTTGTTCATAATTTGAAATTTTTTCCTTGTATGTTACACTACGGAAAAGAGTCAAAAAATATTGCAACTATAAGCTTGGATGTTTGGTTTTTTTTAAAGCAAATATATTAATTGGTCTTTTAGGAAACATTGTGTGACCCTATAAACCTTCCCTCACGTGTAATATTAGACCAAAAGAGCTACAAAAAACTTGCTGTGAGAAAACCTGAAACCTTGAATGTCTTAGGACATTACAAGAGCCTGTGCACCTGTTTTTTCCAGAAGCCAACAGATTTTGTACATTATATACATGACTTATGCATAATACATGTATTTTTGTGTATAACAAATATATATACGTGTATACCATAGTTTATAAACCACGTATAATGTATATAAAATATATTAATGCATAAAAATGTGTATTTTATATAAACAACTCTAGCCTCAGATGTATGAACTCTGAAAATGATAGTCTTTGATAAAAATGAGAAGGAGGGGAAAAAAAAGGCAGTGGGATAGGAAGGAAGCTGAGGCATGACATTTTTTTATCTTTGGAGTATGAAGCTCCCTTTGTCCTGAGGTTAATTTTTTGCACCTGTGTGAGATTCATTGAAAGCTTGAGATGCTTCAATTTATAACAAACTCAGAGATGACAACTTGCAGCTGTTCCTTTAGATAGGCAGTGACAAAAAAAGTAGAGGCCTTGGAAATTGTGGAGAATTTGAATGTCTCTTGATTTTGAACTGGTAGGTGTTCGGAACTGTTATCTAATCATTAATTTGGATGATAATGCCTAAGTAGTGCACGAACGTGATGAAAAAGAAGATGACCCTTTCCCTCCAATCAGAGCTAGATCTCTTTTATCTGTATTACTTAAATAGGTTTGTTTTGATGATGATCTCTGTAATTGTTTGTGGAAAGACTTAGAAATCAAGTTCTGCCTTTCTTTTTTTTCTTTTTTTTTTTTTTTTTTTTAAAGTTAGTTCAGTTTTCAGAAGAGTTCCACANAACCAGTTTTTCCTTTTTTTTTTTTTTTTTTTTTTTTTTTTTTTTTTAAAGTCAGTTCAAGTAATAAATGACCTTTTCATTTTTTTTTCTAAATTTCAACTTTTATGTAAAATTTCCTCAAACTGATATGTTTATTTTTGTTGCTAAATACTCTTCTCACTCCTTAAAGTTTTTGTCACTTCATAGTTGTCAAAGCCTGTCAGAAAACAGCTTATATGGGAATTTTTCCCCCTCCTTTTCTTATTTTTGGGTGTTAAAAGTAGTTTTCTATTCATAATGAGCAAATGTGTTAAAAGTCCTGTCAACTTTTCTGACAGATGTGAAAATCTGAGTGATTTCTGGCATGGATGTATTTTTCCCCACTGAAGGGATTAATTTACTCATTTATTCTCCCTTCCTTAGGGGGCAAGCTGATATGAGAGACAGGAAGAGTAGAAAACCTACCAGAAATTAAGAAATGTGTAAATATATACTATCCTTCACTCAAGTGTTAAAAGAAAAAATGCAAATAGACTAATCACTGACATTGCCAATCTAAACTGAGCATTTATAAAACTCCTTGATTTTTGGTGTGGTGCAAAGACTTTCTGCTAAGTTTAACTCTTGGGTAACAGATTCAGCTGGTTTCAGGCTCTGTATTGAGAAATGTTGAATATTGTGAAGATCTTTAATACTGTGCAATTTAAAAATGTTATTATGAAATATCTGGCAATATTTTAAACCCAGTTTAAAGGAGTGTGTAACAGAGAGTCTGAAATCTTTGAATACCTGAGAAAGGGATTGTTTAACAATTCTTCAAGAAGAGGAGGAGCAATCATCCAGAAAGTCTTTTGAGAAGCTATGAAGGGATTTTCCATGGGCAGGACGGATCTATTAAAGGAGGTGTCTACTTCAAATTCTCATGAAATATTGCAAGCCAAAATTGAGTTTGCCCACATAATTAAAATTTGCTTTTCTGATTCATATGAACTTTGGATACAGTTTTCAGTGGTAATCTCCTTCTTCCAGGTCCCCTTCCCTCTGCAAAATCCTCAGTTCACTTAGTGAGCCGGCTGGGCAATCTTGGCTGAATTTTATCTTTTGTTTGTCCTCTGGTTTAGCCCGTGGTGCCCATGCAGCCGTCATTATGCAAGTAGGGTTTTGTTTAAACTTGTCTGTGTGTAAAGAAAAACTAGGCAAAGAAAACAAAGCTTTACAACTTGGGCAGTAATAACTGTTTCCTTACTGCGTGTCTGGTTGTACTGTGCTATACTCAGAAACGAGCAGCTTCTTTGGAGAGACAGGAAAGTTTCTGCAGGATTTCAAAAAATGGTTTCTCTATTTTTAAACTTTCTTTTTTTTTTTTTTTTTTCTTTTTTTCCCCCCTGTGGTGGGTGTGACTAGAGTTGGAATGTTTCTATCTTAATTTCTGAGCATAATTGTCATATCAGGGAGAACAGGAAAGAGGGTACCTTCCTTCTTTCCTTGTGTTTTGGCTTGCTGGAGCTGTAAGGGGAAAAAGACCCATGATAATTTGTTGCCACTTGTCTCTTTTCATCTCTACAATTCTCTTACTGACTCCAGTTACCTTCAGATTCTGTTCTTAGCCAGTTCACGCTGATAAATTAAAAAAAAAGTCTGTGAATGCTAAGAACACTTGATTCCAAGCAGCACAGAGTAGATCTGTTGGGACAGTTGCATTTAATGACATTTCCATAATACATTCCAGGAATTTTGCTTCAAACCGGCTGTAAGTCAGGATTGTGGTCTGAGAGACCATTAGCGCCTGGAGCATATCTGATGTATTCCTGGAGCACATACTCAAATTCAGTGTTGTCTGAAATGCACCCAGCTTGTTTCCTCCCAGGCCTCTTCCACAGAGCGACACGAGGCACAGGACGTGGGTGACTGGGAGAGATGCTTCAGAAACACAGTCTTGTGTGGATGGATGGAGCAGTGCAGACTCCAGTCTTCCTTCTTTCTACTGCTTTAGGCTGCAGTGTCTATTTCTCCAGTATGGAAACACTTCCCACTGAGTTTATAGGAAAAATGAGCAGACAGTGAATTATTTAACACATGCAAAAGGACTTGGGTTTCTTTTCTGAGGAGCTGCCAAACCGGTTTGAATTATGTTTAATAAAAACCCACGGTCTGAAGCTGACACTGGCATAAGCAGCTTCAGCCCATATGGCTGAGTTTGGTGGAGTTAATGACAGATGAATTGGTGTAATACTGTCTTACAGACACTTGCCTGTATCACTGCTGGCTAAAATACCAGGGAAAGGTGGTTTTTTTGGAGTTGGATGGTCTACAGATAATGAGTATATGCAGAGGCCATACAATGGGGTCTGTACTGCAATTGCTTCAGGTATGATTAACCACAAAATAATAAATAAAAACAAACCTATCAGAAATCACACGTTTCATTAGAGTCAAACAATCAGTTTGGAAATGTAGGTTGGAAAAGACCTCTAAGATCATGAAGCCCAACCCTTAGCCCGGCAGCACCCTGTTCAGAACTAAGCAATGTACCCAAGTGCCACATCCACAGGCCTTTTGAACGTTTATTGTCCATACTTGAAAATAAAGTAGCCGTAGTTCTAGGCAATGTCAGTGTACAAATTTTTCAACAGCACAAAAGACACTGTACAGCACCAGAGATGGCAATATCAGGCACAAAAAAATGAGCAGATTTTGGAGATAAAACTAATTCCTCAGGCCACCTGGACTGATGTGTAGTAATAGGTTAGGGAGGACAGTACAGCCACAATTGAAACTTTATGGTTTTATAAATAAAATGGATCTCATCCAACAGACCAACATCATTCACAGATACTGCATGCATAAAACATTTAGGAAAAAGGTTTGAAAAAGGAAAAAATGTAGTGACTTAGAATGATGTGCCCCTCAGCAGTGTGAATTTCTTTATACTGCAGCACAATAGAAAAGGGACTGGCTGGCTATTAAGCATGTGAGGGATTCAGCACTTCACTGGAATACCCAGAGGTTGTATCTGTATGGGAACAAGAACTTAAAAGTAAAGGTATTTGCTAATTTATCCTATGCTCATTTTGAAACGCTGATTAGTACAATTAATCTGCCTTTGTGTTTGGAGGCTATGGGGAATTGTTGTTTTTGATGGCAAATGTCTAACAATAGAAAAATAAAAATACCAAAGACCTTGTAGAATACATATTTGTGAGAAGTAAAAATGTTTTAATTAACAGTATTACCTTTGAAATATATACATCTATTAATTATTTATATGAGTACATAAATGCAGATACACTTACTCATTTGCATTTCTGGAGTATCTTCCATGTGGGGAATTCAGTGCTTCACTGTAGTTTGACACTAAAGCATTAATGTGAGTAACAGCATATTATTTGTGTGTTTACTTCAGCAATACCTGGAGACATCTTACTAACAGTCAAGACACACCCTTGTTCCTTCAAAGGAGGCAAACCAGTTAGGCTCTCTGTCATCCATAACACCACTTATGTCAAGTTATGTCAAATTCTTGATCAAACTCAGCACCCCTGGAAAAGCACTTGTGGTCCTTCACTTAAAAAACTATCAGGAGAGAAAGCAGGACAACTGTTGTGTCAGAAAAAGAATGTTTTCTTCACCTTCCTCTTCTAAAACACAGATGGTCACAAATCACCATTTCTTCTGCTGAGTAAAATGGACCTTGAAGTTCGGAACCTGAACCAAAGATTGCTCATGTCTCTGTGGTATTTAATATTACTCAAAAAGGAAATCTTAGTCGTCATCGATACTATGGTGCAGGTTTTTCTTCAAGGTATCGTTCCCAGTAATCCCTGTCAATATCACTCCAGAAAGCCTGAGGTTCAGCCGCTCTGAATCTAGTTTTAAAATGCAAAGGCAGAACCCTCTCTATGCGAAGTGTCATAGTCTCTTCAGCTTGACTTCTTTCAGCAGTGTTTCCAATGGATTTTTTCTGCATTTAAATTTTGCCCGAATGTACATTTACTCTTCAGAAGCAAGGCAAGACAAAGAAATGCAAATGTGTTATGTTTTTATTTGTATTGTCAGGAAAGGATAACAGACACATGAAGGCCATCTCTGACGCTCAAGTTTTGTGTTCAAGGTTATTGTTTCTTGGTGTAACTCTGCAACTAAACAAGGGAAACAGACTCTGCATTCTGAACACAATTAATTTACATTTAAATACTCCATTTATCAAAACATTTTTGCTTGTAAAAATTCGTGGTTTGTACCAAGTATTGTAAATCTAGTTTGCTGTCTCTCTCAGACAATATGTGGTTATTTATTATAGAAGATACTTGTCTACAATTCAAGTTCTGGAAAGTTATTGCCGTTGCTCCCTTTTGCAAGAAAGCAACAAATCTGTATGTTTTAATGTTATTGCACGTCCTGCATGTATCCACAACATTTGAGAAAAATGGGAACAATTGGCTACGTATAAACACCCTCCAATTTCAAGCACCAGTATATGTTAGTCCTGTAAAATGTGCATTTCCTTCAGTCTGATCAGACACTCAGCACCCTGACACTCGCACCTTGGTAGCTGTGGGCCTTTCTTGGTGGTCTGAATGTCCCACTTAATGTTGCTTAGCAAAATTCTGATTTCTTATTTTTAGTCTTTATTTTTCATTCAGGACTCTAGAAGGAACTTGAAAAAATGTCAGCCTTGAAAAGTAGGGCTTGGCACATGATTTATCTTTGATTTTCAATTAAACTACATATGAGAGAGTGGAGGTCTTCCCTGGGGTCCAGTAGTGTTGGTGTCTTAATCAGTCACATATACCTGGAGCCCACAGTCAACCAGTGCAATGGAAGAGACATTTGGAGTAAAGAGTGATTTCTGGAATTAGACCTTTAAAAAGTGGTTTGGAAAAACACATATTGCAAGACTTGCAACTTACCAGACTTTGCTTCTTTGCTCTTATCTTCACTGGCTTAAGACAAACTGAGGAAGCGATAGCTCTTTAAAATAGAAGACATGGCCTATGATCGTATAATTTAAGAGTTTTGTTTGATTAGTGAGTCTAAGTTTGCTCAACATATTGATACTGTGGACAAACTCAAAGGAATTAGTGACCTAAAGCCCATTTTCCTTTACAATTGGAGTGACGTGACTTCTCTATATCATCTATTGCTATTGTTATATGGAAGACTAGTAGATGGGTTTACAGTGGGGTTTAAACATGACAAATCTAAGGACTCCAAGGAAACTAAGAATTTTTACAACCTGAGACTCTGCACTGGTGGGAGGAAATATTGAGCAGTTAGCTAACTCTTAAATCAGTCCAGTGGATGTGGAGAGGCATGTGATGGGTTCTGTATAGAACCAATGGATCTCTCAAACTGATTTATGGCCTTTAAACATTAGGGCTTCACTGGATTTTACTTTGCTTCTTTCTTTTCCTCTCTCTTTTCTTCTCCCTCCTTTTATTTTGTCAAGTGTTTAGTGTATCAGCATCGTCCATAAATGCTGTGTGAAGAATGCGGGAGAATTGCCTCCCCACACCCCAAAGTTTTTTTGTGTGTGAAAGTAGGCTTTTGCTTTGCTATTTTTTTTTTTTCTTCTATGTTTATCTACCAAAGTGTTGGAAAATGGGTGAACTTTTGTAAAGTTGTGAAGGAATTTCACTTTAGAGTAAAACATACATTCAACTTAGAAGAGGCTATATTGTCAAAAACTGCCTAATGCCCTCTATCCTTATCTGTGATATTTCATTTTTAAACACATCTGCAGACTCAGTCTGAAATAACTGATGTTTCCAGAGAGTGAAACAATGTGAAGTCTTAAGTTTCCAATATTTTTTTCTTAAATTAAATTTCCATCTCACCCCCACCTTTTTTTTTTCTCTGTTATTCCCCCCCTCAAACCATGTTTGATTGGCTTAGAGGTACAAAATGTTCAGAAATCAGGGGTTTTTAAAAGTTCCAGATAACAGTTTCAAGACTTACTCTGGTAGTAATATCAAATGAATATATAAATGTGTAATTTCAGTTTCCTATATTTATTGAAATTCTGGAACACATATCACAGATGAAATGTTAAAATCGGATTTTGAAATGTTAAGTATCCTAGAGAGGCTTAATAAATCTAATACGACATTCGTATTAACCCTTTCATTTTCTATATTACTCCTACTTCGACTTCTAAGAAACACTTGGAGAGGATATTAGTCAACTGCACAGCAAAACTTTCATGGAATGTATGAAGAGTAGTGGATTGGGAGGCAGAAAAACGTTTCTTTACTTAAAAATGCAAAGCACCAGACACGGCAGATACGTGGTGCTGTAATAAAGGTGAAATAAAGATAGTTGTAGGAACAACTTACAGCCCAGTGGATGCTGTGCTTCCTTTGGCTGCTTTGTTTAAATACCTGTGAATCGAGGTAAACACTCTGGGTTCATACTTGATGCACCACCAAGCTGAGAAATAGTTCTGTCAGATGAGAAGTCTTTCCCCATTTGTATTTAACAGCTGAGAAACTATCTTTTTAGAGGGTTTTTTTTGTGTTTTTTTTGGTGGTTTTTTGTGGGTTTTTTTTGTTTGTTTGTTTTTGGTTTTTTGTTTGGTTTTTTTTTGTTTGTTTTGTTTTTGTTTTTGTTTTTTTTTGTCTGTGAATGGATTACATGTTGATTTTGTTAAACTTATGGAAGATCCAGGTTAAAAGATCTTTTGGTTCTTTTCTGGTTCATTTGTCACATATTTTGTTCTAATTGGTAGAATTTAACTAAGAAATGAAACGTGAACTTCGGATGTGGAAATCTCTGATCTAGAGCTAGAATCATTGCTCATACCTGACATCATTAAACGTAAAATCAGTTATAGCTGGTAATGGAAACATCAGGTATATGACATAAATCACTATACATATTTCATAAAATCAACTTGCAAACATTAATTTCTTTCTTCATTAAGGGATAGACTTGGACTACTTTGCCTTAAAAATCTGTTTATGGTAATAGAAATTAGAGACAGGTGAAAGAATGCTTGCATTATAAATAAATTATTTTCTAGTTAGAGTTTCCCCACAGGGACCTAAGGTGCCGAAGTTATGCATTTTATCATAAGACATCTAATGTATTTATCCCAAATTTTGTAAATACAGACAAATTCTCTGATTTACATCTGCCGTACAGATGTCCCAGTATAGCATATTAATACTCATTAAGACGTCCTAGAGGTTTGTTTGAATCAATTCTGAACAAGGCACTTCATTGTGAGATGTAGAAATTGTCCTAAAACAGTTACGAAGGATTTACCCAAGTATGTGTCAAACACACATCATAAGGTTGTCTTGGGCAGATTACTTGTCAAATAATATTCATTTTGGGTTTGTTTCTGAGTTCATGATTTAGCTGCATGTTTAGATATGACGTGCAATATAGATGCCTCCACTAATTTTTTTTCTGTTCTGTTTGTCTACTTAATGCTTCCTGTTCAATTTCTTTTGAGGTAGAAGTATTTACATATTTATAAATCAGAGGGGGCAAAAATCAGCACTATTTATGCATGATACTCATGCCCCCAGTGTCTAGTTTTGGAGTTGATGTGCATCGGTAAGAGTATGACATGTGTTCTGTACATGAAATTCAATCTGTCCGCCATGTCCCAGTCCTAATTTTCATAAACTTTCATATGTTACTGAGCTCTGCAGGTCCTTTACTTATTGAAAACTAAGTTAATAGTGAATGCTCCTTTTTCTGATCAACACACTTTTACTACTTTGACCTGGCATGTTTAATAAAGACTGGTTGAGGATTGGTGGTGTCCTGACAGCAGTTGATACTTGTTCTCCCGATTACTCCTTTTGATGTGCATTTGAGTAGCCAGTCCCCTTGGTAGATGGGCTATAACAGGTTATAGGCTGTCCCCATCCTACCTGGCTATTTAAAAATTCATTGCCATCAGCTCAACCTCTATGAGAAATGCATTTTATTATTGCAGATCAGACTCCTTCAAAGTGAAACAAAACGGTAAGAATCAATGCTGGCACTATTAAAAAGTAATCAAGTTGTCATTCCCTAGCAGTTATCAGACAGCTTGTGCAAGACAGCATATTCTATGCATTATTTAGAATAGAGAATTCTATTGGCAATTTAGAATTGCCATCAGTCTTCTGTGCCATTTGTTGGATACTATTGTCATTTTTAAAAGCATTTGCTGTATAATACTCTAGACCTGGTGGCAAATACAGATTTTTGGAATCCAATGTGTAGGTGTGGATTTTAAAGTAATTTATTCTGAATACTTAACATAGTCATTTTTATCAAGTGATTTAACTTGCTTATTTTACCTTTTATTTTCCTTCCCTTACTTTGTAATCCTTCACATACTTTTTTTTTTTTTAAGCTATCAGATAAAGGTCAAATTGTGTAACATTGATCTAACAGATGTTCAAGGTTCTAAAGGCTCAAGTAAAGTTATTGATGGGAGATGGGGTATTGTAATGTCATTATTTAAATATTGGATAGTTATACCTTACAAAATGTATATTTTGGGCTTCTGGTACTTCTATTCACGTTGCACAGACCAAATGTAGCTCCCTTCATTTCCTCATAGCTATGCTCCTAAAATATCTTTAATTTCTGGAATTTTTATGGATGTATTTATAAATCTGGTAGTGTCAAGTACATCAGAGGGGTTTCTTAAGTGTCTACATCATTAAAGAATTCAAATTCCATTCTGAACTTCCTGAAAAATCTGTGCTGGCATGCACAGATTTTACAGCAATCATAAATAAATATGGAAGAGTTTTCTTGGGTTCTGAAGGAATTTAATAAATATCTGCCTACCAGAATTACTGAATCGGGGCTGTTTGTTTTTAAGTTCTTTTTATCTCTCAACCAAAATATCACCCTCACCTATTGTACTTATCCTCTGCTCACCTTGATTATGAATAATTTAAGTGTTGAAACATCATTCTTCTTTAATTCAGTGTTTTGTATTTGAAGGGAAAACATGCAACAGAAGATGTAAACTGATAGTATAAAAATGTCCTCTAGAAATGAGAGGAGAAAAGACAATGTTTTTTCTTTATTATCACAACTTCTGTTTTCCTTTGGCATCCATCACTTCCATATTCTCTTTATCACCTCTTCCTGCATCTTGTTTACTCAACGTGGAAAAGCCCTCCTTAGCTTCCTTTCAACAAAATAAGCACGTTTTATTCACGTTTGTCTTTTCTATAACCAAATTCTGTATTATTTCACTTAATTTTGCCCACTTCCTTTATTTTTTTTCTCCTCTCAGTGTAGTTGACATCTCTAATTCAAAGTTCTCCCTGGATTGTTCCTGGTTAGATTCCGTTCTATAACAATTCTTCTTGCTGAGCACTGGGACACCTCATGTTTTCACAAACGTGCAGTTTTCTGAAAAAAAACTGAAATAAATTATCTAAGCAGCACCTGACACTCCTCTTATTTTCTGTGAGAAAGGTACAGGTACTTTCCAGACACACCTGAACAACCGAACGTTGGATCCTTGTTTTCCTGAGAGAGTTTCTGAATTAACGCCTTGCGTGGCAAACATTCTCACTTGGGTAAACGCTGGATGGTTTGCGGGTAGATGAGAGTCTTGAGGGCAGCAGTGGAAGTCATCAATTTCTTTTAAATAAGTGTTCAGCAAACTTTTGTTTTCTTGCCTTTATTCCCCACTTTTATTTGCTATCCACATAAAACCTTTTCTCTTTTAGCTCTAGCCCAGCTGCCAGTTTTTCATTATTACAGGAAACCTGAACCCTCGGAAGGCAGTGGCTTTGCTTCATTCTCTGTTCATGACTGTGACCTTCTCTAAGGTATTTTCATCCATTTCATGTCCTCACCGCAGATATGGATGAAAATCTAGTCTGTTTCTATTAGCAGGATGAATGGAATTGTTCTTCAGTTGTACCCAAGCACTTCTATATTAGATCAAATTGCCTCGTGGTTAGCCAGAACGTCTCTCAATTTTTTTTTTCCTCTCTCACTAGGATTACAGATAGCTCAGACCCTGATAGAAGTTCTACTCAAACTGCTAATTTTTTTTTTCCCAAAGTTATTTCT
Source organism: Oxyruncus cristatus (assembly GCA_013399855.1). Taxonomy (NCBI): domain Eukaryota; kingdom Metazoa; phylum Chordata; class Aves; order Passeriformes; family Cotingidae; genus Oxyruncus; species Oxyruncus cristatus. The sequence continues at coordinate 533,047 of VXAY01012525.1, read as the reverse complement.
TGTTGATACCTAGGTTAATGAATAACACATTACTTTTTCTTTAGGTGAATTTGTGGCATTTGATTTAAAAAATGTCAGCATCGATTTAGATGGGAATTCGTTATAGGAGCTATCTTTCAGAAGTTTGGCCTAAAAACAGGTGTTCATGTTTTATGCTTTTGGTATGCTAGTTTTTCTAAAAAGAGGTGCTCCAGATGGAAATGCAATGCCAACATTAAATCTACATTAAAAAATATTTTTTTCATTAATAATATTAAGTTTTTATAATTGTTTACAAGAGGTGGAGCATTAACAGGACTGGAAATCTAAAGTCAGGAAACATTTTCAGTTGCACTGTTACAGCAATAGTACTGTAAAAATGAACGATCCATAGAGGAAGCTCATTTTTTATAATGAGTATTTTATTAATTTAATTTCCAATGTCAGAGTATGTCCATGATGGTAGATTTTAAGAAGGGAAATTCTCTCATTTTGTGCGCATGATAAGAGACAGCAAAGGGCTTCAGTAGTCTAGTGTTTGAAAAGACCTTGTGCAGAGAGCCCAACAAAAAATCATTTTTCAGTGTGGCTACTGCAGTTTGCCTTTCCACTCAGTGGAAAGAACAGGGAGAAGAGAGGCATGAAACTGCTTCTAGTTTTGAGGTATGGAATTAATGGAGAGTTTATACCTAGTCTGTTCCTATGTAGTCAGTTCTTTACAGCAGCTAAAATGAGTATATAAGAACAGAAGAGCAGTTGCTGTGAATGGACCATGATCCTTGTTGAGCCTGAAAGCTCTTCTAAGCATGTTTTAGGAATACTGCATCTAAATCCAAGATTTCTGCGTTCATATTAACTGAAAACCCCACAACTCTTATTTATACGAAGTGCTTTTTTCACTGTGTTAAATTAATTCTTTTTTTTTTTTTCTCAAGTTCCACTTTGCTAGAACTTGTTATAACTTATATCTTTATACATATGATTATACAGCTCATGTCATTATCTACAGGTTTGTTACTTCTGAAGTATTGGCAGCACTTTTTTCCCATGGCAACCAATCAGAAAACAGGAATATTAAATATCTAGATAAGAACAAAGACTCAGATTAACAAAAAATTGTGTGTGGTTTTTTTTTTTTTTAAACAGTAACTCAGCAGAGGAAATATATATTTATCTTTTTTATTTTTAAGTAAGAGAGAAGCAGAGTTTCATATGTGAAATCCCTTCTGCTGTAGCATGGGATACAAAAGTGTGCATCCATTTATATTTTGTAGGAAAAAATATGCAGGTTTAACAAATAGCCTAATATTTCTGATGCCCTTTTGTTTTTGTTTTTTTTTTTTTTCCTACTACTTGTAAGTCATTGGGGGATGTAAATGATATAGAGCTGCACCCTTTTAGCATAAAATTATTAGTAGATTTTATAAATTACTTTTCTGGGTCTTTGCAGAATGGTGTGTGGATCCACATGGATTCAGGTAATGGATACGTGACTGGTATTTGGGTAAGAGATCTGTCTTTTAAGATGAAGGAAATGAAAACCTCAAAATTAACAGTATTTTTGTTATTGTCCTTGTAGGATTTGCCTTTCACGGCATGTGTGAAAACACCCCTTAGGCTAATCACACAGAAGTGCTAAAAAAAAGCAAACTTGGAATGAAATTATAGTATCATGATTTCTTTCATAGTATCCCTCTTGGAGAAGGACAGAGAGGGGGAGAAAGGGCAATTGGCCCATAGAGGAAAAAAGATCACTGTTATGAAAAAGGCTGACATGTTCCTTGTTTCTGTTTGCCTTTTTTACTTTAATGTGCTACAGTCCAGTAACAACGTTATTGAATAACACCAAGGACACATTATCATCCACTTTCTACTTTTTATTTGACTGAACACATGTTCAAAGGCAAATAATATCTATTAGCTAAAAGATTTGTTCCCAGAAGTGCTATCCCTTCGCACTTATTCCAGGCCAAGTAAATCTGCCCTAAAAACAAGGAATAACCCCCCCTCCAAAATGTCACCACCACGCCCTGCCCTCCCCAAACCCTATTGATATTCAATCAACCATACAGAGAAAAATTCCAGTTTCGGTGTCTCCTGATATATCCTGTGTCAGAAGCCTTAGACGGGATTAGAAGAAGTTTGTTGGCTAGAGATCCCAGGTTTGTCACACACTGGGTTTGTTGAGTTTGGAGAAGATCAGACTGGAGAAAAGACTCGTGGCTCTCTACAGGTTCCTGAGGAGGGAGAGAGAGGGAGGTGCTCTGATGGAATCCAGTGACAGGATACGTGGGAGTAGCTCAAAGTTATTCCGGGGGAGGTTCAGGCTGCAGGAGAGTAAAAACGAAACACTGGAAGAGGCTTCCTAGAGAGAGAGGTGGTCAATGCCCCAAGCCTGGTGGTGTTCCTGGCATTTTTTTCCCTGATATGACAATTATACCAGTGCATCTGTTAAACTGAAAAGTTGAATTTTGAAATGGAACAGCACTGCATCTAAAGCTTCTCTTATTTGAAATTTTTTGTCTAAGAGACACTTTCTGGTCACAATAAAACATCTCTACTGAGATGGACGAAGAAATGGTCAACTGAGAACAAATAATAAGCCTTAGTTAAAAGGGTTATAGCTATAATAAAAAACTATAAAGGCTGTGACAGTTTAATGCTAATGCTTACTTGGAAGAAAAGTGGTTTATCGATTGGAAATTTGGTGCAGGGTTCTTATTGTAGGTTCACTGTTACTGTTTTCTTGAAACACAGTTTTGCACACCCCTGGTCACCTCATCCCACAGCTCTCTCGTCAATTAATTTAGAAAAAAGAAAGAAATGTTTGAACAATGTTAAAGAAAATAATTTCTATAGTGGTTTGGATGTACAGAAAATGTTATAAATATTAGATAAGCAGGAATACCTGGAAACTAAAACTAAACTGGAATGCAGAGATCATCTCAAGAAATGGGCAGATTAAATTATCCATATTTCTATGTAATACCAGCCTATGATTGTACTTTCAGAGATTTCAAAACAATTCATGAAAAGTAACTCAATATTCTGGCTAATATGATGACTCTTGGCTCGCTAATGAAAACATGGTGAGTGAGAATTGAAGATATGCATAAAAATGAGGATCCAGTAGCATAGTCCATGCTTACAGTGAGAGTCATTGATTTCTGTGGCTTATCTGAAAGGTCCAGAAACAGGTTTTCTGGAGATAGTATTTTTAATGACCTATATAATCAAGCTTACGGTAATTAAAATTTGAGGGATGTCCCTGAAATTCATGATGAGGAAAAATGTAAATAAGAACTCCTAAGAAATGAAGCCTATGCAAGATGTAAAATGTCTGAATTTGAGTTTCTTCGTTAATCAGAGGAGGGAGGTAGTTCTTCAGTCCTGAAAAGTAGGGAGAATTGTGCAAACACGTCTTCCTGCTGAAAACCAGAAACCACGTAGCTTCAATTGCACGTCTTATTTTGGTGGTTAAATTAAAGAAAATGAATGACACTGTTTTATTACACATATCTTTAGTGCATAACCTAAATTATAAGTTAATCTAGGATTGGATTCTCTGAGAATTTTCTTTGTGAAAAATGTCTTGACTTTGTCTGAGTGAGGAATAAGATTATTTTTTCAAACTGTGAAAATACTTGAAGGACAAGCAAAACATTTTTAGACCAATTTATGATAAATTTTAACACTATAACTGTACACAAATATTTTTTGTATATGGCCACAGTACACGCCACTGTTATGTAAAATTACATATATTTTATCAGTCATTTTTTGTTTTGCCATGTCAGATTGCAAGTCAAGTTAATTTTCTGTTTGTTCTCTTCATTTGGTGTAATTTCATTGTTTCCCATTTAGACTAATTTATTAGAATAATTGCTTTTGAGTTGCAGAGTCAAATGTACTCACTCTTTGTTCACAAGACAGCGTAGCTCGTTGTCCTTACTGTAAGTGGCCCTTCTGGAAACCACAGTGCTTGAGAGCAATTGCTGATAGCACTGCAAAAATACATCTTGTGAAACGAAACTCACTGTGTTCTTATTGATTTTGCTACACATGCCACTTACCCACGTGATAGCCAAGCTCCACTTCGTTATGATGACGATGATCTGTTCAAAGTAGCTCGTGCATCAGTACTTCAGCACTGAGATTGTAACGTGGCAGTACCTGAGGCCTCACTCCCACACACCTGGCAGTAAAACTCCTGCTGATGCCGCAAGCCCTGGCTCACGCTTTTCTAATAAAGAGCCCGTCTTTGATTCATCTTCTGAGTGTTGAAGTGGAACGCAGAGCCACAGGACGGTTAGGTTTGGAAGAGGGCCCTGGAGATCATTTCATTCAACCCCCCCCACCAAGGCAGGGTCACGCAGAGCAGGTGACACAGGAATGTGTCCAGGTGGGCTTTGAATGTCTCCAGAGGAGACTACATGACCTCCCTGGGCAGCCTGTTCCAGTGCTCTGCCACCTTCAATGTAAAGAAGTGCTGAGGTGGAACTTATGTTTTATTTTTTGGCCTTTGCTCCTTGTCCTGTCACCGGGCACCCTTGAGAAGAATCTGGTGCCGTCCTCTTGGCACCCACCTTGCAAATATTTATATGTATTGATGGGATCCTCTCTCAGTCTTCTCTAGACTGAATAGACCCAACTCCCTCAGTCTCTCCTCATACAAGAGATGTTCCAGTCCCTTAACCATCTTTATGGCCTCTGCTGGAGCCTCTCCAGTAGCTCCTTGTCTTTTTTTGAACAGTGAAGACCAGAACTGAAGGCAACACTCCACATGTGGCCTCACTAGGGCTGAGTAGAGGGGGAGGATCACCTCCCTGAACCTTACCTCAGTTACACAGTACCCATTTAGGATTGCTCTGTGCATATCATTGAAAGATTTAATTGCAAAATAACCCAGATGTGGTAGTTGATAGTACATAATCCTCTAGACCATAAAATCAATACCATTGCATAGAAGACTGTGTGTGCGTACAAATATTCACACACACATGAAAGTGCACATAAAAACATGATAGTGTACATCTATTTGCATTACTTTCTTTGGACTATAACACTGCATTGCTTTGTTTGGACTATTACATATATATAAATCAAGTGTTTTAAAAAGTTCTTTTTAATGCTATTTGAGTGACTTCAAACATTCATCTTCTTGATGCAGGAGAACTAAATATGACTAAGTCTCCTCAGCAGCTATGAAAATCTTAATCATGACTGATAAATTGCCTGGTAGCTAATTCCTGAATCAGCAGAATTATTCAAGAAGCTAAACTTCGGTGGAAGTAAACACTACTTCTCTATGAATCAAATTGCCTAAGTGAAAAATTCTAATGTATTTGACTTCTATGAAACGACATACCTCTAGCAGGTTTAAATCTTAAGGGCTAAATTTACAGACTCAATCTGAAAATGCAACCTGACATTACAGCATTGCTTGGGGGGGGGTCTTTGACACACTTGGAGGGTTTATTTTTTCATCCTGTGATCCGTTAGGAACTTCAGCAAGACAATTTTCAAGTGTGACTGTAAACACAGACTTGTCTGGTAGAATGAACACGTTAAGTCTTCAGAGGTTAAACTGCATCTACGTTCCCTCTGAGATAACTTCCTGCTCTTGAACGACTGTAACTCTTCACAAATAAATTCAAATTTTGCTTTGAAATAAAACATGCCCATTTGTGATTACTTAGCAGAAAATGAGCTGTTGTTTAATTTATCTTAATTTTCCTCCTTAGTTTTTACCTTTGCATTGTCTCATTTCATCTGCCTCCTGTAGTGAATTGAACAAGTGAAAATGTTGAAGTAGGAAGGAAAATAATGGAAGGACCGTGCATATGCAACTAAAACTCAGGTTCCAAGTTTTATTTCAACTATTTCTGAAGCCATAACCAACAAAAGAAATAAAGTTTATCTACGCTTTCAATAAAGTCCCTTTACTGTACAGACAAAATACAGTGTACTGCTAAAATACATTTAGCAGTCGTAAGTCAGGATATATGGGATAAACACTGCAGTAACAAAACAGTATAAAACAACAAATATTTTTGTGTAGTGATACATAGAAATAGTAAATAATATTAATGTTTAAAATGAAGGACGATAATGAAGGTTTATAGTACTTACAATTACAAGGAAAATAAGTCTAGTTTCTTCATAAAATTCAGTTTCTGACTATTTTTCACCTTCTTGTTCATAGAAGCAGAGAACACTGAACAGTGCTAGGTGTGGTCATTTAGTAAAGAATGTTTAACTACATTTTTTTGGACTGTAATGTCTAAATGCAGGGAGAGGAACCATATAAATAAATTTTTTCATTAATTTTTACTTATTACGAGAAGGCTTTCCCCAAGATCTACCCCTTATTAACTGTTAGAGATACCATTCATTCACAAGAGATTTAAATGTCATTGATTAGAAACCTATTCATCATAACTTCCAGTTTGTATGGCTTTCCTTTACCATATATGCAGACAGAACGACCTTAGTCACTTAGGCACATATTTCTTTCTAGTGAATTTTCAGGCCTGTAAACACACAAACACAAAGTCCAAACAGCAACAACAACAAAAAACCTGAAAATTTCATTTTTAACTCCTTTCAGTACGATATAATCTCTTTTAAATAACATTTAAGTTGAGCCATGGTTGCAGTTCAGTAAGATACAATGCAGTTCCTATAGTACAAACTGTCCATTGAAAAGAAAATAGCACTTTACTGGAAGAGACAATATTCTCTGGAGTGCAACATTCTGAACTAGTACTCATGGTGATATTTGGTTGTTTCTCCTCCCAAGCTACGGGTGGTGTTCAGTAAATCCTTCCTACGCCATCCCACCCTTTTCTCACTTCCAGAAAGGCAATTATATTTTCCTCAGTGTTTTGAAATCCATGAGTGAAAACAGTGCATATTAATTAGGTATTTCAAAATCATTTTTTAAAAAATCCAAAAGCTTTTCTTTTTTTTTTTTCTTTTTTAAATTTGAAATTCCGAAGTGCAAACATATGCTACTTGATGTTTCCTCACAATCACTGGATCTGATTTAGAACTTGTAATTTGCTCCTCTGCAAGAAATGGCAGAGACTGTGATAGTCCAGTGAAGGTGTGGAAAAGAAGCAAACCATAGTTTTATAAAGATTTAATACTTTAATTACTACTAGTAATAATTAAAAATACTTGTTTAATAATTGGATATTAATTTAACAGTGACTAATGGTTAATAAAGTAATTATTACTTTAATAATTATAATTTACACTTTAGAAATATAGGAGCTCTTAATATTCTTGTACGGATTGAATTTTTCCCAAGTTCTTTTCTCAAACACTTTATACAGTTATATAACAGTTAATAAAAAAAAAATTGATGTAGCTGTTTGCTAAACATAAGCCCCCTCTAAAACTAATTGTTCTGCATCCTAGTTACATAAGCAACGGCAGAAGAATATGTCAGGGGAGGTTTAGGGAGGGTATTAGGAAAAGGTTTTTCACCCAGAGGGTGGTTGGGCACTGAACAGGCTCCCCAGGGCAGTGGTCACAGCACCAAAGCTGACAGAGCTCAGGAAGTGTTTGGACAACACTCTCAGGTACTTGGGGATGGTCCTGTGCAGAGCCAGGAGTTGGATTTGATGATCCTGATGGGTCCCTTCCAGCTCAGGATATTCTATAACTCAATTTCCTGATCCACCAAAGGCCACTGAAATGGCAGCCTATATTTAAAGTTTGTTAATTGTGCTGCTTAATTCTACCTGTTTTGAATGCAAGGACTCTCTACAGAAAATCTGACTTATGCTAAAGTCAGTGAGTGGTAAACTTAGCTTGTTGGCTAAATTTTAGTCAGAAGAAACAGCTTTCTTGTTTGGCCCAGACAGTCATGCCTGTGACCTGTTCCAGTTCTTCAGTCTCCTCAAATGCATCTTGTGAGAGGATGACTTCTCTTATCTTTTGTTCTACTTGCATAAGCACTGCCTACAGAAATGGAGTAAATTAGAGTACTGTGACCTTGAGTGACACGGTGGACAGTGTGTATGGAAGTCAGAATATGTTTGAATCCTTACAGTTATCAATAGTTTAGTGGTGACTCAGCACAGGTTGTTATAACAAATGTAAGTTGCTAAATCTCTTCTAGTTTCAAAGTAGACTCTGTAAGGCAGATTCTGTTACCTTTTGAAATATGAAATGGTTACATATTTTTATTGTGGCATCATGCTTTTAATGAGATCAAATGATTTAATTCTGTGGATATGTCCTCATGAGAGAAGACTCTAAGTTGGTGTTTAATATATCTGTCTTGCAGAAATGTCTGCCAAGCTATGCTGGACTGTAAGTTAAGTACATACTATTTGTTTCCTGAAGTACTTTAACTTCTGCTAGTCAAGGTCTGTTGGTATGAAATTTGAGATTTTAAAGCACGATTTAAGTTTGCAAAAAATGGATGCTAAATAGAAGCCCGTGTTTGGGATTCAGAAGACAATGATGACCAAAGGATATTTTTACCACCACAAAACCTGTGATACCCTTTTTTCGCTGACTTCTCTGATTTCGTATCCCTGTACTTATGTTTGTATTAATTTTTACATTTGTGATGTTTTCAAGGGGGTCAGAAACCTTTTGTTTTGGCAAAAGTTGTAAACACGAATTACTAGAGAATATTTAGCTGCTGTCTTTGGGATATTCTCACTACAGAAGAGTTAAGTCACCCAGATTTCCTCCTCTGCTTTACCTGTTTGATCTGTGTCTGCTTCCCCCACACCCCAGCATATTTCTGTCTAGGCAATCTCTTTCTTGGAGATCTGTCACATTGCCACAAAAGGGCTGAAGAGCTTTTAGATGTAGAAGAGAACTATTTGCCCCCAGTGCTGTGAAACAAGCTGTGCTGCAAGCACGCAGCACAGGCTGTACTACTCCGGAATACTATTGTCTGTCTCTTCCCATCTGCTGCAGAAAGCATCACTTCCCTTCAGTCATATTGGAAGGACATTTTATATAAAATCAAAAAAGAAACAATGTCCACCAGTGCTCTTACGTCTATAATAGTCTTTTTTTTTTTTAATAGCTCCTTACATTTGAAAATTTCAGAGTCATGAATATTAGTTAAGTCTTGGCATTATCCTTAATAAGTAATTTTATTTTTTTTCCCTACAGATGAGCAGTATGAAGTGCCTGTCCCTAGAAACCTAGACAGCTATCAGGGACAAATTGAAGGATTCTTACTAAAACATAACACATGAATTTTTTTTTTGCGCAATCTCTCAGTGACAGGAGACGTCTGTCTCAACAATAGCCTTCCAGTCAAACTCAAGCTGATGAACTGAATTTCAAAGTTTAACAGATCTTTTGCTTTTTGGCTCATTAGTTATGACACTGTTTAAAAACAAACAAATAAACAATACCCTCCCATCCCATAAAACAAAGCAAATCAGTTTTATTGTCATATGGAAATGTCATCTTTTTAGTGTACTACATGACCATATTCTTCTGGTGCTGACATAAGACAATTCACACTGTAGGTTAAATAAACTAAGAAAATTACTTAATGGTGTTGGAAATATCTCACCTTGAGAGTCACACAATTGAAGGATATTTCCATTCCTGAATGCTACAAACGATTCTGGATTAAATGCTTTTCATTAAATCTTTTGCACACAGATTCTTCAAACTTGTCTAGTGTGAGAGTCTCACAGTAGCAAGCTGAGAGGAAGAGCAAATCTGCAAGGAGAACTATGCTCAAAGAGGTTTAGAATTTAAAGGAAAAAATATATACTAATACATGCTATCTTACTACAAAGCAATGTGAAACCAAAAATGGGTTATCTGAATTAGAATCCTACCAGAAGAAAAATGTATTTTCCATCTGACTCTAAGTAGCTAATATGAGATTAAAATAAGCAAACCAAACAAAATTTTTTAAAAAAATTAAATATCAGATTAATTTGGTAACTGCTACTTTCATTTTTAAAGAACATAATTCATAGGTCAACCTCATAAAATTTCTAGTCCATAGCAATTTTGTACTTTTCAAACCTACATTGGAAATCATACCACTTTTGGTTGCATACCTGCAAATTAAAAAAAAAATGAACAACCAAACCCCTTATTCCAATATTGAGTATTGCTTTGTCTTCTTGTTGTGCTTTGATTGATGTTATTTATTCCAGACTTTATGTCTGAATAGGTGTGTGTATACACGCACAGAGGAAGAAATGAAAAATGCAGTATGTGTGCAAACAAAACCGAAAAAGTGGGAAATATGTGGTGACCAAGGATAAAAGCCATACCTTAGTAACTTTCTATCAATGTTTTTACTAAAAAAAAAAAAGTCAACGGATATCTCTTAAGCAGCTCTCAAATTTTAAGTTTTCAGAACATGTTTTTGAGAATTATGAAAGGTATTTTGGGGTTTTTGTGTCCATAAAGTGATCTAAAACAGTCACTGAATACTTCAATGAAAAGTAAACTATGCAGAGAACAGTAAAACTGTTAAAACAGTAAAACTAAAACTAAAAGGAATTGAGAGAACAAGTAGGACAAATAACGCTTTCTCCATGTTTTCCACATGTATGAGCCTGTCTTTGTTAAGTGCAGTGAGTACATAATGGAAGCAGTTTGCTTGTATTTTTCTGACTTCAGTGGAAAGGTTGACTTCTAGATCTGAAGCTCTAGAAGAAAACATTAAGAAACCTTTTAAAGATGGAAAACCCTTTTGCTTTGGCTTAGTATCACCCTTCTCTGGCTGCTGTTTGTTCTGCCCAAGTCACACCCTGGGGCAAAGTAGATCATGGCTGAGCTGCAACCACTCCATCAGTCTCTAATTCCCAACTGCTAAAATCCTCTGTAACCTCTAGGCAATTTTTTAAGGAATTAATCCCTTGTCAGACTCATGGTTTAACAGCTTGGGTTTTTGTAATGATATTCTCTATCTCCATGCTTCATAGTAGGCAGATTGTTTACTAAACAGATTAAAAACCAAGAGAGAGAAAACTGAGCCAAACCTCTAGTCTTATGATTACACCCACTCTTCTAAAAACTAATGCTAAATGTTTGCATGGATTCCAAAAGAAACTGGACAAATCAGGGGGAAAAACATCAAGTGAAACATGATAAGTACAGAGGGACCACCTCAGATTTGGAAATCCTTTGTGTGGTGTTGGAGGCCTGGAAAATTATCACTCTGGTTTTAGCCTTTTGCTCTGGAGGAATCCACTGCTGCATAGAAAAATCAGGCCAAGCTGGTCTGACTCCTCTGACTATTCCTCTGATTTCTCTTATAGTTATGCATGTTCTCACACAATTTTTAACATGATCGAAAGTAGAAATATAACATTTTTTGTGTTTCATAACATTTGTAAGAAAGTGGAATTTTTCCAATTCCACACCAGCTTCAGGTCAGTAACTACATGTCAATACATCAGATTTTTAGTTGCTTTAATGTTGTAAGAATTTGGAACATTTAGATTTCCAGTACTAACCTTGTTCTTAAAAAAAAAAACACATTGACATTGAATGGAAAGATCTGGTTCTTTAACTAATCCCTGTGTTTAAACTCATTAGTAGGCTTTGATTTTCAAACAGTTTGGACAGTTAGAACCACAGTGAAACAAACAAAAATGTTGTAAATTGGTGTGAAGAGAAAGAGATATCTTGTATTAATAGAGTTAAAAGTGTTTGAATTGTCTATGCTGATGATATTAGATAATATTAATGTGAAAAAAAACCAGAGAATATACTAATTTGTTAAGCTGTTGAAAATCCTAGGAAGTTTTAGAAAGTTCAGGGGTAGGGAAAGAGTTACTGCCTTTCTAAATATGAATTCTATTTGCTGGTGAAAGGCAAAATGTGTAATTCAATACAAACTGAAAAATAGCTGTGCTGAACATTCAAATCCAGTGCTGAATATTTCTGCTTTTAAAGATGACTGCACAAAAGAGTGTGCTACTAGGAACATGTTTAGTAAATAATAACTTTGAGACTTGGAGACTCCAAAGTTTGTATGACTCCAAAAGGCACCTGAACAATCTGGAAAAGGAAACAAAATCTTTAAGACACTTTGCACACAGTGCTCTGCAGGGTAGAATTCATACATTGAGTCAAACCAATAAGCTGTTAAGTTTTTTTTTAAATAATCTGAAGAGAACACCTGCAAATTACCTTATGTGTAGTTCTAGTTTCGCCCTTACATTGAAAAGAAGCAGTTTTATGTTACAGGGCATGTTGTAAAATTGTACCAAAATCAATAATGTACCACAAGTATATCTGGGCACTTTTCTTTAAAAGTCTTTGGTTTAGAATGCCCATCTGTACCTCATTGCACCCTGTGCTCAGCCATTAGACCACCAAATGGGAGATGAGAAGTGTTGGGTGTTGCTGAACACCTGAAAAAAAATCGAGTAGCTCAGTACAAGGTTGCTCGGCGCAGGTGTTTGTGTAATTATGATGTATTAGAAAAACTCTTTGTTCAATAGCCTTCAAGCTACCTGGAGAATAAATTCCAGAACAGGCAGAATGTTTAACAGAGATGAATACGTGTGAGCAAGACTGCAGCAATCACCTTTTAGAGGGAATATGGACATCTTACTTTCACAGGTCAAGGCACCACTCACTTGAAAGTGGTTCTTGCATGCAAAGTAATAGACACTATGGCTCCTTTCTCCACCTCCATCATTAGCAGGCAAGTCAGAAAAGAGCACTCAAGACAGACTTAGTATTTGAGCAATTGCTGCAAAAAAAAAAAAAGGCAGAGGAAAAATGCTACAGTTGTTCCAGCAGCAAAGGGTGTCTTTGAGACCGTGTCATTAGGATCCATTGTACCTGTGCTAAGGACAGGGGAAACAGGAGTCTGAAAAACACTTGAGTCGAAGTGTTCTGGGAACAGCAGAATGCTAGCCATTTATTTATATTAAAATGCAGTTTAATTGTGATTTTATAGATTATGCATATGCAGTCACAGGCTGGCCCAAGGAGAACATTAACAGCCCTCGCCTCCATAAATACGAATGCTTGAGTGTAGAATGAACACGCCAATAGAATTTCTACTCAAAACCTTGCTCCTTAGAAGTCACAAAAGGTAGATGAAACTGTCTCCAAGTTATTTAGAAGATATTTAAAATCATTTAATCATAAGCAAATGTCAGAGCATTTTTGCAATCAAAACTAGAACCTGCAACCTGTGCACCTTAAGCACCTTTAAGGACATTACAGAAAATCTCAAATCATAACGTGCTTCCAAAGTAAGGTGGTATGTATTTTTAGCCCCATTTGACAGATGAGAAGCAGAAGTGCAATAACTAGAAATAAACCACAAAAGATCATAAAACCACTTTGACTGAAACTTTCATCCACCCAATCTTTTTGCTTCTGACACCCGAGAAAGGACAGTGTCACCTCTCTGGTTATTTCTTTTGCCTTTCCTCACCCTGCATTTGAGCTGGAGGCTGTCATTTAGCACTGTAAGAGTAGCCTGTTAAGGCCCCTTTTCCATGACGCAGGTTAGTCTGATTTCAAACTCGTTGAAAATCCAAAGCATTGTATAGCAACAAATACCACATGCTTGGAATTGATTGTACAGAAAAAATATGTATTTCTGTGCTAATGTTTCTGTCTACTAACTTCGTGTTTCTTAACTCTGAAGTGAAGAAAACATAAATTAATAATCATTCTTTGTTTTCTGTTCGTGATTTAAATACCTAAGAGCTCACTTTGCCAAGCCAATGACAGTGTCTGTTCAGTACTGAAAGCAAGCCATACCTTTGTTTTTATTTAGGCCTGCCTTTTTGACAGTCCCATTTTTTTTTAAGGAGACTGAAATGAATTTGTGGTTCAGGTTATGACTATATTGTAACAGTACATGATGCCATGATGATGGTCTCTTCTAATCCCTGTTCTTTTCCTTAGCTGCTTTTGCCTTTTCTGCTTAAGCTTTGCCCATCACTGAGCATTGGGCTAGTAATGTTTTCCTAGGATTATGGACAGTGACAATTAAATATCTTTTCCGAATGATAACATCTTGCTTAGTGACCATCACTCTGTATTTCTAACGAAGAGCTTTTCCCCCTGTGCACATTACCTTACCCCTTCCAAAAGTGATGTTCATTTGCTCCTTGTCCCATAGTTGGTCAGCACCTTGAAATCTGCCACAACTCTTAGCAGTCAGTTTTCATCATTATTATTTTAAAGAATTTTGTGTCATCGGAACACTTAGTCACCTCATTATACACTCCCTTTTCTAGATCATTTATGTTGAACAGTAGATATCCCAGCAGAGCTCCCTGAGGGACTCCACTGTTAAACCTCTACTTTTGTTGAAGCTGATCACTTAATCCTACTATTTAGGCTATTTATTAATTCATGAGAAGACCTCCCCTCTTGTCCCACGACAGCTGAATTTCTGATGAGTTGAGATTTTATCCTAGGCCATAGTGTTTTTAAATTCTTTACAGCTACTGTAACTAAACGATTTCCTACCTAATATCAAAATTCTATGTCTATATATTATGATACTAAAGTAAAAATAAAATGTAAAGCCCTTCCTCTCCAAAACCCTAGCTCATAATAGCAGAAACAAATTTATAATACAAACCTTGTAAGATTTAACATTTTAAATTATGTTGCAAAAGGTTCAAATTCAAATTTAAGTTAACTACCTATGCCATGAAGAGTCTTCTTTGATGTATTCCTTGACTATTTCTGGTTTATCAACGTGACATTTTTCTGCAAATTAGAGATGAAATAAAGTAAGAGAAGAAATTATCAGGCTGCAGTGTTAATGATTGTTTCTGTGGAACTGAGTTCATTTGTGAAAGCACAAGTTACAGTTCTTAAAAGCTAGGTTGTAATATGATAATTGATGCAATGGTGTAATACCATTTGGTCCCACTTGAGAGAGAAAACTTAATATTAAAATATTTTTTGACTGACAACATTGCCATTTATCTTCCTAGCAGGAGTCAGGTGAGAACAATAAAGTGAGAAAAGCTCCCTACGCCCCATCCATATCAGCTGCCATCATTCTTAAAACAAATGATGTGAGTTACCACAATAAGCTTTTGTTCTCCCAAATTTTTGGATTTCAATACCTGTAGTGGAGCTTCAATACACTGATAGGATCTGAAAAGTTCTCTGGGTCTGACACTCTGTGGACCAGAGAGAAAAAAACCAGAAGCTTAGACATCCCAGGTGTCATCAATTCAATCACCAAAATTAGATGGCTGTTATGTAAATTATGCAAATATGTGACTCAACCTCTTCGTTCGTATTTGAGGAATGAAATATTTAATGATGTTGACATTTTTAATTATCATCAGGCCTCCGAGTTAACTCCTAAGTGGGATTAGTGTTATTACAGGATCTCTGCAGGCTCTGGTGGACATCTCTGCATCACATCAGACTTTACTGAACACGTATGTGTTAGATGTATTTGAAACTCTGATAAGATGGACAATAGAGAGAAAACTTTTCAAAATCACCAAACAGATAAATTAATAGGTGCTGTGAAATTGGCCTGCTCGTTGACAGTGGTCAAAATCTGACCACATTATGATGAATGCTTTTGCCATATCTTTTCCCACACCCCAACATTACTTATGGTGTGAGTTTCAAAGATGATCACCAAACTACACTATTGTGATAGAAATCTTATGAGAATAGAAACATCATGACAGTGAAACTTTTATATTTAAATATATTTGTCCATCTCATATCACCAAACTATATAGTTCCTTAGATTTACTCAGCAGGTAGAAAACAAGAGTCAAAAGATAGGCCTTCCCAAAAATTTAATTTCAGCTCTGTCATTGACATGCCTCACAGAAATTTCCTGATAGGTAAATCTCAGCTTTTCTATCAGCAGAAGAGGGATAACGGTGCTTAACTAATTCACAAAGCCAGTGATATTATTGCTGTTGTTTGTCCTATTTTGTAAGTAGATGTAATCATCTGTGTTACACAGAACTTTCTAAGAGGAATCTACCTATCTAAATAGAGATCTTAAAATCCCGAGGATTAATTAATTTATGTTTGTGTAGCTCTTTGAAGCTGTTGAACACTATATAAATGTTAAATATTATCTACTCTTAACCATTAACTATGACTTTCAGTAGGTACTGCATATCACAGTGCACACTATCACTACAGCCCAAGTCCTTCTGTAAAACTCACAGAATCATTAATTTTCCTGTTAATATTGCTTTTGCTGCATAGAAACTCCCCATCTTCCTTCAAAGTAGCAAAACAGCAGAGAATGATGCAAGAAAGCTGCCTGTCTTCTGTAAAAATCCTCAAACTCAGCACAGAATAATGCAGAGGTATAACTACCTTTGATATCTATAATGCATATGCACACATATATATTCAGCTTCTCTTATTCAAACTACACATTTTTTCAAGAAAATGTACAACAAAAAAAGGCAGCTGAAATCTTTAGCTTCTACTTCATTAGTAGCAATAATTGATTTCACAAATTCTCCATTATGCTAAACAATTTTGCAATGCCTGTTTGTACTGAGCATGGAGAATCGACAGAAATGGCATTTATGGTCCATGAATATAGTAGACAATGAAAACATCACATTTTTATCCTATTTTTAAGAATTAAGTGATTTAGAATGCTCAGGTCACTGTCCTTGTAAGTGTGGGACTGTATCTAAACTGTCCACCTCTGTGTTTCTAAACCTTCAAGTCCAACTTCCTACCCTAACTACATCCTGACTCCTCCTTGAAGTGAGATGTAGGAAACCACCAGCCCTTTTCTCTTCTGCTCATCTACTCTTTTTCTAGATGGAATTTTGGGCACCAAGTCTCTATGGGACTTGAGGGTAAAGTTCTGAAAGTACCAGTCTGGGTTATTAGGAAGGAGGGGCATGTCATGACACAGACCTATCACTGAGTATTGGTTTGGCCTTCAGTGGTGTTATTTGATTAAAACCAAGAAATGAGAATGATTTTCAACTGCACATCAGTGACAGAAGAGGCCAAGTCATCCCTTAGCAGCTTTGAATCAAGGAACATCTGGAAATGATCCTGTCACACAAAAGTCAGGGTGGGATTGAAAAATTGTTTGCAAGATTTCCAAGGAAAATAGATAGAAAGAGCCCCTTTTATTTCCAATTGAAGGATGGGGCACCCAAGTGTAGTTCCATTTGCTGCAACTTGAGCAATTCGTGGAATCTCTGGTGTTAATTGTGATGTGAGTTTTCCACTCTGGTTTCTTCACAGGGGTATGAAATTGTCCTCTAGCAATGCTACTTGTATATATCTGAGAAACTAAGGCAAATCTTCTTTTTCTACTAATACTTCTCTCCCCTGGGATCATCTTCTGACACATTGCAGAGGCAGATTTCTTGGTTCATCATTTCCTTCCCCTGACTGAGAAAAAATGTCAAAGATTTACTCTATAAAAGCCTAAAATACCAGTCCCTCCTATCCTGGCTACACAGTGTGTTTCTATCACATCCTTTCAGAAATGTGCTAAAGTGTGGCTTAATCTCATGAAAACGGGTAATTTGGCCATGGGTGATACAGTGTGAAGGGTATCCTGAAAATTTTGATTGCTCCCCATTTTATTTCTCTTGGTGGGGCAGATTAGAGGCTTTACAGATGGCAATCATTCTTCACATTAGCTGTCGAGCAAGGAAGGAATGAAACCTGCTCTATAAACTTGAAGGCCTCCTTATCTGCTGCTGTAACTCAACTTTCTTCTCTCTTTACAAAGTTAAGGGGACCCCTGGTGAAATTCTACAAAGCCAAGCAGAAGGGGAAGAACCTTCTTGGGTCCCATAATAATTCCCAGGGCAATTCTTATCACACATGTTATGCCACTCCACTAGTGTTTCCAGAATTAGGATTTAGTTAACAACAGAAAATACTTGAATGGCACGGTTTAAGTAACTACTTTGTGATAATGGTGGTCACCAGTGGTGTTGATAAGCACATATTCAGGTTGAAAAATTGTACCCACATTCTAAAATATATTGTCCTTACTTAAAAGCAGGAAGTATTTCTTCTTAGCGATTGCATTACTTGCTAAATTAATGAATACATAAAGTAATAGTAATGAACAATAACTAGAAAAAAATATTAATGTCTTTTTCTCTTATACTTTCTAGTAAATTAGAGGGAGAGAAAGTGACAAATCAGTAATGGACAAGCAGATTTCTGTTTCTTCACTTGTATTGTCCTCATATAGTGATAACTGAATAAACTATCCAATTGTTCCTTCTTGAAATCAATGAGAGCTTTTTATACAATTCGGATTTTTGGCTTGATGTTTTGTGGGTTTTTTTCCTACATATCCTTATTTTTATACTTTTTTCAAAATAATCTACACCCACATTTACCCAATCTGCTGCCACTTTATACAAATCTAGCTAGTGAATCCTAGTGGTAATGTCAATTATATCAATGTAATAAAAACCTGATCCAAAGATTTCTTCTCCATTTAAATGCCTTTAACTTTTTTTTTTTTTTTTTATGGTGTTATTTGTTTTTGCAAGTGAATGCCTTATTTACCTTTCTTGTTTTCCTAATATCAATGATAGTGAATGTTTATACTTGCAAGTTGCAGTTTTGAACCGAAATTTTAACACAGCTTTTATGCTGCTCTTTTGATATTTTTCCTTTCATTTCTATTTTGAAGCTGTATTGCAATGTTAAAAAAAACCATTTTGTTCAGAAAGAACAGTACTGGCTTGATATATCTGCACTCTTATAACATTCATAGCTTATAAAATACTGGCCTTGTGATTACTACTCCTTGAATAACCACATTCAAGTCCAAGGCATTGGAAGGAAACATGAATCATGTATCTGACTTCAGCATTTCAGTGACTCAGTGAAAGGCTGTCTGGTTTATGCCCCAAAGCCCAAGGATTCAATAGATGTCTTTCATTTAAATGAGTTTTAGGTCAGATCTACTGTAGCTGCACAAACACTGAAAAATCAACAACATTTTTAACCAGACTGAGTAGCCTGCTTAAGATGATGAAGTATTATATATTATGTAACTAAATCTGTAAGAAGTGCCTGGGTTCAGTTGCCTGTTCAAACAAAGTCAAAGGTAACTTAAAAGAACTCAAATGTACAGAAAGCTGTCTGAAACTACCTGAGTACATTAACAGGAAAACTGTCACTTTTATCACTGAAGCAGAAATTGTGGTGTTTAGGAAGAGATATTTAACACTTTATCTATATCTTAAGAACATAAACCTTGTTCAAAGATTTTCTGCATGGTCACACATATTTTTTTAATGAAAGATTCATGTGTATTTTGTTGATACATTCTATTTTGTTGCATTAGAGAAAAGTGTGGGTGGGAGGTGCAGGGAAGAAATCTTTCCAAAGATATCCCTTCTTTAACTCCACTCCCTGCTTTATCTGAAGGCCTTGACTATTCTGAACATATTTTTTTCCCCAACAATTGCTTTCTCCTTGTTCCCTAGCAATGCCTCTATCCTTGACTGCATTTCTGTCTTTTTTTTTTTTTTTTTTTTTTTTTTTTGCTGTGGACTAAATATCTGCTTTGTTCATATTACTTGCTGTTTTAGAATTTTTCTAGGTCAGCAAACCTAGAAGAAATGATAAAACTTTGTCTTTGGGGAAAGCTCTGAGTTCTTAGAGCTGACCCTACAATGAGAATATCAAAGTCAGTGACAGACCAAAGGAGTAAAGAAGATATTGTGGAATTGACTTGCTTTGATGGTATAATATAAAAGAGAAAATAGAAGTTGAACCAAGCACAAAACACTTGCCAAAAAGCTTCGAAAAATCCAAAACTCAGTTCCTTTGAACAGTACTGAAGTCATCCTTCATATTACTATATGGTTTTCTAAAACTTCTGAAATGATTCTTTTTTTGCTGCGAATCTTCAAGAATGAGGTAGTCTGGCATATTCCTCTGCACTGGTGCTGCACGCCACTGTCCCACGGGGAGCCAGGTGGATTTTAAGACTGTTGGTCCTCTTTCTTACATTTACAATTTTTATGTCTATGAACATTATTGAAGAAAATCTGGGGATAAAGGGACTCTAAAATCAAGCTTTTGAGCGTTCTAGAAAGACGACGTCAGAGGCAGCTGAGCGGCTCAAAGAGCAGCGCCTCGTGATTCTTTTCAAAAGTTCCCACGAAAAGCAAGGCAAGAAAGACGGGATAAATGCATTTAGAATAAAAGCGAGGACTAAAGAATAATCTGTCAGGAAGAGAAACCTGCTTTCCTAACAGAGTCTCAGTCCTCACCCAATTCCATTCAGAAGCAGCAGGGCCATCTTCCTCTCCTCAGACAGCCAGCAGAGAGGCTCCAGTTCAGTTTGCAAAGGCAGAAATGAAAACGAACAACTGTCAGATCATTAAAGAAATGAACTCTGCAGCACAGAAGTGAGACAATGAGGCCCTCTCTTTCACAGGAGTGGATTCCTGCATTTAAAGACTGAATAACAACCTCAGATCTCAACAGGACGAATGGAAACTGGGGCTAGAACAAGCTCGCTGCAAAGGCAGAGCACTTAGCAGCAAAAGTGAAGGATCGAGGGAAAAGATGTGCAGATCAAATGTAGGCTTTTGCTGGAGCAAAAAGCATCCAGAACTGGTGTGATTTCCCTGTCAGTGATGCTTGACTGACTAAGAAAAGAAGCATTTCCAAGCCCTACTGTGAGAGAAAAGGAGCTGGTGAGGCCCCACAGCCGGAATTGCCAGCGGGCTCAGGTGTGCTGCTCACTAATTGGTCGAATTGGAGCAGGGAATAACGAAATGAGGAATTACAAACACTGTAATTGTTAACGGGGAAAAAAACCACAGCTCAGTGTTTCAACTCATGGCATAAGAAGTGATAAAACTTCTCAAGTTTGACTACAGCCTCTTTCGTTAAGTTTCTTGTATACCCTACTTTAATCCTCCTACTTATCTAGGAAATGCGGACAGGTAACAACTTGCCACATGTGAGTAAATATGTCCTTTAGGTGTCATAAACTGTTCAGAAAATAGGACAGCAATAAAAGTCATGCACTATATTGGCAGAAACATGTGCTTTTTACATCCTGTTAATACATTTTGCAGTTCAAGGCGAGCAAATCTGCTTTTTAAGCTATCACAAGAAAATAATTTCCCTCCACAAGATGGCTCCCACAGTGAGAAACACTGGGCTCTGAAGATTTCTTTTTTTAGTTCTTCAGAAAGTAATCCCGACTCATATAGTTTAATCTGTCTGAGGATATATATCCTCAAATAGCTTCTGAGGATTGGTGTTTATTAAAAAAAATGTTTTTCATGCTGAAATTATTCTGTGGCGCAAGATAGATAACTTCATTATTGTGATTGCTCACAATATGGGGCAAATTTCTTGATGCCTGTTTTTATTATTTTTGCCAACTGTGTATTTTTTTTTACTAAAAAAATCTAATATGAGTGGCCATTTCATGCCAGAGATGTCTAATAAGAACTCCCCACTGAAATCGATAAAGAACAATGACTGAAAATCAATAGTAACATATGATCCAAGTTGTTTTACTCTGGAATATTCTATGGCAGTCTTTTGGGATACAATAGCAAAAAATAATTCTGGATATTAGCTTCACAGACACACTGTATTAATGGTTTATCAGTGACAGAGTTTCATGGAGCTTATCAGATTAAAGGGAAAAGAAAAATCTAAGAAAATATATAAACCCAAATCTGTAGAATTAAACCCTTCAGAACCTGTGTACTCCTTGCTCCTGATGCTCCAAAATGGTGAAGTGCATTAAAACATTATGTACAGGCTTGAAACTGTGAAAGAAGGTGGAGCCACATTATTTGGTCCTGTTTTGCTCTGGGTAAAGAGCACGCACAAAAGAGGCAGTGATGTACCTTGATCATGTAGCTGAGCCCTAACATTTTGGTTTTGAGCCTTGAGCAGCACAAACAGACATGACCAAGTTTTTAATACTTGTGGCTAATAAGTTTTTGACATACCAGCAGTACCTGGGGTTCTCTGCCATTGACAGATCTGTACATAAAAGATGCACTAGCAATGGTGTGAACATCTGTCTCAAAAGAAAGTGAGAGGCTGAGGATGAAATGTTTGTTTTGTTTACCTGCATCTCACTTAGGCTAAAAGTATAGTGAGGTGACCAACACCTGGTAAACAGATTTTCTGTTCTCAGTCTCAGGAGGATATTTTCTTTTACCTTGTCGTTCCTTCTGAATGATAACTGTGTAAAATAATTTCTTCTTTTGAGCTTATAACACAGATTTTTGGAAAAGGAAGTCCCACCTTAACCCCCCACAAAAAAACCCCAAACAAACAAACAAAAAACAAACAAAAAAACCCCCCAAACAAAAAAAACCGCCAGGTATTTTTATTTGTTTCAGTTTGGGGGGAAAAAAAAAAAAAAAAGGAAGATGCGGGTATTTGCACCTTTCAAGAGACAGTTATTGAAAATGATTGTAGGTCATTTATAAGTTCAGGAAGATTTATTATAAAATGGGTGCTGATGTTTCTTCTGACTCAAGTTGCCTTCTATTTAACTGGCATATAAATGAGCTTTAATTAACCTGTTTGAAAATGATAGAGAAATAGAGAAAGACCCAGTGCCAATTTAATAACTAATGTCCCTGTTATCCATGCCTGCGGGAAAGCCTGTGGGAGAAAGAAAAAAATCACTGGGCGTTTTGTAATGTTCACCTTGCAAAGCTTCTCTCCCCCAAGCCTTCTGTCTTCAAAAATCTGTCATGCAAAAATGATGCAAATCTCTAGTTTACATAGGATGTATAACCACAGTGTTTGGTAGAGCTTGGGGGACTTCCAGCAAAACACAGTTTAATTGGAAAATGCCATTTCATTGAACCTGCAGTCTTTTATTCCGGATTTCTACAGCTGAGCAAATATCCAGTGCTCTTAACCGTGAATCTGACAAGAGCATCAGTTTTACTGAAAACTTTAAGGTTTGGGAAGGTTTGTGGAAAAAAACGTTTTTATTTTTCTGTGAATGGGAAATGCTGCATTTCATCTCAGTCTGGACATTCCAGAGGAACCATCTATCACCTGCCTTTCCCTTTTGCTGTCTTTACCGGCTCTCATGGGTTCACATTTGTAACTACTGTGTTCCCCACACAGTAGGGGAAAGTTAGAAGCTAGAAATTACTTAAATGAAAAAGCCCAACAATCAGCAAATAGCTGGAGAGATACATAATGAATGGGGGCTTTCATTTTTGTGTGTGTCACATTCATATCAGTTTTTTGATATCTTGAAAGCTGAGGCTGCATATTACAATGAAGAAATGGGCTCAATGTGTGTCCTGAATCAGATTTTAACTAACAGAAATGTTAATTATATGGAGAGAGCAAAGAATTAAACTTTTACTAAGATTTTGTTCAAGGAGTGTCACTGAAGAAAATCTTATATAAAGTTTGTTTCCTCATACCTTATGATGCTGTCAGTAAGAAACCCTTATAAAGCTTAATCTGAAAGGTGCAAAAATTTGTTTTCTTTTCTGATAGATCTGTCTAGGCATTGGACTTATATCTAGAGGAAAATCCTATGAGAGTTGTATTCTGATTTGAAAGTACTGTGGAACGATGAAATGGAAAAGGTAAGACAAAAAAAAAAAAAGGAAGAGGCAATTGAAAGAGTTAAAGTATGTACCTGTTATATCATAAGGTACTAGCTTATACTGAACAGTTACAGAGGGTGGAAATAGTTTTTCCCTGAATCTATGATAACTGCATTATTTGAAACACTAAAAAAATCCTCAGCAAATTAATTCCTGTAAAGATAATTTTTAATTTTTTTTTTTTTAAACTAATAGAAAGTGTAATTCATTCACAAATAAAGAAAATGGAACTTTACAGTCGAGAGAGCTACATTTGAAACATTAATTGTACTTTATATATTCTGTACCGACACCTCCTTGGACACCTCAGGCTTCATTACACTCGGACTCCAGGGAAAAGAAGTTCCTGGGTATTCTAGAAAGCCCTTAACGAAAAATACAAGTCTGTTCCAAGTGTAAAGGCAAGTTTAAAAAGAAAAAAAAAAAAAAAAGAATTCAATAGAGATCAGTTTCTCAGTGATTTGTATGTTTTGCTGGGGAATATGTATCTGAGGTCTTCTGGCTCCTTTCGGATAACTGTCATCTCAAATCCCCAACACTGGGGGGAAAAAAGGAAATCTACAAATATGTTGTAGGAGGAGTTTATGAAATTGTAGTTTCACCCATTTCTAAATGAAACAATAGACCTCCTCGAGCCTTTCAGGCAACTCCACCTTTGTGAACGTGAAAGACAGTTTTGTTCACTCCTCCGGGGTTAGAGTTGTCATTTTTAAGGACAGACCCATATCCGATACTGTGCTGGTTTTGGCTGGGGTAGAGTTCATTTTCTTCAGGACAGCTGGCAAGGAGCTGGAAACGTTGATGTCAGGGATGTTTTCGTTACTGCTGAGCAGTGATTGCACATTGCTACGACCTTTTCCCCTCCTCGCCCCACCAGCGAGTGGGCTGGGGGGGCACAAGGAGTTGGGAGGGGATACAGCCAGGACAGCTGACCCCAACTAACCAAAGGGATACCCCAGACCGTGGGGCACCGTGCTCAGCACACAGAGCTGGGGGAAAAAGAAGGAGCAGGGGCACATTTGGGGTTAAGGCGTTTGTCTTTCCAAGTCACTGGTAGGGATGATGGGAGCTTGCTCTCCCAGGAATGGCTGAACACCTGCCTGCCCATGGGAAGCAGTGAACTGATTCCTTCTTTTGCTTTGCTTGCGTGCACAGCTTTTGCTTTTCCTATTAAACTGTCTTTGTCTCAACCCACAAGTTTTCCAGATTTTACCCCTCTGATTCTCTCCCCCATCCCGCTGGTGCAGGAGTGAGGAAGAGGCTGCGTGGAGCTTGGCCCCTGGCTGGGGTTAAACCATGACAGTCCTTTTGGGCACCCAGTGTGGGACAAAGAGTTCAAGGTAATTGCAGATTTGATTGGAATGGGCTAGGTAGAATTTATACCTATCATTGCTGTTCAGCCATTAAGGGGTGGCTCCTGTGCTTGCCATGGGCCTCACCTGCCTGACTGTGTGTCTGTCTCTAGTGCTTGTTGGGGGCTGATTTTTGCTTCCTCTGCTTGCTGTAGAGCTGTGCTGCTGATCACCTCCCTCTGCTGTGCCTGGGAACATTCTGATAGCAGCAGTGGGGATGGCAAACAGCCGGTGCTGCTGTACTGGACAGGCTGGAACTCCAGTGTGAACTCCAAACGCGTATCCTTTAACGGGAACTATTGGGATCACTGTTGAGTCAGTGAGCTGCACAAAGCACAGGAGATGCCAGAAGTGTCCATTGCAGATTGAATTCATCAACAAATTGAGACAAGTCTGTGTTCGTACAAACAGGTTCTGATGATGCCCTGAGAACAGTGAACTGTCGGAGAGATTCAAAGATCTCTTATCTGTGGTGGTGGTCCTTTGAGACAAATAGCAGACTGTAACGGAGGGAAAGTATTTCCTCTCAATTTATGCTCAATTAGAATAAATTGAAATATATGGCAAGTATAAAATAATTTCCTGTGTATTCTCCAGAGATCAATTAACTAGAAGTCTTGAAAACTTTTATTAAAAAAGGGTATAACAAAGATGTCCCGTCACACCACTCTTTGCTTTTCTTGTGAATCCTCTGTACCAATGATTTAACATGTATCTCCATGATTCCTGCATGTATTTAATGATCTTTCTCATCATACAGACTGTCACTGTGTCACACTTTGTTGTAAATAAGGAAATTGGCCTATGCTATATTGGCCTATAGCAGCCTATGCTGCTATACTTATAGACATATATGCATGTCCATATATATATATTCACATATATATATGTATATATTCATGCATACAAAAATTACCTCTTTCCCCAGTGTACCTCCCATAGCGCACATTTCATAGCTGAATTTCTGTGGGGGGAATAAGAATCATCACTGATTTAAAATGCCCTCATTTTGACCTATAAGTCACAGCTACATCTACACAGAGAAAAAAACCTCCCGTTTACCCGGAATTATTCTTATGATGAACCAGAAATATGTATTTAACCTTGTCAATGTCCTTATAGAATACATGTCAGTATTTGAAAGATATTATAGCTAATATATTTGGTACCTTTATATATTTGGTTGCTGCCATTTTGAGAATAATCATTCAAACTATACCAAGGTTTGCAGACAAATGTTGCAACACGCAAAATTAGAACATAAGAGATTCATGAACGAACTTATACAACAATTATTTTTCTGTTTCCTTTAAGCTGTCACCTTTTTAGTCCAATGTAATGAACATTCGCAGTTAACAACTCACTAAGATAATATTAACAGCACACTGTAACAGTCTACCAATTTTTCCATTTCTTTCTCTTTTATTGCATATTTTTATTAGAAATAAAGTTTCAAATGGAAAACATTTTCTAGATTGTTTCAGAAAAAAAACCCACAACAATAACAATTTCTTCTTACCAAACTTCTTTATTNTTTCAAAATGGAAAACATTTTCCAGATTGTTTCAGGAAAAAAAAAAAAAAACAACAATAACAATTTCTTCTTATCAAACTTCTTTATTTCCAATTTTGATGTACAGCAGAGAAACCAATAGAAACCAATTGTTGACAAAGGTAATGTCCAGGTAAATGGAGATCAGTGCTGCAACAGTTTTCCAAAGCCACTCCCTGTTCTGTTCTCAACAAAGAAAAAAATTTGTTAGCCAAGGAATAGATTGTTGAAATTGCTTGTTGCATTTTTAATTTGATGTATTTATTTATTTACAGCGACCTGCAAGACATACAAACATGCTCTCATGGGATAAAGGGGCCTCAGAAAGCCTCTTATCCAGACTTGTAGTTTTGGCATATCAGCTTTGTGGTCAGTTTTTTGTTGCTCAGGGTTTGATCCAGTCAGACCATGAAAACCTCCAAAGAAGGCACCTGCAGGATCTCAGGAAAAGGTGCTCCAATGCTTTCTTTCCCTGAGTGGGAAGAAGAAAAAGTTCCTCCTTATATCCAGTAGGATACAAGCCTTCTAAAATTGTATATGCTTTTCAGAGTTTCAGAACCCATTGGTATTTTTCACCCATTGATCACAAAAGCACTGAACAGGTAAACCAACACTTCTTTTGGATGGATAAATTTTTTATTGGTTGTTTGTCTTCGTACCCGCGTATCCAGAATTCTATGCTGCAGGTATTAATTTTGGAGAAAATAAATCTAGAAGTGGCTATAAAAAAGCATTTTTGTTATTTAATAGCAATAGAAACTGAAGTACAGACAGAATTTGATAACTTCTGAAGACACCTTTTCTCAGAGTACAGTTTAAGACCATAAGTATCAAGAGTTCAAAGTTAGTACTATTTTTTTTGTGCATCCTGAGTAATGGATTGGAGCAATTAAAAGCTCCTCCAGTTGAAACTCCTGATTAAGGAAGGCAACCTGGGCAAGTTCAAGCAGTTTTTTCTCAGAGCATTTGCTGCTAATAGGAGGGCAAACATTTAGAGTGTTGCTATTTTTGGTATCATCTGGTTTTGATGAATTTGAATTTTTCATGGATTAGGAGAATTTTTCAGGGAAGCCAAGCAGAGATGATTACTGATGAAATAGTAGTAAAGGAGTACTGGGAATGGTAAGATTTGTACCAAATTCCACACAAGGATGGAACATATGAGCAATTTGGCATTAATTGGAAACATTACATGTGGAAACTGGAAAATTAGCAATCCATTTCAATAAAGCAAAGCCAGGATTTAACCTTTGTTGTGGGGAGGGGGAGGTTAACGGGAGCTCTGTTGGATTATTGCAGACAAACAGTTCACATGACTTTGTTCAAGACCAAGTGTCCAGGGAAGACTGCAAGAACAAGACACCCCTGTAAGTATTAAACCTGAGAACTTTTTCCCAGCCTCCAACAACCTTTGACTCTCGGACTTCCTCAGCCACAGTTCTTTTGTTTTTGAATATCCTGAATGGATTTTAGTTCTTTTCGTTTGTTCTAACACCTTTTGGAGGCTTGTAAGTCCTCAACATTCCAAACATCACATGCCAAGGGGCATTTCTTCACATATCATGTGAAAACCTGCCACCCAGTTTGACTTTTGCTGGTCCATGCAAGGACAATTGGGTTGTTATACCACGGTTCCTCAAAGGCAACCTTTTGAACTGGGTCCTGGCTTTGAGAAAATCTCCTTCCAAAAGGCAAATAGGATTGCTATGGTTGACACAAACAACACTGTTACATTTTGATGCTGTGTTTTGAGGTTTTTGTTTTGGTTTTTTGTTTTTTTGTTTTTTTGTTTTAGTTTTGCGTGTAGAAAATACATTTATCTTGCTCAAAAGTGCCATGTAACTGATCACTATGTTGTCATGTTTTTTGGCTTTAAAGATCAATTTGCACTACCATCATCTTAGAAACTGGCCAAAAGACTTTCAATAGGATTTGTGTGTGACTTATTTCTATCTGCATCTGATCTTAACAAATTGCAAATATAAATCCTCTGCTTGGAATATATTGTTGTAAAGAGGAGCCGAGATTACACCGAGGTGTTTTCTGTTCAGAAGTGTAAATCAAACCAGCTACTCAGCGCTAGGAATTTCAGAAATCGACACAATGTCATCTCCAAGGAAATACATTTTATGGCAGGTTCTCTCTCTGGCACATGTAAACACTTTGGCTTAATGCCATTATATAAATAAAGACATCTGCTACTGTATCAGATCCCTTATGATATCTAAGAAATCCACAAGGGGCTGACGAAAATCCACGCTGGGTCTATGGAGACCCTTCAGGAGAGAAAGCCTGAGGCTAGAGAGTAGACCGAGGAGCATCCCAAATATGCTAAGTCCTTATGTTTAGGTAAATAAGGATATTCATAAACCACTAGGAGATCACAATAAATCACATTTTTCAATAGCTGTCCTTTCGGCAATGGCACTGGGACTTTCTGTCCTGGGAGACTGTGGAGGCACAGTGTTGTCAAGTCAAAAACCCAAATAGACAATCAGAAGATTACATGCCCATAAATTGATGCAATAGGAAATACGAATGAACGTCCCTTCCAGCTTCCACACAAATTGGTCAGGCTCCCTAACACTTCCTCACACTCATTTCTTTTCTCCTTTGTTGGGGAGTGTGTATGGGATTAGGTGGTCTGACCAAGTAAGGAATCTCTTATGTTCTTATATCCTGAACTGATAGTTGTGTAGGAGAGGAAGAGAGAACTCCTTGAGTAACCAGAAGATTATTTGAACATTATTTTAACTTCAGAAACTTTGATTCACAAATTATTTTAACAAGATTTCCCCTATTTTTTTTTTTTCCATGCCAAAACTCTTTCGTCTGCAGGCTCTCTGGGCTGTTCTCTATAATCTTTCATTTTAAAACAGATTACCCATGGTTTTACACCAAAAGCTTTAGTAACCTGCTGTTACTAAAGCTTCTCCTTGTTCAGTTAGTTCACATATGATGTGGACAAATTATTGCCATTTAACTGAAAAATCTCTTTAATAAAACCATATTCATTCAGTGGTGTTCAGTGGCTGAGTTAACCAAATGCTTCCAATTAATTTTCCCCTTAATTTGCAATGAAATTCTATAAATAAAGAGCTATGCTCTTAGACAGAAGGAATATTTCCCCTTTTCAGTCAATATGAAGAAGAAAAGTAATAAAATATATGACCAAACTGCTATTAACTTTAGCATGGCCGTGCAATTTGTGCTGGCCAAACAATGGCTCTTAAAAAAAAGGAATTTCTGAGAATCACTGGTCAGTGACATAACTGAGTTTCGGTGGCTTCAAAAGACCGTGAACACAGCTAATAGTTTTTGGCAGTTCCAAAGGCATTAATCATGATCAATGTGCAATATTAAATAAGTCTCCTTGAAAATGAATACAAATTAAGACTGTAATTCCATCTCAGCCTTCTGGTGACATGAGGCAACCACTTGAGTTTCACTCTCATGGTTTACGATGCCCCCCGAAGCCTTTGATGGAATTATAGCCTTATTAAGTACAGTTTGGATACCTTATTCCTTAAATTATTGCAGCTACAACTCATTATTCCCTCTAGAAATTAGAACTTGCTGTACTTCCATCAGCCATGTAATCTTGAAGTGAGCTGGGGGGAATTTCATTTTGGGAGGATATCTGCTTTTTAATTTCTGTCACTACTATACAATCACAGCTTGGTAGAGCTCTTAGCACCTGATATTAACAGCCCTCAAACATCTTTGTTTTGTTTTAAGGAACACTATTCACAGTAATATAATTGAATCATCACTGATGTTGATATAGGTTTTATGGGAGATTTCAAATCAGTTTTTCAACCTTTTTTATACAAGATCATTCGAACACCAATGAAATGAAGTAGAATTCAAAAAGACAGGGAAGACGGGGATATACAGATAGACTTTTAGGGAAGTATGATAAAATTATTAATAGCATTTCAGTAAAGACACAAGCAATCGTAACCTGAGTACAAGAAAAGTGATATGCAGCCTGTATTTCCTCCGAACAGTTCAGTCCTTACCCTGAAGTTCAAGAGGGCAAGGCAATGGTTTCCAGCCTGTAGCATGAGTTACAGCAGCAGTTCTGAAGAAGGGCAAGGCACTGCCTCAGCCAGGGTGCCTATTTTGGAGGTTTCTCAGAGTTTTACCTGCAGACCGTGGCCCACAAGAGCAGTGCTCCTATGGAAGATGAGGTTGCTGGACAGACTCCAGCTGGTCTGGGATCTGTATTGGCTCAGGAGTACTCAACCAGCACTGTCTATACCAAGTCCCATGTAGTTTATAGAACCAAAATAAGTTTTGATATTTATATCAGTTGCAGGACTGGTGTATGTAGTGTAAGTTAAATATTTTTTTAATATCAGCATATCCAACTTGGCAGGAGATGGCCACAAGTTCTGTAGTGTTTTGTAGTTAAAAGGAACGAAGCCATCAGGGAAAAAAATGCAGGGTGTTTATGAAGAACACTTCTAAGATGGGAATTTTTCCTCTCTTATGATAGTTTAAATCATCACAGCCTTATCAGTTCAGTTAGCTTTTTGTGTTTTCTTCTTTCAACAGTTTGCACACTGCCTAGGCTTTTAAATAGTGGTAAGTACTATTCAGCTCTGCATGCTGAAAAGAAAACAGATTAAAGAAAAGTCCTTAGTGTAGCGCATATATCATTAAGGTTGAAGCAGTTCAGGGCTGTTATTCTCTGTCTCTTTTCTATGTTGTTGTTGTTGTTGTTGTTGTTTTATGTGCTATTTTGAGGACTATATCAAACAGAAAGATTTCTACACCCTGTGATGGCAGAACTTTTCCTATTGTAAAAAATATCCAGCTATAACTAAAAAAAAAAATAATTTTTTTCACTACATTTCATGATTCATATAAAGTTTTGTGGGCTTCTGGCAAAGATGGAGTCTCCTTTTTGAGTGAGACTTAGAGCAAGAAGAATCATTGGTTACTCAGAGAAGTTACAAAACTCATTTATTTGCAACTCCAACAATGGGTTGGAAAATGTGGCCTTTTACTAAAGACATACATTGAACAACATACCTAAATTCTAAGGTGTTATATTATTTGTATTTTTAGAGGGGTTGTATTTTTATGACTATGTGACTATAACAATCCTGTTACATCCCTGTGAACACTTCTGTCTTGAAAAGATATTTGCAGATCTTTTAGTAGTCAGTGTTACTATTTCCAATGATTTTTGTAATAGAGTTCACATCTAAAATTTTAGGAGTTGAATACAAGTCTCTGAATGAAAGTGATAATATTTGTCAAAAATGAGATCTGAAAAATATAGCATGTTGTTTTAGCTTGGCTAGATTGATTATTATGCAAAATTCAAGTGCTTTCAAATAATGCAAACTTAGTGTCAGTGTGGTTTCTCTGAGTTTGAATTTTTTTTTAATTGAAATAAAATTCACTCCCTGCATTCAGAGGAAAATTCTGGACAAAATGTCATAGAAAAGACAATAAATATTTGAGGAATCACAAAAGTCTTGAGCTCTTCCTATGCTGAAACAGAGTTTATTTTGTAAATATTTAAAAAGATTTCACTTCACAGAATCACAGAATGGGTCAGGTTGGAAGGGACCACAGTGGGTCATCTGGTCCAACCTCCCTGCTCCAGCAGGGCCATCCCAGAGAGAATTGCACAGGTTTGCATCCAGACGGGTCTTGAATACCTCCAGTGAAGGAGACTCCACACCCTCTCTGGGCAATCTGTTCCAGTGCAAGGTCACAGACACAGTAGAGAAGTTCTTCCTTATTTTCAGATGGAACTTCCTGAGTATCAGTTTCTGCCTGTTGCTTCTTGTCCTATTGCTTGGCAGCACCAAGAAGAACCGGGTCCATCCATCATTTGGGGTTGTGAATTTCTGAGGACCAATATTTTTTAAATTCACGTGCAGGGCTTCCTCTTAAATAAATGGTGGCATGAAATGTTATAAAGCAATACACACAAATAAATGTTATAAAGCAATACATACACGGCCTGCTGTTTAAATCCATGGATAGTTTGCAGATGTGCACATAGTTGGCTCAATAAAAATGATGTGTTTTGAGAGGTATTAGAATCATATTGAAAGAAAGATAAGTACAGCACAGAAATTAACACATCACGATGGTGATGCAAGACTTGGTCTTCTTCTAATAAGACAAATGTGATGAAAAGGATTTTTCTAATGTGCACAACTCAAGAATATTTTACATCTGAACAATCAGGAAGTACTGGAGTAATGCCATAACCATAGTTAATGTGTAAAATCCTGGGAAAGTAATGATCCATATTAAATTCCATGTGCCAGTTATAAATATCAGCAACAACAGAGAAAGTAGACATGTTTTATCAGTTGCATTCTTTAAATCTAATTATGCACTGCTTAGTATTATGAATGCACATAAATTTGCCTCTCAAGGCTTACACGTTTTAGATCTAAAGCCCACTACAAAAGCAGGCTGAGAGTCACAGGGAAAGATGATAGATAACAGGAAGTATTTCAAAGGAACTTTTCTATTTACAGTAGCCTTTGTACTCTTTTTATTTTTAAATGCAATTAATATGTTAAAGAATTAGATATATAAATACCACCAGATGTTCAAAATGTATCTTCAGCAAGAATACACAAATAAATTATAGTTGGCCAGACAGAAAACACCCTGCCAGAGATATTCACAGGACTGTATTTTTTTCACAGTTGTATTTGTCAGTTTAAGTTTAGCCCCCCTGAAATTCCATTAAAGTAACTAGTAAGGTTGGGTAACATATATTTTTGTCCTCAAATAGAAATTTAATTGTGACTTCACATTTTGAAGCTAATTGTGAGAAGTCAGCCAAAGAGAGAGAGAGACAAAGGTCACCATGACATGAACATTACCAGACATGTCAAGGACCTAAGCCCAAGACCTTTATTCCAAACTCAACACAAGAAATGAAACTTGGTCTTCTGGTCTGAAACACGTGAGACCAAGCTATGGCGCTATTTGTTTTCAAACTCTTTCTCTTACTCCCCCAATGGTACATTTAATTGAAAGAATCTTCATTAATAAGTCTTATGCATATGCCAGACTCTAAACATGGGAGTTATTTTGTAGGAACAAGTCTCTGAGAAGTATTCATTCTGATTTTTGCAGAGCTCTAGTAGGACATCAATTTACTTCTACTGTAGTCTGGAATTTATGAGAATTTATGAGATTTTTCCTAAGTAACTTGCTCAGGGAGGGGATTTAAAAGCTGGAAGGATGGGTAGATGGATGGATGGGTTCTGGCAACAACAGTCTCTCAGGGCTGCCTTGTCAACTTTCCCCGTTATCTAAATGTTCAGCTTTCACTAAAACCTCACTCACCTTGTAATTCTGAAAGGCTGTTAACTTCTATCACATGGGAATCTGCTTCTTCCAGGCACTGACCTGAAAGCAGTGCTGCTGCGTCCTGCCCGTGCTCTTGCAGGCTCCTTGGTTCTTTTTGTGCCATTGACAATAAACAGGTTTGTTGGGTTTTAATTACTGAGAATTGCATATTTTGGCAATGCAGAGGAAGATGTCACTTGGTTTTATGTTCCTGGAGTGTTGTAGGGTTCCTAAGGAGCTGAGGCTTTCCAGGAGTACTTATTGTAGGATTCATAATTTTACAAGGAGAAATAATGGGTTTTCAATTTCCAAGCGCCTCTTCCATCATTAAAGTTTCATCATAACCCTGTATTCTTCAACTGAACTAATTTTGTAAAGTAAACACACAGAAAAAAAACCCTACCTTTGATTCAACACTGTGGTTTGCTTGCTTATGTGGGCAAAATTTATCCCATTGTTTTGTGCTAAGGTATAAATTTGAAAATATGATTATTTAAATGTTTCAGTACTGAGGTACAGGGTATGAGTTTAACATCCTGCATATTAAAAAGTGAATTTGAAACATTTGGTGAATCTCAGTCATAGTGATACAATTACACATTTTATTTCCTTTTTAGTTTAACATATGGTTCCATTATGAACACTGCTAGTAGTTTCCAGGTTTTTTTCGCTAAATTAAAATAAAATAAAAAAAAATAGAAATTGCGTACTTAGAGTTGAAATTACTGCTCAACCAATGAAAAAAGTTTGTTTAAAAATAGTGAGATTTTAAAAGCTTCTCAGTTAGTCTCCTGTTTCTGCCCTGGCTGTGTGAGGGGTCCCCAGCAGAAGAGAAGCTGTACAGAAACCAGACTCATGTCCACTGTGGCCAGGAATGTACAGCCAGACATTAGTCACCCTGTTTGAAACAAGTCCTGAAAGAGGTTGATTCCTCTGGAAATGTGGTCCAAGTATTTTCAGTCTGAGTACCCACTGATATTTTTAAAAATGCGCACTAATGGTTAGTTTAGACTGCTGTATCATCAGTATATACCGCCCTACTTTATGGGCTCTACTGTGTGATTTTGTATATGTAATACACACATATATGAGCAAATACAGAAGAATCACTTCACTAGTTAGAATTTTGTCTCCAGTTGCCAATTTTTAACCACCTCTCTAGCTCAAAAAAACCCACCTACCTCTTCAGCAGGTTGTGACAATGCCAAAGAAAACGGTAGCATAGAAATTAAAGATAGTTGAAGAAAGGGACAATTTTTTTTTTGGTTTAGGGATCTTCCAAGGGGATAAATTAATGTGAGTATTGATATGGTGTTAAAATTTTCATTTCATAAACTCCATTTCATTTTATAAACTCAGTTCAGAATTTTTCTTTATGAGAGAAATCACTGGAATAAGGTGGCCAAAACCTACTGTCAACACTAGTGCAGCACCATCTTCCTTAATATGGATTTAGGCTATGTCCATTTAAGCAGCTCATAGAACCCTCTGGGTTTGTGAGTGTAATTATAGGCATATAGTGAATACAGATTCATTTTATACAGGTGTTTTTGTTCTATCTTGTGAATGTCCATCTCTTCACCAACTTCACAGTGAAACTGAAGATAAAAACCAGTCGCAGAAGTTCAGTGGCTTGAATGGAAGCAAGAAGAAACAGCTAAACAGTGACCATCTACAAAACTCCTGACAATTTTTATTTTTAAAATACCTGTCTTGTTTGTAAAAATTTTGATTCTGAAAGGAAAGAACAAAAGTGCTAAGTCCGAGTTAGCAGGAAATATGTAATATATGCTCTTGTTTACCATATCTAAAGAAGTAAGAAAATCTGTGTAAAAATATCCATACTAACGAATGAATCTGAAGGATTGAATAGAAGAAATCATTACCTGGTTTTACACCACAATAGATGTGATTCCTGCCTAATCTACAGATCTTGGAAAGTGTGCATGGAAGTGAAATTACTGTAGATAGATGGATCCATCTCTTAATAATCTCTCCATAATATCTTTTCAGTTTAAAAAAATGTTACGGGGCTGTTCTATATATGGCATCAGTTTGATAGCTGACATAATTAAATTAGGTTTGCAGAGAGGTTGTTTTCTTTTGTTGGTTGTTTTCTTTTCATGCAAGTTCTAATACTGACCTACTTCCCACAGGTGTTTAGAGTCTGTCATCAAGTTTTCTGCTGAGTTGGCTTTGTTAATTTTAGTGAAAACATAGCTTCTAAAAGATATGTTACAGAAAACACATCTCTGCAGTACTTTGGACGGGCATCATGGGCCCCCTCCTATTGCTCATGGATGATTAATACAAAGGCAAGACCTGGAAGTGTGATTGTTTTCCAAATGCCATGATGATACATGAACTTCTTTATTTATTTATGTTAAAATAGGGTGGGTAAAATAGATTTTTAAAAAAAAAAAAATCAAAATAATTGATAGTGGGTCAGAAAACTGCACCTTCCAGTAGTCTGTTTATCCCCACAGTTGCAATTTTCATGTGCTAAATTAATGCTGAGCTATTTCATCACTTATTAAGCTGAAATTCCTGCTTTACAAAGGGGTAAAAAAATCAATCTAGGCATTCCACTCAGTACATTTTAGAAATGGTTTGAGATATGGTGTGATCTTATGACATTAAAATAGGAAAAAGAGTGAATTTTACAAAATGTGAATGATTAGAATAGTTCCAAAAAAGCATAGATATTGCCTAATATAATATTGTGTTACATATCTCATGTTTTGAACATTTAAGCTCTATTTTATGGATTCTGTCAGCAGGGAATCTAATGTTAAGCAATATGTTTTAATGGAGTTGCTGTTGTGCTTCTGTAATGGGGAGATTATAAAATTATAATTAGTGTAATCCTGCCTCTATTACATAAAATGACAAAAATGCCATTTACTTCAGTGGAAACAATATCAATTATGCTGTTGTAATTAACCTTCTTCATCCCTCTTTCAAACTTTCTACTCCCAAATAACCATGGAGCACTTTGCAGCTGGCAACAGAGATTAGGGAGAGATTAAACAAAATAAAAGGAGCAGAGGCAGTTGATATCAGTGAGCAGAGCAACTGCAACAGAGGATCCTCAGGAAGGGAGGTTAGAAAATAGGCTAAAGTGAAGCGAACAGCAAAGGGGAGTGTCCTGCTTTTCACAGCCTTTGCAGCATCTCTTAGGAATTGTACTGATAAATTGTGCACAAAGTTTCTTTGTGTGTCTTGCTAGAGTCAGCAAAGCTTTTCTGTGAAAAAATGTAATGGATGGGGAGTGGCACTGCTGAATAATAATAAAAAAAGAATAAAAAGAAGCAAGACCATTATTGATCAATATGGCAATGTTACTGACTGTGCTGCTGAAGTTAATGTGCTGTTCACTCTTCACTCTATTCTGAAGAGTGTAAAAGCAAAGTCGTAACTTGCTTTCTCTGTACATGGTTAGGCAAAAATACTTTAGAAACTTAACAATAAGCTAGAAATTTCTCTTCAGATTTACTTCCAGTTGTTGGCTCTGTAGATTAATTTTCTTGCAATTCGTGAAGTGATCTGCCTGCTGTGGAAAATAGATGAAATACAAGATCTACTTCGTGACTGTGTACACTCTGATTTGGTCTTCATCTCACTCACAGGAATACATTTCCTCTGATGTGCCTTCTTTTTCTTTATTTGGATGTCTCTTATAATTTGCTCCATATCTTTAAACGCCCAAAGTACTGCAG
The DNA here is from genome assembly GCA_013399855.1 of Oxyruncus cristatus. NCBI lineage: Eukaryota > Metazoa > Chordata > Aves > Passeriformes > Cotingidae > Oxyruncus > Oxyruncus cristatus. The sequence continues at coordinate 495,528 of VXAY01012525.1, read as the reverse complement.
GATCAACAGGGTATTGGAAATACAGTATTCTTCGGGGACGGAATAGCTGAAGACATATTAAGATAAAGGGTACATGTAAATCCATGTGCATTTTCTCTTTTCAGAAAAGCCCAATTTAAATGAGTAGTAAACTGAAGAGCGACCAAAGCAGTGACCTCTAAAACCCAGTCACTGGTGAAACTGTGGGGTCAAATCACGCCCTGACAAGAAAATCGAGCATGGCTTTCACCTGAGGATGAGAATGCTCATCTGCAAGGGGAGAGAGTCTCAACACCTATGAATATTTATGCATTTTGTACTATTATTGTTGAATATAGAACACGAACATTCATTAGTGCAGGCACCGAAACCCCGCTTTCCCTCATCCAAGGTAACTGTTCAAATCATTAGAACTCCAAGGTCACATCCAACCCTCAGTATAGGCAATGAATATTTCACTATGCCACACCAAGTGTAACAACTTCTGCAACAGGGAAAAAGGGGCCTCAGCTACTTTGAAACAAAAGTCCTCTAAATTCACATATTTAGGTGGGGGTTTTTTGTGTGTGGTTTTTTTTTTTTTTTTGTGGTGTTTTTCTTCCCCAAAAAACATCTGGCCATATATCTTTATGCTCCTAATTTTAATGATTGTGAAATGTGCATGTTAAATTACATAGAACTTTTATATTTTCTTTAGCTATCAGAGTCATTATTCAAATATGAAAATATATCAACCATATGTATCAACCACTTACATATAATGTTTGACTATATGATATAGACTTATGAACAGCATATAGTCTTGGCAACACAGTTACATTATGACTCTGAATTCATAAAAAAATTAATTAGTTAATCCAGGAGCTGCATTCTTTCTGAACAAATAGTGCAGGTCTAAATATATCTGATTATGTGACCAGTGTAGTTGCACACTGTTTCCATCAGCATTCTTCTTGCCTTTACTCAGAAAATTATCTTCACAAAAACTAGCTGTGACTTTCTGCAAATCACCACTGTTTCACTAACCTTTGCTGAGGCATTTTTTTGAAATATTTTATTCTCTATTTCAAGATATGAAATTCAAGTTACTCCATGTAACATATTCGAGATTTTGGAAGATTTGATTGGTATTTCAGTTTTAGTATATTTATAGTAACTATGGGTTAGCCATGGGTTAAATCATGGAAATGTAGACTAGATTTCTCTCATAACTTTTTGTCTTCCTTTTACAAACAGTTTAGGAATCCCTATTTGTTATTACTTCTTTTGACAATCAAATGTCCAAATATCTTTGAAACATTTTAATTATAATTATGAAAAGGTTACCACTAAAAGTACATTTAGGAAAATATACGCACATGACTCTATTCATGCATGTTTGTATCAATGCTTATATTTAGAAATTAATTTAAAGTAGAATAAAACTAGTGAATAGTTTTCAGTTCCCCATCTGCATTCATTAAACTTCATATTAATGCTTCTTCTGAGTCACAGCTCAATAAAGGTTACATAGGGATGAAACATTTTTGATACAAGAATAACTTGAGAAACCTCTAACCAAGGTTCCCTTTCTAGTTCTAAAGTAGTCTAGATAATTTAAAATGCAAAATGTAAATGCACCTCCTCTTTTGCTTCTATCTGATATACAGTGGAAAGGTTTTGTTTCATTATTTCTAACCTAGGAGTACTGGAAATTTTGGGATTGTATTTCATTAAATTAATCTCCCTTCTGTTTTATAACCCAAAGGTTTGCTTTTCAGATCAGGCACCTAATATCCTTTATTCCAAAACTGATGAGTGTTGTCCAATTACCTATTCTTCCACTTGAATAGTAATTGAGTTCTGCCTAAGGACTCTTGTGCATTGTTTGAATAAGCCTGATGGAGCTCTAAACCATTTCTCAAGGACAGTAACAAGGTACTATGCTCGTGAGACAGCCTCACAAGTAGAAAGAGAATTATGAACCACATTTTATCCAAGTGCCATGGACAACTGGAGAGTAAGGGTCTGATTCCCCTTAAACCTCTTTTATATCAGTGGAGTTGCTCATCACGTAACTTACTGGAGATCTAAAGGGAATCAGGACCTTTGTTCTTGAGAGAGCAAACTCTTCTGAGGTTAACAGGTGAAATCAAACCCCTCCACCCAAAACCCACAGAAAGATGAAGGAAAGAAGAGCAGGATATGGTTAATTATGATACCACATATTGCTCACATTTATTCTTTTCCAGAGTTGTCCTATGTAAACTACTCTGACAGCTACAATTTTCTTCAATTGCTACACTGGGAAAGCTGCAGGACTAAGCTGTGTACCACAAGCCAACCCTGTCCACTTTCTCTGAAAGGGTTATTACCACAGTTAATTACAGGGGTTATTAAAGGTTATAAATAGGTAATGAACTGTTTCAGGTGCCATTTCTCATGAAAGTTGGACACAACTTTACTTTGCTCTTGGCTTTAAAATCATAAGTGCTGAAGCTGCCTGGTTTTCCACTGGTCTTTTGACACCAGACACGATGTCCGACAGCAAACGTGCTGTCAGTCAGTCTTACACAGAAATTGTCAGCTTTCTTCCACAGTGGAATCAGTGACCTTCCCCTGCATGGAGGGAGTTGACATGACAACACACCTTCTATAATTTCTCACAATATGTATTTTGTTGCTGCTACAAACATATTGACCTTCTAACCACAGAGACATGAGACTGCTGGCAGTGCAATATGCTTACCACTTATTTATCCTATTAGTATTTTTTATCCTATTATTATTTTTTATCCTTTATTAAAAAATATTCTTTTTAAATTTCACATGTGTATGTTTAATCATCCAACTGTTTGATAGCTGGCTGTACTTTCATTTTTTAAAAAAACCCATATATGATCAGGCTATGTATTAATATTAATGACTAATGATTAATAATATTAGTATTTTGTGATTAATAATAATAATTTAAATTAGTCAGAGAGTAGTCTTTGCTTGTGTGTTGCATAATTCTCGCTTGCCCTAGTTTACAACAGATTTCTTGGTGATAAGAAATGGCTTATGTTCAAATTCTGAAATTTAGATATATAGCTCCTGTCTAGATACTTAAACCATCATGCCTTGAAAAGTGTTATGCTGTGTTATGTTACACTGGATTTTTTTTATTTGCAAAAAGTGGATGCCATGAACGTATGGATATTTAGAGGCTCCCTGTAACTTTGTTTCTTTTTGAAGACTGTCCTCAGACTTCTCAGGGTCATAGGCTAAGCTGGCTTTCTTGCCCCAAGGACCAAGACGAAATGCTTGGAGAAGGATGGAGAAATCCTTTTGCTGATAACTTCCCCATGCACCATTTTCCAAGGTAGTGTCCAACAATGCCTGCTGTGCACCTGGTCCTCGTGTCCTTGCCCTGCCCTTTGTCAGACTGCCCTAGAGTCAGGTGCTGCTGAGCCCAATGTTTTATTCCCTCTGTCATTTCCCTGGTGGAAAGGGGAGTGCTGGGGGCCTGTCCTGCGGCCACTGCTGAGCTGGGCACTTGGCACTGGACAGTATCAGACCCAGGAGGTCTTAAAATTGTGATTTTTGCCACCCCTCCCAGCCTAGGAGGGGTCTCAGCAGCTGCCCACGTGGCTTATGCTGAAAACTGGTGCTGATGTCAATATTATCCCTTTTCAGGAGCGGTTGTTCAGCCAAGCAAAAGGGCAATCTTAAGGGCAAGGTGCAGCGCTCTTTGCACAAAGCTCTCTGCTGCAAAGTTTTAATCTGTACCCCACAAAGTTTAACAGAGGAAATATGTGTCCTCCGTAACATATGACAGGATGATTAAAAAGGAAAACTTCAGAAAGGCTCTCTTTCATTTAGGAATTGTACAGGTTCTCAGAGTTTCTATTTTGTTCCTTTCTGAAATCTCCAGACTCTTACCAGAAGAAGCCTTTCTGAGAAAGGGAATGAGATAATTTGAGCTATTTGGCAAAGGCCTATTATTAAATTATTCTGCTGAAGCCATTTGCATTATCTCATCTAATGTTTGTTGATTACTTTTAACCTCATACCCAAAATTCATGTAAGAATACCCTGAAAAATATGAACTAGTTTTACTGGTGTGGTGGAAAAATTGACTAGACATCTGGTTCTGTTATGTATTTCTCTATTTTGTGCTATATATTATTATATTATTAATCATAATCCATATGTGTGGCTTTTCTAGTAGCCACCATGTATTTGTTATTCCTAGTAGAGCACTTTCAGATGGTCACTTCTCTAGTTGAAGAACCAGTTTAGGTATGCAGGTTTGTGCATTTCTGCTCCTGTTTCTTAGGCATAAGAGAGTGGTTTTGACAGGAATGGCCCAAATAAAATATTTTAAACCAACAAATTTCTACGATTCTGGAAATAGAATTTAGATTCTCCTGACTGACCTATGTCATCTAAACACAGCCAGTTGTCAAATGGTTCAGAATTCTTTTTGTCAAGATGTCATATGACACAACAGAGAATCTAAAGAATCTAAATCTGAAGCAACATTTCAGTTCTCAATTTACAGCTGTATTGGTTTGGGGCTGGGAGAGAGTTAAGTTTCTTTGTAGTAGCTCATATAGGGCTGTGATTTGGATGAGTTTTGATAATCCAGGGAGAAGTTTTTTCCTTGCTGCTGAGCAGGGCTTACACAGAGCCAAGACTTGTTCCTCACACCACCCAACCAGCGAGTCACTGGGGGGGGCACAAGGAGCTGGGAGGGGACCCAACCAGGACAGCTGACCCCACCTGAGCCAAGGGGTGTCCCAGACCATATGTCATCGTGCTCAGCATAGAAAGCAGTGGGAAGAAGGAGGAAGGGGGGATTTTCAGGGTGATGGTGTTTGTTTTCCCGAGTCACTGTCACGTGTGTGGGAGCCCCACTCTCCCGGGGATGGCTGAACACCTGCCTGCCCCTGGGAGGCAGTGAGTGTATTCCTTGTTTTGCTTTGCTTGCACACCCAATTTACTTTAGCTCTTAAACTCAACCCACAGGTGTTCTCACTGTCACCCTTCTGATTCTCCATCCCACCTGGGCAGAGCGAGGGAGTGGCTGGGTGGGGCTGAGCTGCCAGCTCGTGACAACCATGAAGATGTCCCAAAACTGTAACGGGATAACCCCGGTACCTATTGTTCACTTGCCTGAGGAATTTATTTGTCTTCTGCAGTCTTTGAAGCCGTTCATATTCCTGCCAGGTTTTGCTAGAGCCAGCAAAGTTTCTGGGTGCTGTTGTTTCCCACCGAGCTGCCGCACTGAGCGGATAACCGGGAAATGCACGTTATGTGTGCTGAAGGACCTGTCACGTGTGAGGTATAAGCTGTGTTCTCTTTTCTGGTGTGCAAACACCCCTCGTTAGATATTACACTTTGTCAGGATTTATTTTGTTTGCTTGGGTTTTGGGGGAAGTGGGGGAGGGGAACATCTTCTCTGCATTTTCTCAGTCATCAGTTTTTCATAAAAAGCTTTATCCTTATTAGAACTAAAGCTCCTTTTTTTTTTCTCCACAGCACTGTAGAGGTTTCTTAACATAAGAGACAGTCCTATTTTCAATATAATATTGTTCCTGTACTATCTGCTATTGATTTTTCTCTTATTTTGAACTTTTGGGTTTTTTACAGGCAAAGTAATTTTTCAGCTTCAGAGGAGCAATATAGCAAAACATTTTGCGGGTGAACAATTCCAAGCACAGCATAAGGGCTTTTTGCTGAACTTGTACATAACATATTTTTTAAAATCTCCTTTATTTCTTCCACAATTTTCTTACTTTGTTATTTTAACACTTCTTTTGCTTCCTTTCAGGAATACCTATTTGGAGAATCATGTTTTCTTCCTATTCTTATTTATTATCCTTAGCGAGGCCCTGATTCAGGAGTTTTCATAATTGAATATCAAACTTAAACTAAACTGCACTGCTAAACTATATGATTTCAAAATGCATTCACAATCACAAGATATTTATGAATCAAGCCTGCAATTTTATTATTTCTCATTTAGAAGCTGCCTTTGGACATTTCATCTTTTACAATCTTCCATCTAGCTGCAACTTTGCTTATCAAATTTTGTTTCCTTATCTTTCCTCTGTGCTTCGTTATACTCCCTTTTTTAAATTAAAAAAAAAAAAGAAAAATTCTTTGATGCATTTCAAAGTGGTTTTGTATTATTTTATTAGCACTACACGCAGAATTATGAAGGTTCCTGTGTCCAAGATGGAACGATGGTGAATACTTGTCCTTGTCCAATCGCCTTCAGCTGTGGATATTTTCACAATAAGATTATTCTGTGTCTAACATACTCTGATCTTACTATATCCTTTTTCCCTTCCCTCCCTTGCTTTAAAATATGGAGGCTTTGAGGCATATATGATCTATCCATTTTTCCTTTCCTCAATAGCATAATTATAGACCGATGAATCACGTTGTTCTGGCACATTAATGGAGTGAACTACCACATTTAAGAGAATAGATATTGTTGGGCTATGTTCAGTGTAGGTATCCTCCTACTTGAAATAATCTCTGTGAGTTTTGATTAGTAATTATAAGATGGTTCACTTCATAGTTATTCAGATTTTTTTTTTCAGCTGTAGAAAAAAATATTGTATTGCTTCCAACAAATTTGCAGAATATTTATAAATACAGATAGTATCTTATATAATCTGTAATATATACATGCATGTGCGTGTGTGTGCAACACCTGAAATAAATCAGCTAACACTGATGGTAAGTTTTGAATTGCTTGGTTGTTTAGTTCCAACAGATTTCTTTATAAATGCAATGAGAAATTTTCTAAATGTAAAAGTTAGCCTTAAAAAGACCCTTCAGAATAAAATATTATTTGGGGCAAAACTGGTGAAAAGCCTTTTTGCAGTGCTGGACTTTCAGTACTACTTTCATTATAGACTTCAGAGAGGCAATCCCACATAATTGTCCATGAACAGACTCAGTAGAAGCAATTAATTCACTAATAATGTCAGTAGTCAGGGTCTTTTAAAATGGATCCCAAATCTCCAGAGGAATAAATGTCAATATCTAGTACCCCTTCGTCTTACACTGCTAAATTTTCTGTAACAAAAAGTGGAGGACTATTGAATAAGTCTGTGGGTCAAATTCAGACCAGCAAACTAATGCAAATCTCTCATTAAGCAGATGACCTATGCTTAATTGTAATAATTTCATTATAATAATTTCATTTGGATGGGTAGGTTTGAATAACTTTTTTCAGTTACAAGCTTTTTGTCCTCCAATTCCGTAAATAATTTTCAAAAGTATTTACTTTCTGCAGTAATAAAGGTTTGCTGATTTTCTAGTTAAAAGGGTATAAAAATGGAAAAGTCAAAAATATTTGGGTTTTGAATTCCTCCTGTAAGCTCCACAATAAAAGTGATCCTATTCACAAGTTTAAATTATCATCCAGTGACATAAAAAAACCCAGGGCTATACTATGACCTGTATATAGCTTGAAAAGATTAAAGCCTTTCAGGTAGAGTTGTGTTACAGTGTAAAAATCTCCGTTACTACAAAAATTATATATACTGGTTGTACATAGGTTTACAAGAGAAATTAATTGCACAGATCAGAATTTATTCCAAAAGAGGAATAACGTAAGAAATCTTTTCCTGCAGGGCTTAAATGGTAGATACATTATTTTAATGATATCTTCAGAATCCTTCAGATTGGTTTAAGATTCTGGCAATTTATGGGCCAATAACCATTTCTAAATAAATGAATTAAAAACAAACAAACAAACAAACAACAAAAACAAAAACAACAACAACAAAAACAAAAAACCACAAAAAACCCACAAAAAAACCCAAAAAACCAACAAAAAAACAAAAAACCCCCCCAAAAAAAAAAAAAACCACTCCTGTGAGATAAAGACCAAAGAGATAAATCAAACCATGGGGATTTACTGGTAAATATTATTATCTGAAGGAGAAAGGGGGAGCCAATGATTCTGCAAGTAAAGAAGTTTTCAAAAGGAGCAAAATCCTCTGGATGGGATGATAAGGAACTATATGATGCATTATTTATTATCTAGGGAGACAATTAACCACTATATCATCCATAAATGCACATATAAGAGTTTGAGGCATAGAGGGTAAAAGGCCCTTCCTCATGCTTTAGCTGTCATTATGGGCTGCCATTACATCCATTTACCCATGTTTCACTTCAATGAGTGCACAAAGATGAGTAACACAAACAACTGAATGAGGCTACAGTTTCCCAGGTAAAGATAGTTGACAATTTTGTATTAAAAATATCCAAAGAAGGGATTCATGTTCTACCTTGTGGTGGATCAGATCTCATCTACTAACCGTGGGTTGCAAAGTGCTACAGCCAAGATACCTAATCTGACCTGGTTAATAGGATTATTATTATGGTCCTTCAAAAACTGCCTCTTGACCACTCTTGCATTGTTCACTCTTTCCTGCTTACCATATCTACAGTACTACTGGATCCATTCCTTACTCCTCTGTCACAGCATCCTACTTTTTTCTCAAAATTCCTTGCTGCTTATTTAGAGCTCACTGAAAATGTGATGTTCACACCAAGACAGGAAACATGCTAATCTACCGGAATTGGCCAATATTTGGTTTTATTTCTAAATAAATATACAGTAGTGGCTCTGGGTTCCCTCCCTACCCCCACCCCCTTTCAACTCAATCAAGATTTCCTCTGCAAAACAGGTGAAGAAACTACTTAACAGGTGTAAAAACTGGTTCACATTGATAAGTAAATGACTAAGCCAGTGCTATATAATGTGAGCCATGCTGTAGCAAGAGGCAGCCTCAAAGGCAGAGGGTTTTTTTGTTGGGCTTAGATGCTGAAAGGAATTTAAAAGCTAGTGGGGAAAAAGCAGCCCAGAAGCTTTTTATGCCTCTTGCTGCTTCTTTTCCAGTTCATCTCTTTGAAGGGGTACCAGCAGCAGGTCTTTGTTTCACCAACACAAACAAAGAGCCATTTTCAGACTTGCTTTCCAGCCCCCAGAGCTGAGTGGGAAGTAGCTGGGCAGGCAGGGCAAAGGAGATGCACTTCTCCCACCACCAAGCTGGTGGAGGCTTGCTTACAGGACTCTTTTGTACGTCTCTGGACCTGGACTATGGAAAGGTAAGAGTGACCTAGAGTTTTGCAAACTATTGGCCATGAACATTTGTAAAGGCTCGATTTTTACGTCCTACCTGAAATTGCTGTATTTTCAGTGTGTCCTTTCACTGCTTCAAACACAGAACAGGTTAATTATTAGTGGTTTAAATAACTTCGAAGCAGATTCCTCAGCCATTCAGTACTGAGAACCTGAAGCACTGATGCTGCTACTTGTTTCCTGAGCTATGAACTCTTCTTTCTATCTGATGTCTCTTTGAGGTTTTGTACCACCTCCTGCTGTAGTTTTGAACACAATAGCTTCAGCTGAAATGAAATTACTCTGAGAATTAAAAAGGAAGGACCAGATTTGAAACAAAACAGGCCAGAAAATTTTTATTCCACTGTAGGTTATATTTATTTAAACTTGTGTAATGTGCTTAAAGAAGGATTCATAGAGACTCACTACTTCCCTTGATACTGTAAAACACACATCTTGGACTCAGAAATACTCAGACACTGAACAAGGAGAACCACCAAGTACCTTGAATGAACTGCAAATAGCTATCTAAGTGATTATTCAAATCCAGCTGATATGAAAACATTCCCATTTGTTAGCAGGGGAAAACTGAGAGACTGGCTTATGTAACACCTCCAAGTGTTTGAAAATTTAATTTTTATTTCTTGGTCTCTCAGGCTGCCAGTTAAAAGCAACCCAGCAGACAAGAACACAGCAAAATAGGAGCATTCAGGCTGTATGTTGTAGAATAATGAAAGCAATTTAGATACATCTGGGACGATACCACATTAACTGCATTAGTGAAGCATTTTCTCCCATAACATAATCTGTCAGTGGGCTCCTGTAGCTGACAGAGTAAAACTTTTTGTCAATTTTATTTTTGCATATCTGTATTTTCTCTAACAATGGCTCTTCTTCTTTGTGAATCTGTGTGTTACATCACAACCCGCACTCTTACTGCTTCCTTATGAAAATTCAGACCCTTTGCATATGTTTCATCTGTGCTCTTTCACCACGCACAGTCAGAGAGCTCTTCTATACACATCTCTACAACCTGCTTTGAGACATGCACAGAATTAATGTTCCTCTGGTAGGAGAAAGCCTGGGCTTTGCAGATGTACATATAAAATGATATCTGACTCCTGGGAGGAGACAAAACAAGTACCGTGTTATAGGTTTGCCTTCTTTGTTCCCAGGTTGGCTGAAAAGCCAGGAACAACATATGTCATGTCCCTTGTGTTAAACCTCTAGCTATACTCCCAAGCAATGGCTAGAAACAGTTAACATGGATCTGCTTGGAATCGGGGCATCATTTTCCCCACGCCATCCCGAAGCAAGGAACTGTCTTTGCAGCAAAGGATTAAGAGAAGAGTCAATCTGGTAACAGGCTAGAGAATGCTACCTCTTCACAAGCACTGGAGATCTGTCCTCAAGGTCCTCACAGACTTGGAATTCTTTGACAGAAATCACTCAAGACCAGCTCCTGACATTCCCCCATGTGCTTCATCTAGTGGCTTTGGAGAAAGGTGGTTAATTCTTAAAAGCTGAGGCTCTTCTGCCCCTATCTATGATACTTCACTGTAAAGGCACTACAGGCAATTCATCAGATAGGTATTACAGATAATTCCTACCTTTCTGATCTTTAGGACATGTATGCCTGTTGTTATAAATAAAAAAGAAGTGGTGCCACTGGTGAAGATCTGTAGAAAGATTAGCCAAAATTGGGATGTCATGCCAATTAGCTTTTCCAATAACAGGTTTGCAACACAACTGGTGTGAGGCATGCCCTGAAAACGAGCATAAGATGCTCAGCACCAAGAAAATACCACTGGGAAAGAGCTGCAGCTGTGAGCAGTAATTGGTAAAGTGCTATCATCAAACCCCACATGGTCACATATGCAGAGGGGGATTCATAGCATATCAAGTATAAAATGAAAGCTGTGACTCAACAAACATAAAGCCAAAGGACTATTGGTCAATATGCTGAAGCTGCTGGCTGAAGCAGTCTCCAGAATGTTTGTGACTTTGAAAATAAAAGGAGAAAACTGGAAAAAAAATATTGCTGTAGTTAGTGGAAAAAAGCTGATGTAGAGAAATATTCCACAGAAATGAGGTGCAGATGCTGGAAAGCTGGATCATTATCAGTGAGTAATACCACAGTGTCAGTGCTCTCACAAGCATGAAAATGATATACATCATCACTAATCTCTATGGATTTATTGTGTCACATGGTCAGTCTACGTTCCTCCATCTCCATCAGGCAAAGGCTGTGGACACTAACCAACAAAACCGGTGTCCTTCAGTCACAGTGAACGGGTGAATGAGAAACACAGTAACATCATGGACTGTAACGGTGTATTAGTAGGATAGGACACGTGAAATATGTGCTGGTATAAAATATTAAAATAATTATGAAGAGTGGTTCTGCACAGCCAACACCAGATGCTTTGATTCTGGCCACTAATCTGTTTGAAACACAAGGCTGTGTCACACAGAAGTGTGCTCCTGCACATTGGCAAGGTGCCCAGAGATTGTGAACCGGCAGTAGAACGCTGAGAGTGAGAATTTCTCACGCTCTTTTCTTGCTTTAAATAGTAGTCACAGGTGTTTCCTTCCCTCTCAATTAATTCTCCTGGGTATTGAACAAAATTAAGGTTGTGTCCCTAAAAGAAAAGTGTTACTGAGGTTTTGGAAAGAAAGAGAAAGGTCACAGATATGAGCTGGTCTTCTGGCATTTCGAGCATCATTCTGTCTGCCAAGCAGAGAGTGGGTGGTAGGATCTGGAAGATGTATGGAGATCCCCAAGTGGCTACAGGTAGGGTCCATTTTTCCTTTGTAGTCCCTTTGCTGAGTCAAGGAATGGAGAATAACTGACTGTCTTGAAAAGCTCTGCTTCAGTGATGCTGGGTGTAGTTTTCTAGCCTACATATTCTCTTGGTCAGGGAATGAATACTTGGGAATTTTTGTATTTAAGCATAAATCCACGTGCTGTGACTTTTGGAAACACCGTACTACACAGGGAGAACAGGAAAATCCAGTTACTTGAAACTGCAAATGCTTTTATTCATCATCTTACTCCTTGATGATGTATTGCATTGTAAATAATGAAGGTTGCCCAGTACAATTTGCATGGTTTTTTAAGCAACTGGGTGAAATCGGGGAAGAGGAGAGGACTCTTCCTTGGAAGAGGAGGGACTTTGTGAGAAGAGCAAGACATATTGTGTATGTTTGATGTGGAAAGGGTAAGGCCACCTCAGTTGTCTTTCTTCATTTCTCTTGTGTCTCACCTGCAAAAGTATTTACAAATCAGAGGTAAAATTGTAGTCAACAAAGCCATAAACATAAAAAGTGCTGTCTAATATTAGGAATGCCAAAAAATCCGTTTCTAGCCACCTCTCAAACTTCACCAGCCAAATCAACTGGTCCTTTTGACCTTAAACTCCCTGCGATTCAGTAACCCCTCTTTAAAACGTGTGTAATATCGAATGCATCCCCATCATTTTGGAGGGGGGAAAGGCTGGGAAAATAAATTGGTATTTGGGAAACCATCACATAGTAGAAATGTGTGAATTAAGTTTCTGTTTTTAGAACAGTGTTTGGAGAGTGTGCCGCTAATAATAGCTGGAGCTACACATAGAAAATGAAGAGAAATAAAAGCTTGAGGAGCTCTTCATAAACGCTTTCCACCCAAGCTGTGCATTGCATGAGGAGGTAGGGGATTCATTAGCTTTTAATGCTTGTGATTTTAAGTCTAAAGAGTATCATAAGCATGAGGGCTAAATTCCAATTGCACAAATGTAATTTTCAAATAATTAGCAATGTAAGCTGATAGTGCTTTTGAACATCATTTCATGGGTATGTACATATGTATTTATGTCTGTGCACGTATGTTGACAGACACAGTTACAAACCATACTCAGCTATTAGTGAATACCTGCTTAGGGCTCTGAGGCATTGTTACACGGGGATATCTTGGGAATATCAAGCTTTAATTTTTAGTATATTTGTAGAAGATTTCTCCCTATTAATTTTTGGCTGCAGTCGCATAGTTAGAAGTGGAGTTTCATCTGTAATGTAATTTACATCAATTGTGCAAAATTGTTGTCAAATGACCTTGTTAATACGGCAAATCACATATAAGAGAGGCTATTTAAATGAGATCTAAATGTTTAAATAGCTTAAAATCTTAGGATTAATAACATTCAAAATGTTGACTGTGCTACTTGAGACTTATAACCTTTCTCAAATGGATCCTTAGTTAATTATCTCTCAAACCAGCCTTTTAAAACATTATGCTGTGTCTAGAGATTGATATTTAACTTTTTTTCTATTAATCATATTTAGTTTTAAGATTTGGAAAGGTACTCCTGTAAGGTTCAGCTGACATTTAGACAATTATGTTGAGACTTAGCACTGATATATGTTGGTTGCTTAACCCTTCTTGTCAGCAGTTTTGTATTTTATGCAGACCTTGCTGGTGTGGCAATGGCACTTAGAGCAGAGTGCATTTGTTATAATAGAACAATTCTTGTCCTTACAGTTATAGCAGTTATGACTATTATCCTAGAACAAAGCACTATGAAGCTGCAATCAATCTATAGGAAACAGTTTCACATGCAGGCATATGCATATCCCCTGTGAAAACTGATGCTGAGGAGTATTAAACTGTAGGCCTTTTATTATGAAACCATTATATGGGCTTCACTTTTTATCAAAAAATGGGAACAAAACCCACCACCAACAACAGAAAAAAACCCCACTAAAGTAAAAATCTTATTTTTCAGTGGTTAAACCTTGACAGCATGGGCCTAGGGCTGACTACAAAAACTGGATAAGTTACTCCATGACTCTGTTGAAGGCTACAGGGAAAAATCTTCATGATATGGATTCAGAAAACTGGGGGTATCTAAGCTATGGCAAGGCTTCTGTCATGCTTCTTCCAGGACTGAAGAGCTCTTATTCTGGCTCCATCCTAACTCACTGTTTCTTAAAGGAATATTTTTTATCCCTTTTTATTCCTAAGGGGTCTGGGGAAGATAATGTCAATTAAGATGACCAAAGATACAGCACCTGGATTTCTGTCTCTTTAAACAAGCTGGTATTTGATTGTAAGGTTGGAGTGTCGTGTGCTGTCCATGTGTCACCACCATTTAAACAGCATTGCAAGTCCCTTATCTGTTTCTGTGCAGTAGGAGAAGCCTTTGATGGCTGTGTCATGAACTGGAACTAACCTAGCATAATATAAAGCAGAAATAGTAAAATGAAAGTTGTCAATAAATTGGTGATGGACAGAGGGAGAGTGAACTGCTTGTTTGGTGTAAATGCTGGTTTCAATTCATCAACCACTGTGTTTCTTTGTCTTTTTTTTTTTTTTTTTTTTGAGAGATCAGAAAGGCACTGAAAAATGCTCATTTATATACGAAGTAATTCTAAGATTAATTAACATTTCAATTCATCTGAAGTTTTGAAAATAATAATCAGTCGATATTAGATAACATATAAAACATACTAATTATCTTTCTAAGATTACTCACTTTTCTAAATGTTGTCCTCTGGATTTTTTTAATGATGGCATCTGAAGGTCATTTATGAACAGTCCACGTGACAATTCAGAGCTAATAAAGAGCCTCATGTGGAATGAATTACCACCTGCTCCCTTTTTGCAAGAAAGCATCTTTCAATATCCACGTCACAATAGTGTTTTTCACATTTCAGACTGATGTCTACTTCATGCAGGAGAACCTAAGCAGGGTATGAGAATGACTGTCTAGTTTGTGTTCTTCTCTCAGCAGCTTTTTCTTGAATGCTCTTCATGTCTAACCCGTGTCTCATAAACACTTCTGTAAGTACCAATATCAGGTACTGTCCTTGCCTGGGGAGGAGGGCAGAGCAATTTTTTTTCAGTAGGCCTTACATTTTTTTCCGTGGTAATGTCCTGTCTGGCTGGGATAAGAGTTAATTATCTTCCTGGTAGCTGGTGCAGTGCTGAGTTTTGGATTTAGTAGGAGAATAAAGTTGGTAACAGACCAGTGTTTTGGTTGTTGCTAAGCAGTGCTTACTCTAAGTAAAAGACTTTTCAGTGTCTCCCGCTCCATCAGTGAGGAGAAGCTGGGAGGTGGCATGGACAGGATAGTTGACCTGAACTGGCCAGAGGGATATTCCATATCAATACACAGCCTGGGGGGAGTTGGCTGCAAGGATTGGCTGCTGCTCAGGGATGCGCTGAACAATTGTGGTGAACAATTGTATTGAGCATCATCACTTCTTTCTGTTGAGTCTTATTTCTCTTGAGTCCTATTTCTCTCTCTTTACTTTTCGTTACTATTATTATTTTCATATTTTATTTCGTTTCAATTATTAAACAGTTCTTATCTCAACCCAAAAGTTTTACTTTTGTTTTTGACTTCAATTCTCCTCTCAGATGGGGGGAAAGCAGGGTGGGAGGGGATGAGGGGCTTGTTTGAGCAAGTGGCTGTGTGGGGCTCAGTTGATGGCTGGGGTTAAACCTCGACAGGTTGGAAGGACCAAGTGCAACCGTGTCCTCCTTCCAGAGGACTTGTATGAATACATACTTGTATGTATGGAAAACCTACAATGTGCCAAACAGAATGCAATATGTGTGTAAAAAGCACCTGGCTGCACGGGCAGGGCCTGCTGCTGCTGCCACCAGCACTGGTGCTCAGCTCAGTCGTGGCCTTTGGCCCCAGCCTTTCCTAATTGTAACAGTCTTTTCCAGTCCAAACAGAAGAGCACCCTTCATATGGCCATTTCTTTTCCCTCCCTTTGCCCAGCATAACAACCAGACTGAACTGTGCCTGTCCCCTCCCTGGGGACGAATGGGCTCCCCTGCATCAGGATGGAAAACAAAGGGAGAGAGTGGGTGGTTGTATGGAGGGAAGCTGCTCCACGGGTGGGAGCTGCTGCCCGCGTGGAGGGAACCTGTGTGTGTGCGCAGGCTGCAGCCTCCCACAGGGACAGGAGGAGGGATGCTGAAATCTGCCTTCGGTTCCTGCAGGCACCACTCCCGGGCTGCCCGTTCCAGGGGAAATATTTAGAATAACAAAAATAGTCTTGTCTTAATTTCATAAAGGACTGATACTTCTGTGACTTCAAATCTGATGTTAGCTGGGATTCAGAGTTGTGAGAGCACGCCAGGTTGTGTTCAGGGGCACCAGAGAAGAACCTGGCCTTTTATGTTACTCATACAATTCAATAGCTGGTATATCCTGTGCTATATATATATACTGTTGATATATGCTTTTGCAAATAGTAAATTCCTGAATCCATGCGACAGCAAGGCAAACAAAGAATGTAGGGAGCTAAAATATAGAATAGGTGCCAGGATTACTCATCCTTCTCCCACTCTCTGTTGGTTATACTTTCCTTTAAAAGGAGAAGCCAATGGTAAGTTTTAATGACTTCTTCCTTCCAAATTTCTATCTTTAGATTTATAGGTAGAAGAGACTAGCAAACATTTTTCAGTGCTCACAGAAAGTTCCAAATGAACAGTCCTTGAGAATGAGCCCTGTAGCTCAGGCAGGACACAGCAAAGGCAGGATGTGTATAAGCTTCAGGCCTCTATTATGTGCTTCAGATCTTTCTGCTGAGACTACCAGTAAAAGTATCAATTGATGTTAACAGTTTTATGGTGTGGGCTCTTGCCCCTTGAGAACTATGTTAAGACCATTTATTCATCTTATCTGTTGTTCTGAATAGTTAAATGGACTGTTTTTTGTCCTTTTAGTGCTTACTAATCCTCTCAATCACTCAGCCCTTCAGCATCAAAAATGACCATTTTCCTGCAGACTGATACATCAGTGTATTTATTATTCATCATATCCAAGCAAAACGTACAATCTTGATATATGGTCATGTTTATGAGAGTCTGCATTTCCAGGTTACCAAACCACACTGTTTGTTTAATTCTCCCTTTCTGTATCCCTCTGAAGTGCATGAGATGTGTACTTTGTTCGTGAATGGTAAAATGCAAGGAGGGTTGACTGCAGCTACTCAAAGAATTCCATCTGAGCTTGTTTGCAGTCAGTGACTGCTATTTTAATGGACATTTACAGGGGGAAAACAAATCTGTTTTTACCTGAACTGAGGGAACATTTTGTGAGAAAAAAGTTTTCTATCAAACACTGATTTAAAAAAAGGAAAAAATATTACTTGGAATTCTTTATGTGAGCATTCACATGACCTTTACTGAGGATGGTTGCTTTTATTCTCATTCCCTTCGTCCTGTTGTGCCATACAGACCAAACTTACAGGTTGTGACCCACCTGCCCAGTCAGCATTAGAAACTCCTGGTAGGAAATGCTGCACCATCATATGGGGAAAACCCATATATGATAGCAAGGACTTGTATTCAAAGACAAAACAAGCCTACAAGTGTGAAAAAATATGAGAGGGAAAGCATGGATAGCCATGGAGAAAACACAGTATTACAAACTCAGTTTCATAGCTTTGAATCATTTAAATGTATAGAGTTTTTTCACGTGTCTGACCTGGCTGTGATTAATGCTCAGGTCTAGAACTACAAATAATATTCCCCTTTGCTCCGCAGGAGGCTTCTTCAGCTTCAGTTTTGGAGGGCATGTGCTTACCAGTGCATAATTTCTAAGGGGGTGTTGCTTGATCCAGTGCCTTAGTCATACTTCTGGCATTGGGTTCCATCTGCTATTCCGAGAGCATAGGAAAAGAGGCAGGAAGCCAGGTGTCATGTATTAAAGACCTTGTCTCACTTTGGGTGACACTTCTGGAATGCAGCGTTTGGCACACTTCTTGCATCAGTAAAAGGGTAGTAGGAGAACAGTGTGATCTTCCCATAGCTCATACTGCATCCTGAGTTTTGGGAGGACAAACAATTGCTGAGCAGGTCAAGCTGTTAACAGCCTTGCAATTATTTTTTTTTTTTTTTTTGGTTCAGGTTTTTTNNTTTTTTTTTTTTTTTGTCAAGTGTTTTATTCCAAAATAAGGGAAACAGTGAAAGTCACCAATTATGCTTGTTGTTTAACAAGTACCTGAATCAGTTCCTGAGTCCTTGGAGATGATGTATACCTTTATAAGTACATAATTTGAATACAGATTCGAAGAATTGCTTCTAGATTTACTATAAGTAAAACTAATTTGTTTGAATTTATTCTTTCCTCTGTAACTTAGGCTCTGGGTGCCATATAATTTGTAATAATGAGTCCTCATAACTATGATGCATTGAGTAAGCAAGCAAATATTCATAACTGAGTTAACCTTTTCCACAGTACCCCATTTCTTTGCACAGCCTACACTAAATATATGACGTGCTTGGATAAACACATGAAAAAACCCACCACCTCCAAAGAAAAATAATCCTTCCTTATCCTGGATCAACAGGTGTCTTTCTAGTGAAATTTTACTTACTGTTTGGCCATAGCCAGAAACAGTGGCCCTGCTTTTGTTCAGGGGTGTGTTTCTCTGAAGGCAGTTCTAGTTGTTCCACTAGAAAGTAAGGGCGAAAATCCGTTTTCTGTATCCCGTGAGCCAAACACATGCTGTACACCTTTTACACTTAATGCTCTATCAGCACGAATTTCCCAAAGGCAATTCAAATGGTGGAAAACATTAGAGAGGAGGATAGACAGCAGTTTTCTTACCTAAGTTACAGCCTGTTGGGTGTTTCACAGCCAGAAGCTTGGCACTGCTGCGGTGTATTGCAAACAGCTGGATATTGCTTTCTTTGAAAACTGCCTTCGTAATTAATTTTCCTTCCCAAACACATTTTGCTTAATCATTAAGGGGGGAGTTCATTATTCATTTATCCAGATTGCTGAAGCAAAAAGATGGGGCAACTATCCAAAGCTCTAGGTAGCAATATAGTATTTTTTAAATACCGTAAATCTAAGGAAACACGGTTTAGTCATGGTAGACAAAATTATTAAGGTCTAAAAGGCAACTCCTCCACTTCTATCTCAAATTATTTGGGCTATTCCAAATACTCTCAAAAAGATATTTTAAGCTACAATGCTTCTATAAATAGTTAAAATTAAAAAGAACTTAAATCCAAAAATCCAACAGTTCTGTGTGATTAATTTTATAGTGCTTTTTCAAATAATGTCTTCTAGCTATCCAAGCATTTTAGAGTAAGAGCTGAGGCTTCATTACAAGAATATACTTTATCTGACTTGCACTTTCATGCCTAAACTTCTATAAAAGCTTACACATTTCTACAACTGAATTCTACCTAAATACTATAATGGCTTTCCCAAAACATTTACTAGTTATTAACCATTATATTCCAAGCACAGTATCTTTAGTCAGTAATTTCATGTTGCTCTCTTCCTTTGTCTTTCAAATTCTTCTAAATTCAATCATATTGTGGTAGGTTCACATTGGCTGGCTGGCAGATGCCCATCCACCTGCTTTCCCATTGCTCCTCCCCGACAGGACATGGGGATGGAAAATGGGGTGGAAAAGCTTGTGGCTTGAGTAAAGGACCAAATACCATCATGGGTAAAACAGACTTGACTTAGGGAAAGTAGACAGAACTTATTGTCAATTCATGTAGATCTGGATGGTGAGAAAGGAAGACCAAAAAAAAAAAAAACCCATAAAACACTTTCAGCCCACATTTTTTTGTTCCCCAGTTCCTTCAGGGAACCTTCACCTACTCTGGTGTGGGGTTGTCAACAGGCTGCGGTGCGGATATATCAGCTCCAGCATCTGGAGCACCTCCTTCCTCTCCTTCTCTCCCCTTGGGGCTGAAAGGGTTATTTTCCCTCACACACCAGGCAGGGTTTTACCCCTTCTTAAACATGTTTTGCCAGAGGTACCACCACCTTGGCTGATGTTCTCTGTGTCTGGAGGTGAGTCTGTGGTGGAACAGGCTGTGTTCAGCACTGGGCACTCCCTGGCACCTCCTCACAGAGGCATTTCTTGCAGCCCTCCCACCACCTACACCTCGAGACTGACACCCAGAACACATATACTTAGTTCAAAGAAAAGATAGTGGTGTTTTCTACAGACATTTCTCCCTTTCTGCCCATAACTTTCCAATTTTCAAACTCTGAGAACTCCATGCCAAAGTCTGACTAACTCTGCCTGTCCTTTGGCAACTGCCCATATATTGTTTGTCCCAACACAGATATAAAGTTATTTAAAAAAACCCCTGACAACCCTTCTCCATTCTGTGAATGTGTTCAGTCAAATAGTTATTCTATTTATTTCAGGAACGAGGGAAGGAGGAGAGAAAAGAGGTTCAAGCTGTTGCCGCCCCTGTAGCCCTTCCCAGCCACTGGCACCTTTTGCTGCCACACTCTTGGGTCAAAAATGGCACTGGCAGTCCTTATCTCAGCTGGCCATAGAGACAGTGCAGTGAAATGAATCCAGCAGCCGTTCTTTGCACCGGTGCAGAGGGTGTGTTAACTTGGCACAGGGTTGTAGCTCCTGTAGTGGGTGACTGTGCAACGACAACAACGTGGGTGGGGAAAACAGTAAAAGCACTTGCTCAAAAAGTAAAATGGGAAAAGGCATCTTTGTGTTGAATGATGGGAGTGGAAGGTGCTGGGCTGACTCGCTGCGTGTCTAAGGCACCCCAAATCTGGAGCCAGCTCCTGTTGCTCCGCAGATTGGAGCACCCTGGGAACAGCTCATAATTAAAATCGTTGCTTCTCATCCCCCAAAATAGCAACAGGTCTGAGATACCACGAGGGCCATTCTTAACCAATAATTAACATATTTTTAATACTTTTTTTTTTTGTCAAGTACTGCTGAAATTTACTCAGTTTTTTACTGTTGTGTACAAGCATGGCTTTCCATCCCCCACACTTGCTTTCTTAAACTGCCAGCAGGTTAATAGGAGATTCTGACCATTTTTGCCTATTTATAAACAGCTTTTTGCATCCTTCCCCCTTCTTTTACAATTGCAAATACTTTATTTGGATTCCAGGCTTTTGGGAAAGTTTCAAATTAGAAATAAATGCCAAAAATTCTCTCTGTGTAATTACCCAACCTTATTATAATTGCAAAATGCACAATAAGTGCAAGTTATTTAAAACCCTTCCTAGTTAGAGAATATAAAATGCGAAGTTAGAATCTGAAATTAAATTGAAAAATATGTAAGATCCAGTAAAATGCTGTTCTGTATGTTTTATGTGGTATGTATTTCTGTCAGGAAAAACAGACTGCCCTTTACTCCTCTAGTGCTTGTAGGACATATGATTCCACACTGTGGTGGTGTTATCTCTCAGTCTGCTTTGCTTGTTAGTTCTCACAGTAATAATAACATAGGATTGACATTAGAATAAAATTCCTTATTAAAAAAAAAAAAAGAAAAACACTGAAGTTCCACGAGCCTGAACTCTGTTGAAATCAGTGGAAATACCAAGGGATAAATTTAGCTTGGGTGATATGTAGAAGAAACATTAATTATCAGGAAACCAATAGGAAACGTCTTTATCACTGATTTTTTTTTTTCCCCAGCATATTTTACAAGTTAACACAGAGCACCTCTTGCAATCAGTATTGCAAAACACCAGATTTATATCTATTATGGATGAGTCAACAATGATTAATAATCCATTACCAATTTGTTTTGCCATAATCTTCTAACCTTACTTAAAAGTACTTCCACTCAGAATGGCTGTTC
This sequence comes from Oxyruncus cristatus, assembly GCA_013399855.1. NCBI lineage: Eukaryota > Metazoa > Chordata > Aves > Passeriformes > Cotingidae > Oxyruncus > Oxyruncus cristatus. The sequence goes on along the minus strand of VXAY01012525.1, from coordinate 473,833 downwards.
TTCATTTTTACATGATTTAATTAAACAAGTAAACTGTGAAATGCTTGGAGTGAGACAGTCATATTTGGGTGATCACGTATAACCCCTTTGCATTTTTGTAGTGACATGGTTACACTACTTCAGCGCTAATCTTGGAATTTTTGTGTGCGATTATGGAAATAAAAAAATCCATTCATTTATTCGTTGAACATTTTCATTACTACTAGTAGTAATTAATTGTTCAATGTTCCTAGATGTCACTAAGAACATGTATTTGAGAGGTTGGCAGTTTAACTACAACCATGCAGTTCATGTACCACTTTGTAGTTAAGCTGCTCAAAATTGTTATTTTCATATCTCTTTCTCCAAAAATCTGCTGATCAACTTCTTGGTCAAAACACAGGTTTAGCCCTCAAAACAGAGAAGTCTACACTGCTTTATATAGTTTTTCTCGAATCCAACCTCTAATAAGGAACACTCACCTTCTGATAAAGATAGGTGATCATATTTCTTAGTGTCATGCTAATGTGTTTCAAGTAATTGTGTTCATTTAAATATTCCCAGAAGATTTTTTAATGTAAAATGATGGTTTGTTGAAAACAAAACATTTCTAGGAAATACACAAATTTTGGCAGATTTTGTTTTCAAATTATGTTTTAAAGACGTTAAAAACATCTTTAAGGCCAAAGCATTCAATTTGACCATTTTCAAAGTGGATTTTTTTTTTTTCTTGAAGAACAATTTTTTGGTAATTATTTTCATCCAACAACAGTTTTAAAATGCTCTAATAACCTTTGTGAAGTTGAATCCCAATACATATTTAGTGTTAGTGCAGTTTTTTTTGAAAAGTGTAACATCAGAATTAAGCGCTGTATTAGCCTTGTTCTTTAATAACCTGGTTTTAATTTTATTTTTCTTCTGAGTGGGAAATAAACATCCCAAAGTCCAATATTTGTCAAACAGATAATTGGATACCAAGGTGTAGTGTGTGTCTCTTGGTTAAATTTCACTTTTATGAAGATAACTGACTGACAATTCCTAATTGGAGGATTCTGCAAGGGTGTAGATGGTACCTGTGAAGGGCAAGAATTTTGACCTTCGTGGGAAGCACTTGTGCATTGTCATGGTTCCAGAGGACAAAGCAAAAGTGTAGGCCAGTGGGAGTAAGAGTGTATTGAAGACCAAGAAAAACACTGCCCAAAGTGTACTGAGCAATTTTCTAACACTAAGCTCCCCACACAGTCAGGGACTGTCACTTGTTTTATGTAGAGCTGAGCACTTGTTTGCTAAATGCCACTTGATTGCTAAATGCTGTGGACAAATTAGTAGCATTCTTGAGAGAAGAAAACAATTAGGATGCCAATTGCTGCGTTCATGGAGGTCTAAAAGCAAAAGATCCAAGCCCGGGTAGTCATAGCACACCTTTTCTGCACACTCCCATGCCTTACCATCCTCTTGTATCCCAGTGTGCTACACAAGCATCTGCACTTTCAGTTCACCCTTTTGAAGGATCCAGCTCCTCCTTTTACATCTCTGGTTTCAACATAAGAGAACTTTGCATCTGTCAGGATTAAGATATGACAAATTTGCAGCTCTTTGTGCAGACGGCAAGAGCTGATGTGCTTTGGGGAAATTCTGTGTGGTCCTTTCACTGGGCATGGGAATCGAGTCCCGTGGGATTTGTTTAATTTGCAGGTGAGGTACTGACTAAGAGAGATTAAATCTTCTGGAAGATTTTGGTTGCTAAGTTATTTTAAGGATAAGAGTTCCTTCTTCTTTTCCAGTAGGAAAAGTGAATAATAGCTAATTAGGCCCTTAGGGATCAATTTTCAAAACAGTGTGCAGGAAGTGTGAGCACAAACCTTATTTGTTAATGGGTTTTGTGAACATCCCTCCTGTGGTTTTTTTTTGAAAATTTAGAACAACAAAACAGCAACCTTATTGGAGAAGCACATTTAAATATAAAGAGCATGATATCTTTTTCTTTGGGGCAGACAGATGACATATATTAAGACCACAGAGTTTTTCTGTGGTCATTATGCTTTACTTCCTCAAACCTGTAAATGTAATGAAATAATAAAATAATCTTACCTCTTTCCTCTTTAAATAAAGGAGGAAAAACAACAAAAGACTTATCCTTAATTTTTGTGATGAAAAAAATTATTCAAAAATAAAATAAACATTATGAAATGTAACCGTAAGGATTATGCAAGGTATTTAGAATGAAATAATGGAAAGCATATAGAAAGATTCCATAGTAATATTGGATCAATTCTCCCTTTAAGCTGTTGGGAAAAGGTTCCTTGTCATTGCATAGGAAAATGCAGTAAATGCATGTTATTTTTTAATCATGTTAAATAGGAGGGGGAAAATGTGATTCAAGAAATATGTGGATATTAAAGTATGTCAATGGAAGTGGATAATATCATTTATAGCAATGCTGAAACTCATGACTACAGGAAAGGATTTGGTGGCGGGTTGGATGCATTGAAGACAGGGCAAAGTTGATTCGGGGGACATTCAGCTGAAAACTGGGTGCGTTAACTATGCACTACATATATATATGTTCTGAAAAGCGTGCAGAGCAAGAAGGTAAGAAGATGGGAAGTAAAAAGTTACATTTAAAATACTGAGTTTTTATTGTGTCCAGAAGAGACTCCATGCACCAAAGTTCTTGTGATTTGAATAAGAAAGAGAAAGGGTGTGACATTTTGTTTCTATTTTACTCCCAACAAAAGCAAACAACACATGCAAATGGAGCTTGGACTTCAGCAGGTCAATGAAGGTTTGACATTGATTTTAGTGGAATCAGGATTTTGCCTTAAATTACTTTCCCATGGATGCAAGAGAAAATTGTAACTTAGAAAATAAATGTAGGTCTGCTGAACACCAAGCTGGAGTCTTATCAGCATGAGTTCTTCAGTCAGTTTTAGGCAGTTTTTGCTGATTATAAAACAATCTAAAGAAATCAGCTCCTTCTATGCTTTTCCAACTCCAAACATATAATTGTGAAATTCACAGATAATGAACAATCAGACAATTCCAACGCACACTTGTTAATAAAAGCTTTTGGTTTGAAATACTTGAAGCTCCTATAAATGACAACAATTTCTGTCCTGAGCAGAAAAAAGATCTGTTGTCCTAAATATTCCATTGCTCAAGTGGCATCTCTTATCTAGAAAATATCTGATCTCCCAGGGAATATAAAAGATATTTAAAAATATGTGAGCATGGATAATAGTTATAAATTGGTGATTTTAATTCTTAATGTTACTGGACAGTAGCCTAATGTGGCAAGTTTCATTACTCTAGATATTGTTTTGACTTAAGTGTACGATTTTTTTCCTTCAGTGCTCATTTAATGGAATAGTACAATAGTCTCAGGATATTTATTCTGTGGTACATGATTGAAAAGTTCAGAAGGTCTGTTCATTGCAGTTACATGGGTTTATTACTGAATACTGAAATTCTGGCTTTCACAATGCCAATTTTAAATGGTTTTTATATATGTTTACATTTGGTATAAGAGGTTACTAAAGTGCCAACTCAAAGGCTCATTAGCACTAACTAAAAATTATGTGATTAAGTGCTTAATTTAAAATCTTTTGCTTTTAAAGACAAATTTGAATCTCATAAACCCCCTACATTTCCAACAAAGACTATCTAGGGTGTCAATTATCTTATTGACCCCCTAAAATGATGATGTAAGTCTGTACTCCAGTTTAAGGGAGATTCTAATATAAGGAATGATTCCTGGAGCTCTAACATTGCCTGGTATCTGAATAAATGCATTTATATTTAGCTATATGTCTTCATACTTCAATAGCTTTCATATATAATCTCATAATTGATCTTTTGTTGTCTCTTTTCTGTTTTTACTCCTTGACTGCAAGGACTGAAAGACAATCCCCTCTCTCAGGTACCACATGCACAGCCTAGAATTGTTGAACTATCTAGGATACATAGTCTACATGGAATAATATTTCAATAATATGTCTTCCACGTGGACATTCCTAGTTGAGGAATATATATATATCTCTCTACCAATTTTGTAACTGTTTTAAGTTAAACTACGAGGAGATTCTCTCCTTCAAAAATCCTTATACGGTCATTGTTGAAGCAATGTGATTTTTTTTTCTCCTATCTTTGTTTAGAAGAGTTGAAGCACTGAAAGAAGATAGTCCCTCCCCTTCCTACATTGGCTTCAATTAGAGAGGGGTGCACTCCAGAGTTTTTCTTTTCTTTTCATACAATTTCACAGCTTACAAATGCATACTTAAATTTAATAGCAACAAACCAAAAAAATATTTCAACGTTTGGAGCAATTTTCCAGTCGGTGATATGGGGTGTCTGGTTTCCCTGTACACAAAATTGAGATGACTAGTCTTCCTGTGTGTCACCCCTTCTCTATGCATATTTTATATTCTCTCTCCTACAAATGGTTTACAGTGCCCAACAGCACGACCCCTCCACGTTCCTGAATACTAACAATAATCCTTTTCTGTAGGCTATAGATTTTTTTCAAATTTAATTTAACCAAGACTGAAACGGATAAAATTTCTCAGCTTTTCCGCGCCTTGTTCCTTTCTGACTTCTTCTCGAGCCATTTTTTGGCATCCTGTCATGGACCCACAGAATCATCTTGTTGGAAAAGACCTCTGGGATCGTGCAGTCCAACCATCACCCCAAGCACCACCGTGTTCACCACCCAACTATGTCCGTGAGTGCAACACCTGCACGTGTTTTTAATATCTCCAGGGTTGCTGACACCTGACTGAGGGTGCACTCAATCCCCTTGTCCAGATCGCTGATAAAGATATTAAACAGGACTGACCCCAAATCCGGGACGTCCCTGGGGAACACCACACGTGACCAGCAGCCCGCTGGATGTCACTCTGTTCATCACAACCCTGGGCTGGGACGTCCAGCCAGTTTTTCAGCCAGTGAGTCGTGCACCCCTCCAAGTCGTGAGAAGCCAATTTCTCCAGGAGAACACTGTGGGGAAATGGTTTCAAAGGCTTTACTAAAATCTAGGTAAACAACACCCGTAGCCTGTCCCTCATCCAGGACACCCTGTTGCTCTTACTCTGCATGTAACACGTGAGATATTCGCTGTATTTTCCCGTTTCTGACCACCCTACAGAAAATCTTTCCAGGATCATTATTATTTTCCCCCCTATTACAAACATAATTCATGTCCTTCTCCCTTGAGTCAGCATTACTTTACTTGTAACCTTCTGAGAATTAGCTGCCAAATCAACTAACTCTTTAAGGCCTTCCACCAATGAACTTTTTTTCCCACTACTATTATTCCCTTGTGCACATACCAGTTCTCTGACACCTACTTCTGGTCCTTTTGTCTGCTTTCTGTCTTGCCTGAGGTACCCACATCACCTTTACTACCTTTCCCACCAATCTTTGAGGTTTTTCTATCTGGCTGCATATGCCAGGAGGGCAAAACTCCTTTCCTACCACCTTTACCGCAGAGCTGAGCTGGGTTTTGTACTGTGCTTGTTAAGAACTTCTTGGTTAGTATTAATGTAGCATAACCAGGCTTCTAAAGGCTTTTTCCAGCCTTGAAGAATTTCTCACGTGACCCGTATACTCTAGGAGTTCCTAATTTCCTAAAGTGACAATCAAGCTTCCTGTTCCTCTTTTGAAGCGCTCTTCACAATGACTCTTCAAGTTCCTGCTTTGTCTTACAGACACGAGTGCCTCAGGAAATGCTGAGAAGTGCACTCAGGTACTCGTCTGAAGGTACCGGCGTGCGAGTGCTGTGACCGCGTGTGACGGGAGCGGCTGCAGCGAGAAGCTCGGGGGGGCTGCTGCTACCACTGAAATCCCAGCGCCTTTCAAAGGAATAAACATAATAAAATGAGCATTAGGGCATAACAAATGCCAGTTGGGACCATGGGTTTTGGAAGGATGAACAGCTGAATATCAAGTTCAAATTTATCCTCCGAGTAAGGTTGGTTTATTACAGGTCCACTGTAAGTTGGGCCTAATGTTTATGTATTACGGAAGTCTGGGGAAAACAGGACCCAGAAGCATTAATTTGTAATGAATGCAGCACCTTGGTGCTGACATGTATTGATTATTTTGCCCTCCAAGGAAAACATCTTTGATCAATTGATTACCTTGCTATGGTACCCCAGAAATTACAATAATATTTGAATGGAACCTGGTAATTATCACAGGTGAAGACTGGGGTTTTTTTGTCTAGTGACCTCAGAGATCCAAATTCTTGAAACAGTGCTAATGCATTTCTTTCATTAGAGACTTCTATGGTATATAAACCCAGCAATAAAATCAAGAATATATGAATGAAAATAAGTGAAAATTAGTTGAAAAATTTTCCTGTGTCAACTACTCAGATTTATTGGATGACTGATTTTGGATCCTGAATCTCTTTCTTCATTCTCCAGTTACATTTACCAGCAATAAAATTATTATCTAGTTTATAAACTGGAAAGTGTGTTCAGAAATAAAATTTAGGTTGCATAATTTTTAAAGTAGAAGTAATCTTGGGACCAAAGTTGCTGTGTCCTTCAAGATTGTTTTAATTGTCCTTATGCAACTAGTGGATTTTTCTCTCTGCATGTCTGTTATAGAATGTACTTTTCAAAGATACAAATAAGCTATGCATCCAGTGAAGTACAGTGAAAATTGTATTATTATTGTTATATATTTGACAGTGAAATACTATGTGATCTGAAAATATATTTCACTCTTAGAGAATGATATATACGAAGAAAAGGGAGAGTGAAGGAGAGATTACTAGCTGGTCTTTCAGGGAAATAAACTTCTAAAAATATCCCCCTCTTTAATTTTCCTTTAAAGTAGCCTCAACACAGAAAACACACGTGTTACATTTGTCGTAGCCCAAGCTCTCGACAGGTATAGTTTGCACCCAAGCTGTGTAAAATGTGAGGTGGATCATCTAAGCCACTGCTCTTCTGAAGTTTACTGTGTCTCTGAAGAGATCATGAGGATATTTTAAATGACTACATGTAGTGAGTGCACAACTTTGTTACCATTTATCTGTGTAAAATCCTGCGGATACATCGTTATGTATGTGCTAAGGTAGATTTTGCTTGATGCTCTTAATGCAGTGGTTAAAAACTTACCACCCCGAAGGATTGTTTGGTTTGTTTTTTTTTTTAATAAGTAATGAGCACAACTGAAATTTGGGGCATTGGGGTTTATTTTGGTATTGATTCCAGTCTTTCATATGTCAGCTTCTGTCAGCATATCCCAAGGCACAGAGCTGTGGTAGCATCAACATCAGATGAAAAGACTTGAAGAAAGTTGTCTTCACAAAAGATGCTGTCTCATTCTCCAGTTATTTGATTTAGAGCTGGAAAGTCTACTCCTCAAACTATTTTTGCCTCCTGGAGGAAGCCTTGAGGGGAAGACAGCTTTTCAGAGATGCTTTTCAGGGGAAGAAGTTACATCTTCATTAGTGTGGTCTTTAAATAAAGGTTTAAGTGAAGTGGGGTTGCGTGACTTGGGCCAGATGTGCATGGATCAAAACTTAGATCGTTCTGGTTCATGTTTAAAGCAAGTTTTGGTGTACAAGGATCAGTTCATTTTCCAAAAGTTCATCTCCAACAGGTCAAATTGTTCTTGATGAGTAAAGCAGCTGCCATATTGGTTGCCAGAGGGGCGTGAAGTTTAATAGACATTTTAAATTTTAGATTGCTCTGGCTCCGTGGAGAAGTTTGAGCTGTAAAATAGTGAAATGACAAAAATGGCATGAAGTCCTGATGTCTTCACCTGGAAGGATGCAGATAATTGAGTTGGCCTGAGTTGCTGGAAGCTTATCATCTCAGTGCACTTTATAGCAAAATTAATATGCAGCCAGATCTCCTTGCATCCTAACAAAACTGTGCACTTTTATAATACAATGAATCTAAGAATTTACAAGGAAGCTTTCAAGCAGGATATAACTTGCATGTAAGAAAGACGTTGTGAGGGCTAGCACGTCATACAACGTCTTCCAGGCATAAACATCACACATCTGTTTGAAACATAGGTACATCCATTTGAAGATAAAAAGAATGTGCAACTCAATATAAATTTTAAGCTAGTGTAAAGGATTTTAGGGAGTCTGTGGTTGAATAAAAGCTCTTGGCATAGGAGCAAGAGTATGCCTAAAGTGTGCCTAAAGATGTTCTCACCCCATGGGCAGATTCCCAAACACCAGGGCATCGCTGGTGCCAAGGGGGTACTTCATGGTGTGGTCCACAAATGGCCACTGATCCCAAATGATAAGAGAGGGACACAGCACAAAGTTTCAGAGCTCTAATCTTGCTTAACCTGACGTGATTTTTATTTGCAAGAATTAATGTACGACATAGGAAAGACAAAGAGAAAGTAATTAGCTGTTCTTGGGTTTAATTTTGGAAAAGTCATTTAAAACAAACATTTGGACTACTTCAGCATAAAATGAGTATGGGATCAGACTCAGATGTTGAAACCAATTGCCTTTGTAGAAATTGCTCCTTGGATTAATATGAGTAGCTGAAAAATTCTTTGCTTTGTTGTAGGAAAAAGTAAAGTACCATTAATAGAACACTGTAGTTGTTGCTGTACTGGGGTGATTAATCTGTAGCTCAAGACTTGAAGAATACAGTTAGTTAAGTCTCTTTTCTCACATTTGCATCAGGCAGGCATTGTCAAACGCCTTCAGACTGCGTAGGGGATAAAAGGCAGCGAGGGTTTGAAGCTATGTCATGCTAAGTAAACACCCACATGATGGTATGCATGAGAAATATCCTACACAGAGTTCTGGAAATCTTGAGAAGGTTTTAGCAGCTCCTGCAGCTCTGTATATGACAAGATCAAAACCAGGGAAGCAGTCACAAGTTGTACCTACACAGCAGTGACTGCACTACAGTCAAGAGCTACCTGAGCTACCTTTAAACCTGTTATGGAAGCATGAAGTTTAAGATGAAGTACTTTACCGTGATTTTTAAGGCAGAGAAACATATAAACTCCATAAACAACAGCAGTGTTTTAAATAACTATATGGAAGCTAGTTCAGATGTCTTTCACTACACCAGACATAACCAAGTGATATATATTTAAACAAAATAAAACCTCACCAGAAATGGAGACATTTCCATCACCTCCTAAGGGAGGGTCTGAAAGAAACGGAGTGACTTTCAGACACCTGATGAAAACCTCCATTGATTTCAGTGGGCCTGCTCTAGAAAATTCTAGCTTAAACCAGGTCAGAATCCAGCCCTTTCTTCAGACTTTCGTTCAACAGAAAAACAGAGGCAAAAAAATTCACAGCCGTGGATGAAGGTGGGATGTTTGTTACTGAGGAAGAAGCATATCTGTGAAAGGTACAAAAAAGGAAACTGTTTTTATAGTGCTTGTATCTGAAAAATCACTGAAAACAATTTCAATATCTTGCAGTATTTTTACTAAGGTTTGCCATGTAGGAAAAATCCTCTTTGAGGAATTCCATATGACTTTGCAATCCACATCGGCATATCGTTTCCTTTTCAATCGGTTTAGTGATGCTTTCATCAAAATTTTAGGTGCTGAGATTTTTGTGCAGTCTAGATAACTGTGCAAGAAACTGTTTTGAGATATTTAAAGCATAGTGCATGTGGAGGAAAATGTATGAGAAAAAGCATGAACCAGCCTGTTTCAGCAACAATGGAATTCTACTTTAGTTATGAAAATCCTGTGATGTGAAAAAGTACAGTAGAGCAAAAACAATGTCAAATACTGGATTTGCATTGGATATGCAGCCTACAATGCCAGATTGGTTGCCATTGGTTTTTCCACGAAAGAAAACTCTAGACACAATTTAGTATATACATGGTATTAGCATTAATTTAAGAGTAAGTTAAGTGGTTCTGGATCAGGAAATTAGATTATAATGAACTCAGTGTGATTTCATTGAGGTAAAAGAAATTTAAACTTGATAACTACTCATAAGAATAATAGGTACTATGTTAGCATTCTGTTTCCCTGGAGGTAAAAGAGCCTTGACAGGACTGTTTCTCTAATTAAAGAGCTGACATGATTGCGTCCTATAGGATTTTTTGGCTACGCTAGAAAATTTGCAGTCATCTAGCACACATGTTCTTCTTTTCCTAGTGGATGAACAGGTCTAATTTAGTATATACATATACAATCCAATCTCTCTATGGCTCTGTTGGAGTGGAATTTGGCTAAACTGTTTTAAAAACAGATTTAAATCAAAACTGTTGGGCACAGGATCTTATAATTCAAGCTACATATTTCTAAAGGAAAATGTCAAGATACTCCATCAGTTTGGAAAGTGGAGCAGCTACGGGATAATAACACGCATTGGGTCAGATCTGAACACTCTATAATTGTATCAAGTCCCTTTATTATTGAACAGACTCTAAATTATTTGATGAAGCTCTTGCAAAATTGGATTCTATCTAGACTTGACAGTTGAAAATATTTCTAACTATTTAATTCAATTTTACTCCTCTTTCCAATGAAATAAGACCTATATTGACCTTAAAAACTGAGGCAGTAAAATATTGAGTGGATTTGCACATAGACCTGTGGGTAGCTATTACTATATCAACAATTAATTAATTTGGAGTGGTGATCAGTAGGATGTATGTTACAGTTTAAAAATAACTAGCAGAACATTTGATTTTAATTCATATCTATGCACAAAACTCTCTCAACCTTAAAATATATGTTAAAAGTCAATATCAGTGTAAGTAAAAAGTCCAGTAATTTTCTCACTAATTTATATTTCTGTGCTCCCATAGATGACCTTTCCATGACTCAAAGCATTTTCTTGGGAGGATGCTGTCTGAAACACAGCACATGAAAAATGCTTTCTAGATGATCATCTCCGCTAAACTGATGAACAAACAAGCAAGGAAGAAAATTTCCAAGCATTTTGACAGAAAATTTGAGGCACATTTGAAGACAAGATATAATTAGAAGGGTCTGACCTTCAGCGCATTGTGAATACTTTCCAAGTATGTAACTTTTATGAAGTCTTATATAGTCAGCTTTAGTTAGACATTTCCAGTATTATTAATCATCTATCAAAAACCCCAAGGGCATGGCAGAGGAGTTAATTGTGGCAGCTGAGTTCTGGGCTTGCAGGCTTTTCCAGTGGCTGTTCTTTGCACCCTTCTCTCTGTATCCCCACACTGCTCACCCTTGCTGTTTCTCCAGTATGGGATTCCCAAGGAAATGCACAAAGCTGGCAGCAGGGGCAACAGACCCAGGCATTTTTTAGGTGCTGCCAAATCTGGCTGTTTCCATGAGCTATCTTCAAATATAGATGGAGCACAGGGTGAATTTTGTCCCTAGAGCCTTTGGCTGAAAGCCTGAACTGAATACAGACTGAAATTTTAATTCCACAAATACACAGTACAAGGAACACTGCATGGGAACACTGCACATTTGTAGTTTATATAATTATATAACCAAGTCTTTGAGAGTGAGCTATAATCTTCGAAAACATTAATGCTCATAGCAGAGCTCCGAGGTACCATGGAATTTGGAGGAGGCAAACAATCCCAGAAGCTGTAGGGAAGAAAACCACCTATTTTTAAAAAGTTGTTTAAGGACTGTATTTATTTTTGATTCTCCTCTCCATTTACCTACCTCTACTCTTCTGTGTTAAGGTTATCCAGCACTTCTGTGGAAAACTGACTTCTAAGCATTAATTGCCGACCTTCTTGCTCTGTCCTTTTCCTCATCTCTTCTGTTTTCATTACTTTTCCCCAGTTCTGCTTTAATTATAAAGACCTCTCACTGCCTGGTTCTACTTGTACTAGCAATGCTTTTGACAATGTGTTCTTTTGAGCATCGCTAAGGAATAGCTCAAGTGCTTTTTTTCTAGTGATGGCTAAAAGTTCATTCCAGTTCATGCAAATAATTGATTCTCTTTCTCATTAATACCAGTGTTTACTGGGTGAAACTTCACTCCACTTTAAGTCATTTGACTGCCAGCAGACACCAAAATGATGTGGTAAATCATTTCAGGGACAGAAGAACACAGGAGGGAGAAGGGATTTGTTCTATATGTTTTTTTTACATTCTTTTCAGTGCTTCCCTAAATGCGGCCGGGAGCCGAATCATGTTTTGTGTTCCCTTCGAGTGATTTACGCCACAAGCTCACATTGCCTTTTAGAATATGAAAATTCCACTGCTAGGAGAGATGTGCTCCATCCTTTAGGGAAGGTAGAAGCAAATATATTATCCAGCAATGTATTTTTCAGGTCCCACTTGGACCTAGTCCATAACAGAACTAATAATTTTACATACTTGGAATGATTTGATTATGTGGGTATTGATTTTTGGTTTTGTTTATTTGTGTGGGTTTTTTTAGTCCAAGAGGCCCTGGTTTATAAATTATTTAGCAAGTTTCATTCAGAAATTTCAAAGTCATTCACTAACTAACGGTTAGATACTGTGTGAACATCCTTCTAAAGTTATGTAAGACAAAACCTATTTTATAGGCTGAAAGGAAAACAGCTTTCCCATTTAAGATTAAATATTTTCAGAAGTATGGTTCCTTCCAAGATGTTCTTTTTTCAGTGCTACAATTCCATTTTCTAACATATACAGATATTTTACACAAGGGGTTGGAATGTCCATTTATTAGCATAGACTTTCATAACCATAAGTGACCCCCTTTTAAATCATCAGGACTCCTCCTGAGTAGAATTAACTAAACTTCTACTCCTTGGGAAGCACCAACATCTTAAAAATGTTTGTTGTGGTCTATCATAATAAAAGATAATTCATTATATTGCTGTCAGAAGAAAAGTCTTATGACCTTAAGAAAATTTCAGTCTTCCTATCTTATGTGCTGACATGAAATAGGATACCCAAGTTCTCCAAATCACTCTGGAATATCCGGGGGTTTTGGGGGGTTTCTTTTAGGAGGTGGGGGCTGGTGGTGTAACCTGAAAAGTAACCCATTACTGAATAGGGAAAACAGACACACTGAAGCCTAGTGATCCAGAAATAATTTGTACTAATCTGTTTTGCTCTTTGGGGTACGTGTTCCAACCTGTCTTGCCAAAAGGCCCAAAATATTCTAACAAAATATAAGTTTTTAACGAATACCGAGTGTAATATTTGGAAGACCACTGTACTTTGATAGTTAATTTGTAGTCTTTTGGCAATTTTGAGCATGTTGCCTCGTAAGGGCAGCAAAAAAGCCAACTACATGGACCACATTTGTTCAGGCATGTCAAGAGAAATGTTAGTCTGTACACACTCATACACTTCAAATTATAATTTGAAAATTGTTCATTAATGAGTTCAGTATTTTCATGGCACCGACTACATTGTTTTCCCTTTATTATCAGAATATTAGGCCTTATATATATACTTCAAGATAAGTGAAGATTTTGTGCAGTAGCACATAGGCCTTAAATGGTACTTAAATCCATGGCTATGTTTCCACTGGGGCTCTGATGTCGAACTTCAAATAAATCTGAATAAGGGAATCAATTAAAGCAAGCTAGAGCACAACAATTTAGAGCTAATCGCACAGTTTTTATATGTATTTTTTTAATAAAACTTACCCTTTTGATGTTTTTCCAAACTAGACCTTGGAGGCCTCTGATAGGAGAAGAATCAAGTTGTTCTAATTCCCATTTATTATGCATCAGTTATTTAAAAAATTAGCTTGCTAATAATACCTGGCAATTGGCTGTACTGGTACAAAGTCTTGTATTTATGAAGTTTCAGTGTAGCAGACTCAGATTCCGTGATCAGACTCAGATTTCTAGAGTAACAGTAAAAATTATTTTCTTCAGCCGTCTTATGTCTCATTTTCCTCAGTATGAGATGACAGAGCTGGATCCTGAAAGAGGCTGAAGTCCCTACTGGTTTCATTAGATACTGAAAGAGCTCCACTGCTCATAGGATGGAATATATATTTACCCCGTCTCCAAACTCTGGGGCCCATATCTTCCAGGATTCTGAATATAATCCATAAAGCAAAAAACAAAGAAAGAAACAAACAAACAAAAAATCCCTGTATCACAAAGTGAATTTGAATGAGCTTCCTAGGCAGCAGCACAGAACAAAATGAATTATCAAGGAGTTTCTCCTAAATATGTGGTCTCTTAGATGGCAAAGGACAAGTAACATGATAAACAGTAGCAGTACCTCCTGCCACCAATTAGTGCTGTTGCAATGTCACTCTATATTGGCACAGCACAAGGGCTAGAGAATTCCTGTCTTTTTTTCCTTGTGGCATATCTCTCATGGAGAGAACAGTCAATCCAGCTTCACGCTGTGTCTGACAGCCTTGATGCTGCTGCATTTTTCTTTTCTTCGTGCCTGCTCTGATCTCCGAGTTTCTGCCTTGTTATGTCTCATGATAGGCCTGAGCCCTTGCATAAGGAAAGGGATTTTCTAGAGAGCTGCCCCTGTTTAAAGCTGTCCCTCCTTATAAAACTGTTCATGGCTTTACTGCCTGTAGGGCACTGTAGACCTGATTCAGCCCCTAAAGCCAGGAAAGTCCTTGTTGTGACTTTAGCAGGAGTTGAGAAAGTATCTACAGATGATGATATATGTCTTGTGTAATAACAACGTCAGCTAATCTAAGCTGGCAGCCTTTGTGTCCTTTGCAGCAGGGAAATGGGCCATAGATGCACCCAGGAGCATGGCTTTGGGAGCACAGCAACAAAGACGTTGGCAGCAACTTGTTAGAGTACTCGCCACTGAAAGGGCTCTTTGGCTGTGAAGTGGCAATTTCAGTAATTTTGAAATGCACACATAAATATTCTTGTCTGTTAGATGTAACATTTGCACTGTGGAAAAGAAATATCATTTCTAAAAATGTAGAAAAGTAACAGGCCAAAAAAAAAAAAAATCTACTTCCAGAAATGTTTCCAGCATAATGAGTCTATTGGAATCTTTCAACCATAACAGGTTATCCATTTAATAATCATACCTGGTTATACCCACTTCCTGTATAATAGTGACTATGATTTTCAAACTATTAAAATGATGCATTTTATAGGTTTTTACCTCACTGATTTTAAATGAATTATAACCATACTGAGGAGTTTTTGAGTATCTGTCGCTAAGGAAGTCTTCAAAATAGATTGTCAGGTAAATTAAAGTGGTAGTAAAGCATCACACCAAGAAGATATTTCTCTTTTATGAGTGACCACATCTGAAGTATGTTGAGAAGGGGTGGGTTCTGAGAGGGCCTTGTCTTATATGTTCTTTGAGTTAGATTTTATACGGGGTCAGCTGTCCAAGTGTTCTGCTAATGCAGAGATGATGACCAGGTACAAAGACGTCTAGGCAGTCTGTGACCGAGGTAGACGAGGAACTTCATCTCATTCACTTTTTGTTCAGCCAACAAAAAAACTCTGCGTATCTACACATCTTATACGTGTTGTTTGTTCTCATATACAAAGAAGGGATGTCTACTTATACATATAGTCTACTTGCAATATGTATATATACACACATTTGTGCATTCATGTAGAAACAACTTATGCGGGTACATGTAGAAAAAAGGACCCTGTGTGTGTACAAATGTTTTATGCACATTTTGAGTACTATTTATTTAAAGTGCAGGTCATGTGTTGTTAAATACCTATCTGACAGGCCTGAACATAATAAACTCCCTTCATGTGTTGTTCACAATTTCTAATATGATATTGTCTTTCTATATTGCTAAGAGACAAAGATTTTTCACATTAATAACTAGAAACCAGAAATAAAAAAAATAATTCTAAGTTTAAATTCTGAATATATGTAAGGTTTTTTTTTTTTAGGTGATGAGAGAACAAGGTATAAAGAAATATTTTTTGTAGATCTTAGGAGTTATTTTTATGAAGAATGGAAGTTTTTAAATTTAGAAACAGACTTTCTGTAATGATGAGTTATTTGATTGTTATGCTCTGTTTCTTAATGCAGAACTTTTCTGCAATAAAAGGTTAATTAGTTGGGAAACGAAGTTTAGAAAACTATCATGAATGAAATGGTATTAAGTCTTCCTTTTTCTGCCTGTCTCCCTGTCTTTTTCCAGAATATAGACTCAAAAGAGGTAAAGGTGCCTGTGTAATTGGACATTCCTGTGTGAACTGCACTGCCTTGAGTCACACACACAGGGGGAAGTAAATGAATTTTAGTTCCCTATAGAGTATTACAAACTTCAGTGGGTCTTTAGTTTTGGTTGGCGTTTTTTGTATGGTTGGTTTGTTTGGGTTTGGGGTTTTTTTTTCCTTTTTTTTTTTGGTTGCTGTTTTTTGTTGGTTGGTTGTTGTATTGGTGGGACTTTTTTTGTTCGTTTTTTGAGGTTTTTTCATGAGATGTTTCATGAGAACAGTGCAATTGCTCTCAAGCTAAACTACCCTAAAGTTGTTTGGTAGGAGTGTGTGTGTTCAAATCAGACTCTTCTGACTGGTCCTCAGTAGGTATTACTGAGAAGGTATTTTCTCACTCCACAAACTCCATCACAGGATCTGATCAGAGGGAAGCAGGTAGTCTGTGCTAGCACATCAGGCTTGGCACTGTGGGGTTTCATGAGAGCAAAGCAGAGGGACAGAATCACCCCCCTTGACCTGCTGGTCACCCAGTCCATTGCCATTGGCCACCAACCTGGGACAAATCTGTATTAAATGTAATGAAAATGGTGAAAATAGGAAAGCACTTAAAGCCTCAGAGCACTTGTGTGAGAGCAAACAAGAGTTAGGGTAAAGTTGATGGAGCCATTACCTGGTCAGGTTTGAGTCGACCGCTATGTCTTTGTATGTACAGATGTGCAGAAACACAAATATATAAACCAGGCAAACTTGCACACACACACACCCCCACAATTTGATTTTCAGTCTTAAAATCTCTTGCTTTCACCTTCACTTCCTATGCAGCTCTTTTCAGTTCTTTCCAAATTTCTAAAGTTTTTGCCCTCTGCCAAAGGTGTAAGAGGGTGTTAAGCAAGAAGAAACTGAATTTTAGGTAAATATTAGGCAATTTGTCACTTTTTAATATGGGTATTTTTAATCATTCATTCCAAGTATTATTTTCATCCAGCAGAGGAGCAGAAATAGGACTACATTTAATCACAATTCAGCTTGAATTTTGAATATTAAATGTTCATAATTAAAGCTTCTAAACAATTTACAGAGCTAGTAATAACTACAGGAATTAATTTGTGAATTTCTTTAATTAAAACTAATTTTGGCAAATTATAACTTTCTCCTGAGAAGCTTAAGAATAGAATTTGAAGGAAGGTTTTATGCAACTTTGTTCAGTGTCTCAAACCTTCCAGTTTCCTCAGACTATACATGACAGCTAAATTTTGATTGTAGTAGGATGATCTTCAGTTTAACACGTCTATTCTGTATTTTCATATATACTTAAATGTAGGGGAGATAGGTAGGAGTACTAAGGCATGTCTTTATCATCACCTCTTTCTGATGTATTTGAAGCAAAGCAGTCAAAGCAGCTTTGGAAAAGGGGCCTTTTACTTTGCATACTTGTTTTTCCTACAACTAAGCAGAAATGCATACTGCAATGAAAAGTTCAAACCAATGGTGAGCATATGGTACATCTTGGACTAGTCAAGGCACATGACATTCCCGCTACGAAGGAAATATAACCCTTAATTTGACATTATTTCTTCTTATTTTGCAAGAAAAGACCTTTAAATCTGGAACATAATGAACTTGCAAAATTAGCCCAAACTCATTCAAACTCTCTACTGTGTAATTCTGATGTGTATGTGTACAGGAAAGCAGGAAATGTTCTTGAGCTTGTTATCAAGTGAGACAAGGTTAATTAGTGACTAGAATAGCTTTAGCATTTATTTCACTCCATTATATTATACCACCTGTCCTTTTTACTTCTAATAAAAGATTTCCTGGTTTGAAGATGAGAAAGGAGAAACTGTTGCTTTTCACATTTTAAGTCACTCATGAAAGTATATTTAATGTGCAGTGTGGTTGTTTTCCTGGTTTTGTTTTTGGGG
>VXAY01012525.1:427070-455856 GCA_013399855.1 Oxyruncus cristatus | reverse complement strand
TTGTTTTTTGTTTTTTTGTTTTTTGTTTTTTGTTTTTTGTTTTTTGTTTTTAAGTTTATGGCCTATCTAGACCTGTATTTTCAGAATGGAACAATGATTGATTTTTCAAAGGTTTAGTACCCAAAATTACAGGTGGATTTTCAAGAGCTCTGTGCTGAGCAGCCTTCAGTAGAGAAAGGATTTGCAAAGGTCTCAAAACGTAGTGTCTCAGTGCTTTGAAAATAAAACAATTTATTTGATATTTAAATAAGGAATGTACTATACTGCTTGAACAAGTACTTGCTTGAAGATGGAGTGTATGGAAACACCAATTTCCATACAAAGTCAAAAAAGCAGATCTGCTAATTAAGATCCAGCTGAGAGTTAAATTTGAACATATTTATAGCTCTTCAGGTACACACAAGACTACCTGAGTTTAATGCTCTTTGTATTGCTTTGTAGTCCCAAATAATGTAATGTCATTTAATTATGGGGGAAGGGGGGTTACCAGACTGTATGTGTAGGGAACTGAATTCCACCTGCCACAGGGATTCCCACACATTTTTGAATTCTGTCTTGGGCTTCTGTCCCTATTATGTATTCAGGAAATACCCTATTTGTAGATCATAGAGGACTATTTATCATGGAGTCTTACAGACTAAACTATACAAGTACAAATCCAAGATAATTTCCAGATTTCGGTTAAAAAAAGGAATGCAAACCACTAACTGAGTTAATATTTCAATGTTCCTTTCTGTGTTTTCTGCTTGGTATTTACACATAATACTCTATTACTTCACGTTCTTCATAAATATAAATGAACCATCAATTTTTTTCAAAATTAAAATATAGTAGAGCTGAGATTCTTTGATGATGGACAATATTTGAAAACATTAGGGAAAAAGAGACACAAACCAGAAAGCTACCTTACCACAAAGAAACCTTGTAAGAGAGAGACGAGCTTGGGAAAAACAGTGTGTGTGTGCGTACGTTTTCGTTTTGCTTTTCTTCTCTCTGTCTCTATTCTGAAGAACAGGGATTTCATTCTGCCTTTGTGAGAAAGTTGATTTCTTTCAGTGCAGACGCTGAGCCGTGTGGGTTGGTCTGCCCTGCAGACTGCTGGACCGCGCAGCAGACTCTCCTCCTGTCTGAACTGAACAGAGGACCACAGCTAGAGAGGGTAGGTGAGCTCAGCAGCCAAACAGATAAGAAATCTGGTGGACAAAGATCAGATCCTGCCTAAAATGCGTCTGCTGTCCTCCCTGTGCCATCTAGCTGCTGCTGCCAGGGTGCTGCAGTGCCGAAACCGAGCAGGCACCTGGAGACTCGCAGCCGAGCTCTGCGGTTGTGTGCAGCAGGATCTCGGTGGGGTGCTCCCACAGCTGGGAATCCAGCTCTCCTTTACACAGCACAGTAGTGCTCCGTGGAGGGACAGGTTCCCTGCAGCTCCTGAGACATGCACCAGGCCAGTCAAGTCCAAGTCAGCTGCAAAAGCAGCTTTTGCCCTCGAGGGCATTTGCTCTACCCAGCACTGAAAATGCTCGTGAGTAAGAAAAAACCACATCCAGCCAGGGCCTTGGGTCTAACAGGGCTGGTGGTGCTGCAGGTGCCCACAGCTGCCTGTGGCCTCTGCTGCTTCCTGGCAGCCCAGTTAACACTGTTGTACTTGCAATTATTATGTCAATACAAAGAAACGACCCTTGCTGTCTGATGAACTGCATTATATCTTTATTCGTGTTTTGTTGTCTTAAGGAAGATCTACTCACCCAAACTCTTGCAGTCACCCGCTGTTAATTAATGAAATCCAGCTTTTAAGGGGAGTTAAGAGTGTTTCATTTCCTGGTGACTCGTGGGATTGGGTAAGCATTGACACCTTTCCTAATGGAGCGGGGCCAGGCTGCCGTTCCCAGCAGGGCTGTTACACACACACTTTGTTCCTTCAAGGCTCTTTGCTAATGAACACATTTAAACAAGGGAACACTATTGTTCAGTTGTTCGATTAACTGACTTGTAACAATTAAGAGGTGGCTCCCTACCATCCTCTTTAATACGGTCTTAAAAATCAATGAGATTTTGAGACTTCAACTCTCATTCTACTTTGAATTGGCTTAAAGGAAGAAATAAGACCCTGAGTCTCATATGACGAATGCATGGGCTGAGTGAGTGTTCCCTTCAACGTCTTCTACGTTGTCATAGTGGTGTGATATGACCTTACAGAGCTTTCTGTGTTCATTTTTATTACAGGAAAAGAAAACTCACATTTAATATTTGAGTACATCCAGTTTTCTCTACATGCAAATTTAGGATGCCAAGTGCAGAATTTATTTTAAAATGAAAATCACCCTCTGTGTTGATATGTGATTTGTCAGTATTTCAAGATGTACAGCAAGTAACTGTATAATATTCAGTGTCTACATGTATGAGTACACGTTCCTAGACTAGCTAATGTTAAATGTTGCAGTATGTATTTTTTTTTAAAAGAATCATACAATGATTTGGGTTGGAAGGGATCTCAAGGTCACGTAGTCCAACCTCCTGCATTACATAAATCCAGCTTCTTAGTTTTACTCAGAAGAACTCTCAGACTAAGGCTTGAGTTTATTGTTGTTAGTTGCAGCAGTTCAACAGTTTTCTTCCATCCGTGGTGGAACAGACTTTCTATCCAAAATCCAAAAATGAAGTGCTTTATCTCAATTTGGAACCTGTCCTATTCTACAGTCTGTTAAAAAATAAAACTAAATCTAAACCAAGATGTATATGTGAAAGACCCATTTAGACATTTTCAAATAAAAGGGATTTACTTGAGACTGCTAAGATCGTTAGCATACCTACATTGAGTTTTGCAGCTAAGCTTTGCTGGTTTTTTTCCACTCTGATTTCCTTCTTCTGGTACACTTGTAATAAATATTACATGTACTATTCAAGAATTCAGGTAAGTGGCCTTCCTTGCAAAGAAAATAAATAAATAAAAATTAAACGGCGGTATTCAATCTTTCATAGGAAGTCCTTTGCTAGCTGGGAGCAACAATGGTT
Organism: Oxyruncus cristatus; assembly: GCA_013399855.1. Classification (NCBI taxonomy): domain Eukaryota; kingdom Metazoa; phylum Chordata; class Aves; order Passeriformes; family Cotingidae; genus Oxyruncus; species Oxyruncus cristatus. Next base: position 452,844 of record VXAY01012525.1, on the reverse strand, counting down.
CTATCTACACTTTCCTCACAGCCCTATCCACTAAGGACCTCTACCAGAACATACCTCAAAATTTAATGCAAAGCAGAAAATTACACTCAGACTTCGTTATAAAAATCCCCACATACTAAATTACCACTGAAAAGTCCCAGTATGCAACAGATACTTCACTCTTTGCCTCTTTGTGCCCAGTCATGAAATGCAACCTGTATAGAGATGCCTACCTGGGACTCAAAGATGAGGTAGTAGGGACTAAGGTAGCGTTAATGCATTGTTCAGTGATCATTATTCCTGACATTTAAGCAGTGCTGTTACTCCTCATCAATGAAAGGAGAGATCAGTTGCAGCCCTGACACTGTCAGCTCATCTCGTTGCTATGGATGACACCTGCAAATTACTAAAACTTTTTCTCCACTTTATCTCCTACACAATTCTGCTCTCCAACTAGTCCATTCTTCAATCAATCAAAAGATAAGCCCAAAGACCTCTTTGCAGCTTGGGGTCCCATATGGGGTCTCACCTGAGTTCTCACAAGGAGGGGACAGTAAGTAGCAGCCCTCTGAAGCAGTTCATACAGTCAAAGCTTCACGTAACAACATTAGCTATTCCAAGAATTGTTTTAAACAACCATCCCAGGCTTCAGTACCCGGCCAGAAATATATATTACAAATGATTAATTCATTGCATTACAAACACCGTCAGTAATAGAAAAGTGATCAAAAGAACTATAGGTAAGTTTTGGAAAATTTACCTCACGCTGAAAGCCTTCAGTAGTTTCTGCTTAGTGCAGAGAAGGTTAAAGGAGGATCTGGTAATGGATTATAGATATCTGTTATGGAATAAGATATTGACCACTGGAAGCTACATAAGCTGACAGAAGAAACACAGACCCATAGTTGAAAACTGAAGTTTCAGAACAATCAAACTGGGGATAATATTCAGCTTCACAAAATGAAGGTTACATTCCACTGAAGCAGAATACCAAAGGAATAGTTAACATGTTGTTTTACAATTAAATATTGCATTGTGTTGAAAAGACATACTTTAGTTCACCTGCAAGTTACTGAACTTTGTATCTCTGTTACATGGAGAGGAGGACAATTCTTTCTCTGAAAGAACCATTGAAAATAACTGTGGCCTGCTTCATAGAGAATGTTCACTCCTGGTTTTAAAACCTTTGTGGTGCCAAACACCCAAGAATAACAGAATAAATATCAAAGATTTTAGACAATACATGGATCACATTAATTTTTTCCTGGACAAGGCTTTCATTTGTCACAGAATCATAGAAGGCTTTGGGTCAGATGAATCCTTAAAGATCATCTAGTTCCAACCACCCTTCCATGGGCAGGGACACCTTCCACTAGACCAGGTTTCTCAGAGCCCCATCCAACCTGGCCTTGAACACTGCCATGTGTCATGTGACAATGTCAGAATCATGGTTGTTAAAAAGAATTATGACCCACAGGCTGATAAGGGGAGAACAGATGAACACCACCAGGAGAATAAAATGCATCCGTCAGCTCATTACTTCTTTGTTATTTGGTAGTTCCTTTATATGTGGCATTTTTTAATTTTCTTCCTTAAACAAATGCATATATAGTTTAATGAAATATTTGCATGCTACCCACAACTTTAAAATGAAGTTCCAATTCTTACATTTTGTATTTATTCTGTATTTCACTATTATAGGGTACTCATTTCATTATATTGAATTATCTCGCTGCTGTAATGAAAACCATTAATTTTTTAAAATCAGCATGAGTATAAACAAAAAGGAAAGAAAAAAACATGTCATGCCACTCAAACTTGATTGCTTTTTTGATAGACTTACAAAATTAGTGGATGAAGGGTACGCAGTAGATATATTTGCATTTTAGTGGATGAAGGGTACGCAGTAGATATATTTGCATTTTAGTAAAGTGTGATCATGCCTTTGAAAAACTTACAAAAAGGATCCACGTTCACTTGAGTGTGATTGCTACTACACAGAGGAAAAAGTAGATGAGAGACAATGAATAAACTGAACTTGAATGTGGGGTGAAGTGTAGATGGATACTCAAAATATATGCATTAAAATTCATTTTATTCAGTGCATTCTGGCCTGATCTGGAAGATGGAGTAAATATCACGGACGAATTTGCAAATCATAGTCTGATGGAGAGTAAATTTGGGCTGGATCAATGGGGAAGTCTGACTTTTTCCCCAGTTTTATGAATGGGTCATCACGTTACTGTGACATCCAAAGCAAAATGCAGTAAATGTACTTTGGCTGAACTGGGATCTCCAAATGAAAAAGAGAGAAACTAAACTGAACACATATCAGAAAATTTGCTTATTTAGTGATACTCTCTTGAAAGCCCAAATGATTTAGTGTTTTCTGGCTTGAAATAAGTCTAGAACATATTTTCCCTCCCTTTTCATGAGCCCTTAATGATTTATTAACAGAAGTAACCCTGTGCACCATGAAAAAAAAAAAAAAAGTGCATGAATCTGCTAAGTTTTGTCTGAGCTGGGCTAGAACACAACTGTGCTGAGCCTTTTGTTAGGGGAATTAAAATGACTCTCCAGCTTTTACAGAGGGTCAGTTTGCAATCTGTGAATTCCTTAAGGATAAAAATCTGCTTTACCTGTTTTGATTACCGGGGGACAAGATTGTCTCTGGTTCTGTTTTCTCACTTTGAGTAAAAAAAGTAGAAGAGGTAGGTCTAGTGCTCAGAGAGGGAGAAAGGGGGAGATTTATATTTCTTCACCTCTTTCTCTCCCTAAGAGCAGTCAAAATTGGAAGATGGCAGTGATGGAAAATGGCTGTACCCACAGCTGTTGGCTGTGGAGCACAGATGAGGATGTGTTCCACCCCAGTGAGGTGACTCCAGGGACAACTTAATCCCTGTGGGGAGTAACAGAAGCAGCTGTGGGAGGGCTTGGATTATGAAGCTTTTTTTTCTTTTCGTCAGCATCTGCTGAAATTGGCACTTTTGTTAAACTATCCTTCATTTTGTGTTCATTAAATCTTCTTTAGAATATCATAACTGCATGCGTCTGGGGCCCAAAAAGGAGAATTTCGCTGTTAGTAGTAAAAGGCTGTAGGGTTTGTACTGAGGGGCTAAAAAGCCAATAAATCAACTCCAAGTGGACCAAAGCCTGAAGAAACTGCCGCTGTGGACATCATATTTCTTCCAGCAAGGACCTCAGGATGCTTCTGATAAACTGTTCTACATCCTGCCCTTTCCCAGTCTCACTGATCAAGACTGAAGCTTGGGTCCCAGAGGCAGGTGAGAAGAGAGAGTCTAGCACCAAAAAAGAGGAGTAAATATGAGGAAGTTTTACATGACAGTTTTATTACCAAAGAGGTTTTTTTTCTGTGTTAATTAATTATTTGGACGATTAGGCTGTTGAAATATTAATTGGAATAAAGGTAAGATTATTATTGCCATGTATATGGTGCCTTTCTTTTATCCCAAAAAGGATTTTGAGTGAAACTCCTTTTGCACTGTTTGGCAGTTACGAAAGGGAGTTTATCCATGCATTAAAAAAAATCGAAAAAAAACACAACAAAACAAAAAAAGCCATGTAATATGTTTTACTTAACATTAGATATGTACGATGTCACTGAGGAAAGAATGTTTAAGGCTTTTTATTAGTTGGGTATATTTACACATTTAGAAACCCAATAACTAAACAGAGATAGAATCTTTTATTCTATTTCTAAATCCTTTCAGAAAGACTTTTCTTTGTCAGCTTTAGCCTGGGTGCCAGCATTATTTTGAAAGCATTACCTCCATTCCTTGGAAAGCTCTTATCACCAAAGAAAAAAAAAAAAAAACCAAAACCAAATAATCTAACAATAAGAAATTGTTTTTTCGTGTTTTTTTTTCCAATTTTGGGGGATTTATGATTTGAATCCTTTGAACTGTGAAGTATTACATGTGATAATCTCTTAAGAAATACGAAGATACTGAAAACAGATAATACAGATATAGACCTGCAGTTTGATAGTGGGATCTCACCCCATCCCTTCAATACATCAGTAAAAAAATAATCCAAATAAACCATATTTATTAATATTTTTATCATCATCATAATGACTAACCCATCAAAGATTACGGAACTTCTCTCAAAGACACTTCTCTGATTAAAAATGACTGAGAAACGTATCTGCTACCACGATTTTCCTTTTGATAGGTTTAAGAGATATATTCAGTTGCAAGATTGTCGTAAGGTCAGGTTCCCTGTTCTGATTCCCACTGAGAGTCCTATTCCCCAGGTTATTCACTGAGTACAGTATTTCCCAGGATGATTACAGGATACGTGATCCAGCTTTCTTTACTCTTCCTTTATAAGGAATTGCCTGGGGAAAGGCTGTGCTGGTGTTTCTACAGGGCTGAAAGACACACAGAAATGAATCACTCAGTCTGAATAACTCGGCCTGAAACCCCACCTATTTCCCCAACTGCAGGTTGGCCTCTTACTTGCTATTGCCTCCATGCTCCAAGAGTTTCAAGGCATTCAGTCTCGTGTGTATGGTGCTTACCATGTGGTTTTCTCAAACTGAGAACTAGCAGCCTAGACTCAGGCTCACCCAGCTACCTCAAGTCAAGTGGAACCCATTGGTTTTCCCATCTTGAAGTGACTTGCGTTTTTCAACCCAAAGATATAAAAGAATTTACTTCCTCTCTTTTTATTTATTTTTTTTTTCTGCTACCCCCTAGTGCATATTACTGTTTATATTGAAACACGCAGCCGCTTTATAAACAGGCATTTCCCAAGTGATTTGCACTGTCACAGGAAAAGTCACAAGACACCGAACTTTACAGAAAAATAAATACATCACCTACCAATGTGTACTCCTTCCATTTCCACCCCATTTTTAAAAAGGAACAACGAGATTTCTCGTATTTTTCTGCCTGCAAGCTTTGTCTGGAAAAGAAAAAAAAGAAATCTATGTGAACTTTCTGTCCTGCATCATGTCTTCATGTGAGCTGTGCAATCCGTCTGACTGCAGTGTCCTGGTGGGGCAGCACCTACCACCACTCTGCTGATGAGACCTGCTGATCCTGGGCACCTCAAAGTCACCACATACGATGCCCAGTGAATGCAAGCATGTTTCTGTCTGTGAAATGTAAGACAGAAGTGCACTGGCCACATGATGTGTAACCCTGACAAAGCTTTCACTCAGGTAATCCTACGGCAAAATTAAAAAGCCAGGGTGGGTAGTGGAGGGGGAATGGGGGGAAGACTTGCCATAGAGAGAGAGAAAATAATCGCAGCACTGTTCAGTAAGGAATAATAGATCTTCTTTTCACACTACTAATTTGCTTTGCTGCCTATACTAACAGCCTCTGAATCCTACCTAATTGTACCCCTTTGTTCCTTTGCCAGAGCACTGCTTCTGCGGCTGACTTTTGCTCTCTTCTTATTGTGTTCACTGACAAATGATGAGATGCTGAAGTATGAAGAAATGCAAACTGCATCATATGAAGTCTTCAGATCACTCAAATTAGCCAGTTGGCTGTGGAAACCTTTCCTTCTACCTGTTGTTCCACTACTGAGGAGCAGAAGGGTTTGTACAGAGCAGGTCAAACTTCATATTTATGGCTAAGATTTTTGTCTCCATTAGCTTTTTACAAAAGGGAATATTGACTTTTCATCTTATCTCACGCTGTTATTTCCAAAACTTTCTCTAAGGTAAGAAAAATGAATTATAGGTATCAAACTTTTTCAGGGTCTTTTCAGATTTAAATTCAACAACCACTCAGTGCTTTCATTGCTCAGCCCCTCAGATATGAACATCGAGGAGCTACAATTCTGTCTTTAGATAAAGTTCTCAGTTCTCAAGGTCTAGCCAATTATATTCTTTTCTACATAAACTTATCTGCATCTTGAATATCTGGGAATGAGCAAACCTGAGGGTACCATTTACTCTGGTATTTTCAGCAGATCAGTAATGGAAATATCTCCCATTGTCTTTGAAAAAAGATGTAATTATCCATAGAATAGAGCATTGTAGTGTAGACACAACAGGAAAACTATTTTCCCTCTATCTAACTTTGTGCATATCCTATGCATAATGCCTTTTATTACTAATAACTGATCTGTTCATCATGCTATCAGCATGTTCAATAATCAATCCCTTTGTTTGCTTATCATCCTCCAATACAGTCTGAAGGTTTGTATTTCTACATATTAGCAGATCCAAACTATAGGAGACAGCAAATACTCACAGAGGATTTTCTCAGGTCTGTATTTTGTGCTATCTATTTACTATAGAAAAGGAGCAGTATCTGAATCAAAGTTATCACACATATTCATCCAATTTGATCAACAGAGCAGAAATAGCATAAATATTCTCTCCAGAAATTATTCTGGTCTCTCAAATAAGAATATGCGTATGATTCAGGAAGCCTAGAATGTAGCTTATTTTTCACTGGTATGTACACAAACCTTATGTTGATTTTTCTGTCCAAAACCTTTTCAGGTTGTTTGTTGTGACTTGTCTATCATTTATTTGTCATCAATACAGTGTTTTAAGAATTGATTTCCAATTTCTTAACTGAAGCTGCACAGTAATTTGGAGTTAGACTGTAGCACAAAGAAAGGACTTTCATACCAAAATGAACATGGACAAGAACCAAAGTGATAAAAATGCAGTTGCAAAATTATTATATAATTTTTCATACTACCAGAAAAGGAGCAACAGTGTCAAAGTGTTATGAACTGACCACAAGCCCCCTGCCACATCCCACTCTGCCACCCAGGGAGAGAAGGAGGAGGCAGAGGATTCAACCAAGGGATCAAGCTGACCCAGGGAAGAAGGATGGGGTAAGAGTAAGGTGATGTGGTTTTGTGTTTGTTCCTCACAGTCCTACTGCACCTTTAATAAGCAATAAATTAAATTATTTTCCACCAAATTAAGTCTGTTTTGCCCATGGTAAGCAACCTCCCTGCTTTTGTGAGCTTTTCCACGTTTTCTCCGTCTGTCCTGTTGAGGAATGTGAGTCAGGGAATGGCTGGGTGAGTATCTGCCAGCCAGACAAGGTCAACCCACAACACTTTCAAAGACAGTTAAAATTTCCTGTCACTCAGAATCTGCTTTCTCTTCTGAGGACATAAACTCAATATTAATGTCGTGAAATTAATATGTGGCACACTTCCACTTTCCAAAAAATGTGGCAATATTATTTAACGTTATAATTTTTATGTACAAGTTTTTTTCAAGTGTGAGAATAGATATTTCTAACAACACAGCCAGAAGAGTAACTGGAATTACATTGGTAATAAGTTGGTTTTTAATGTATTTCTTCCTTGAGGGAAGCTGTTCAAGAATTAGCCTTCACATTTTACTTCAGTGGTCTCTCAGTATATTTTTTGTGGCTAGGAACAAACTTTCTAATATAGCAGTTCTGGAGCTTTCAAATATATCATTAAGATGGGGAGGTAGAGATAATTACCAAAGAAGATATAGTTTTTATAAAAGATATTAGTTGAAAAAAATGTAAAACTAACTCTAGGTTATGCTCAAAGTAATAGTTCTAAGATTTTCACATTATTATTGAAAGAACTGTCAACAATGACTCAGTATTTTTGTATTTCATTTATTATACATTACAACACTTTGTGATTAAACTTAAAATGAAGAAAATTATTTTTGATGGATTTACAGTAAATTTAATCTTTGATTAGCATTTCAGAAGGAAGAAAAACAAATGTTCATGCTATAAAACATGCTAATGATGATCATGATAATTGAGAATGTTCTTAGAATAGATAATGCCTTAATGAAGACATCAAGACTTTATGTAGATATTCCCCCCTGTAGGTTTTATAACAGGAAGAAGAATCTTGATTTATTTTTGAAAAATTGCATTGGATTTTAAAACCTTTCTTCCATAGAACAGAAGAAAAATAGGAGAATATTTCCTTGCCAAGTTTTAATTTACACTAATTATGATTCTTCTTTGTTTCTTGCCTCTTTCTATATCTGTTCTTCCATCTACCTGGCCACTAGGTTTTGCACTTACTAATATTAAATCTCCCCCACCGACTGAAAATTTCACCAAACATATCTTTTTAATTTCACTTTAGCCTCTGTCGTTTTGTTTGCTACTGTTTGTAAATTGTGGTCAGAGCTGATTAATCCCTCTAAAGTTACCAGCAGATGTGGAGTTGCAATTCCAAGCACAGAAAAAGAGAAACTGTATGGGGATTTCAGATTAATTGGTCATGAAATCACCTAAAAACTTCTTGAAGTCATTACTGAGGTATGACTCCTAAAAAACCTCACTATATACAGACCAATGATCTCCTTAAAAAAACAAAGAACTACTCTCTGAGCCTCCAGTGATCTGCAAACGAAAGCTTGAGAACTCCATCCTAAATGAAATGGGCAGGATGTAGATAAACCTTTCTTTTCTAGATCATTGATAGGAATATGAGAATATAAAATGGTGAGTAATGGTTCATTATGAGATGAATATCATACATAATAAAGTAATTTCAATTCAGATTGTGCATCTGGGCCCAATCACAATTTGGCCAGAAGATCTGTTCCGAAGTAGGAAAGAAAAAAAAAAAAAAAAGGACATAAGGGAGTTAGGCACTTAACAGCAGAATTTTAAGAGTATTTAGCTTCTATCTGTCATGACAGTTAGTGTGAGTGAGCCATCTAGCAGCCCATGAAAAAAACTCATCACCCAGCCTCCACTGTATTTCAGAGCCACCATTCTGGTCTCCACAGGCTGGAACCGAGTCTCAGTTTTTCTCTTGGATCGCCTTCAGCATACCAAAGTCTCCCAGCTCCCAGCTATTCTCTATCAGCACCCACCCTTCCTGCTCTGAAAGTTCGAACATAACAAAAAGACAGTAACTTCATCCCTGGGCACCTACTATTTTGTTAAATACTCAGGTCTATGCACCCTAGAGGCCCTACTATGTATTCACACACAAAGACTATTTTTTTTTTAACTTAGTACGTCTTCTCATAACATCCCTTCCTGCTTGCAGCTGGAGTTTCTTATGCTCAATTAACTTTAACTCATTTCACCTTTAAAGGGCAGATGCTCCCCACCATCCCTATCAAGGTCATGCAGTCTTAATAGAGAAATTAGTCCTGAGCTTCTGGTACAGCTGTATTAATCAGAGAGTGGGACCTACAACTCAGGGGAAGGGTGGAGCACTTTTGCAGGAAGACTTCTCCAGAAAAGTCTCTGGCTCTGTGTCTGGGACTGGGCTCTGTGGAAGTGCTGTAAAGCAAAGGCTGAAAGTTGAGTTTCATCTTTGCCAAATGTTCTTGCTTGGATTAAAGCAAGTGGAGGTCTGCTACCAGAGGTGTGCAGCGCTACTTCTGCTCCCTGTAAGTGCTTATATGCTCTCTAACAGAGTAGAATCTCTTGCTTGCCAGCAGAATGGAATGCTCTTGCTTTCAAAACAGTTTTGAAAAGGATGCTGCTGTGGGTCCTTTTTATTTGAAACACTTTATCCAGGATATGGGGTAACGGGCCTAAAGCTAAAGCTTGGAGTGTGAATTTGGGCTGATGGCTCTCATCGTGTAGGTGCCTTTGATAATCATGAGACCATAAGTTCACTTGAGGGAAAAGAGAACAATTATGCCTTCAGTGTCTTTTCTTTCTCTCATCCTCTTCCAATGCCTCAAGATGGCCTGTAAGGTTTGTATTTGCAGACAGGTGAGAGTGGCACGTATGTCCTTTAAAGAGAGGAAAGTATTGAGTTATAACCTTCGATTTGGGGACCATTTGTGCTTTTGGCTACGGACTGAGGACTGGCTTTTAGGGTGATTAACAACCGGTTTTAAGGTGTGGCAGTGACTTCAGACCTAGTTAGTGTTTAATACTGAGCACCTCCCTCTCCTCAGTGAATAGCATATTCTGTCCTTGTGCGTTGTGTCCATCTCTGTGTACCTTTTTATGCATGATGTAAAGTGACAACTGATATCAAATGATATTGACAGGCATTTATTGAGCTTAATTACTCTTCAGAGACTGGCATGAATCAATCCTCATAAAATTCATCTATCACTTTGTTGTGTGCCAGCTTAAGTAAGAAGGAGATGAGGGGAAAAGTCTCTGGGAGAGGAGGAATTCCTTCATTTTACCAGCAACACTTTAGTTCTTCTTAAATTATTGATATTATTCAAGTGGAAATTGCCATAAACATTTACCAGTGAAAATAAAGACAAGAACTCAGACGTTCAATATGCTGCAGTGTAGTAAGTACCCTGAACTCCCACTCAAATTAGTGAATTCCCTCAAAATGCACTCTCTGGTGTGGCTGATGAAGTTCTTTGCCAGCGTAAAGTTCAAAGCGTAGTGATGTATTAAATATTTTACACTGTTTTGTGTGGCTTTTCTTGTTGCTTTGTGATTTTTTATGTATCTTTTTTTTGGTCTTTTGGGTGGGTTTTTTTGTTTGTTTGGGGGTTTTATGTTGTTGTTTGTTTGGGGGGTTGTACTGGTTACATGAAGCTATGAAATTATGCTTTTTCATTGTAACTGTAAGTATATGCAAATCTGGAAAATGGCTTGTTATGAGCTTTACAGGAAAAAAGAAGTATAGGTTAACGTGTGCTAAGCTGAGGACAAAGGAAGCATTCTTAAGAAGGTGTCTAGTTTGCAGTGTTTCTCATGAACTCAACCAAAAGTTTCCCAGTAGGTTATGGAAAAATAGAACAGATACCAGCCATTGGTAACATCATGCTTCTGAGGTAGAATCCTTTCACGTTCCTTGGTGTTTTGCAAGCTGAGGGTTGAAGGCAGATTATTATTTTTCTTCTTAGTTTAGTGTGGTGTGTGTTTTCCCCATGGGGAATGGTGATACTTGTCAGAGCCTTCTCTTCTCACCTTTACCATCCCAGCCCCTTTCTGTGGTGGAGGAGTTAAAATACTGGTTCTCAAATGTGATGGGAGGTATGAGTAAGACTGAAAGTAAAGGTAATTGGCTCAAGTCAATGTCTTTATTTTTCTGACACCGAAATAGTGGAAAACTTATACAGGCTGATTATTTATGGAGTGATCACTCCAATTTCAGTTACCTTGCAGGGCTTTCAATCTGTGTTGCATATCAAGCAGGTGGAGGTGTCTCAAAGCTGCTTCTCAGACTTCAAAGAGTAGTCAGGGAAGATAAGCAGTTTAAATTGTCTGTAAGTGAAGACTAAGCAGTGAGTATGAGGCCTAGCAATTTCCTTCTTATCAGCTAAATAAACAGTCTGAAGTATCATATCTGACTATTCCATGTTATTGTCTAGTCATTCTCACAACAGAAGTGCTTCCTGATATTTAACCTGCATGTCATGTGTTTCAGTTTGTGCCTTTTGCCATTTTCCCTATAATTGGGCACTGCTGGAAAGAACCTGACTCTGCTGTCTTTGCATCCTTCCTTCAGGTATTTTTATCCATTTATAAGACTTTCCTCCCTGAGGCTTCTCTCTCTATCAAGACCACATCTCTCATATACTGAAGAGCCCAGAGATGGGCTGAGTATCAGGAAAGAATGACCTCCCTCTCCCTGCTGCCCACACTGCTCCTAACGCAGCCCAGGACACCACTGGCTGCCCCTGTGGCAATGATGCATTGTTGGCATCGTTCTTCAGGACCCCCAGGTCCTGTTCTGCCAACCTGCTTTGCATCTGTGTGTGCTTGTGTGTGTGAGGAGACCATTTCTCTGCAAAACATACATACCTCCTCTCACATTGGTTGCAAAACTTACTTAGTGAAGTGTGATTATGGGTCACCTGAGAAGCAATTTGTGGGTGATGGGTGTCAGTTCCTTCCTGCCTTGATATTTTGTTCCTTTCTGTCTTCATATTTTATCTCATTCAATAGTAGCTGCTTTTGAATTTATCTATTCTTATCACTTGACCAGCCCGTCACTGCTTTACCTATACAGGTAAAGGCATCAGTTGATGTGCAGTCAGTGTGTTAAAACTTGCATTGAAGACTCTTAAAGCAATTCATTTGGAGTAGTCTTGTAAAATGGCTAGTGTTTTTTGTCTGCTCCCCTCCATTCTTACTTAAAAGCTGTTCCAATTCTGATTCCAGTCTTCAAAATGCCAGTTAAACCTGTGTGCCTCTTTCACAAGCAATATGCTCCCAGTTTTCTTCCTTTTGTCTGTCCTCTTCTTTTGTCTTCTGTGGGTTGGTTGTGTTGGGTGTTGATTTTTTTTTTATTTTATTTTTAATTAATCCTCCTACAACTCCTTCTCTAAAGAGAAGTATCTTCTCTTGTGTTTCCTGTTGCTAGGCTACATGACTCATGTTCATTTAAGGCACATATACATGGCATAAAATAGTACCACGTAGACATGTCCAAGCTTGGTTGCTGTGAGGTGGTTTGGGGTATTGAAAGCACTGTTTGCCACAACAGTGTAATGTTTTGTCCATGCTGAATTACCCTACAGAGGAACTTCTTTTAGCTAATGTAACTACCTTTGGAAGTCATCACAGTTCATGTATGATTTTAAAACATCTTTGATGGTCTGTATCTTTAGACACTCGGCACATTTTTTGGGTAGACCTTCTTCTAACTTGTCCTAGTTAGGTAACTTTTGTCTTGAACTCTTTACATATTATTAACTTGAAATACACTCAAAGCTGCTTCTTACCCCATTTTACTACTAGAGATGAAAACTCCAGATAGATATTCTTTAAACCAAAAGTTAAAGAACCCAAGCTTTTCATGTGTTTGGCTTCTTTGATGTGTGTGAATACCTAGTAGTGAGCTTCCTTGTCGGAGTTAGCCCTTTTTACGAAGATGCTGGTAAAGTCTCCTAAAAGTGTTTTTCAGAAGTTTGGAGTATACATGGACTGATTAATCCCTTCGGAGTGTTTTAAAGAACGCACGAAACAGAATTCAAAATTATGGTCAGGATTTAAAAAAAAAATGTTTACATTCTCCAACCTGATTAGCTGCTATATAAGCTCTTTCAAGCAATGAATTAAGCAGCACAAGTAAACATTTGTGATTGTGTAATTTGGCCATTCTCTTCACAGCTAGAAAACATGCAAAGTGTTTCTTCAGAAACACATTTGGTTATTTCTTTTTTTAATGTATTTATCCCTGTTTATGTACTCAATTACCAAGTGAGGGGATGAAGTTTGCACTTGAAGAACAGTGGGATTTTCGGTGTTGTGTTTTCTTGAGGAAGGTTTATCTTGCCATTTCATATTTGCTCCTGAGAAAATTGCCTACTAGTTCAAGCAATGCAGGACTGTAAAAATAAAACCAAGTTTTGAACCAATTATAGATTTTCTGTGTAGAATACTTATGAGAAGATGATAAAAGGAGTAAGAAATGTTTTGCAGGTCCTAACTGAGTTCTGTTTGTGATCCAGCGTGGCACAATGTTATCTTTGTGTGTGATGCAATTACTTTTCTCTATATGACTACAAACAAACTCAATACTACCACAATCCCATCCAGCTGAGCACATGGAATGTATATTACTAATATGAAGATTATTTGAATTAAATTGTCTTATAAATGAGGGGTTAGTGGTCTAAAATGGGCCTTATGTGGTTTGATGAAAAACACTTTGAAGTGCTGTGAACGCAGGAAGTCTGTATGCACAACTGGATGACTCTGTCCGTAAATTCAAGGTTTAAAATCTTGTGCTACTGCAGAAGTCTCAAAGGATTTTCCACTAATAGTGCTGACTTGCCAGCAAACTTCTGGCATCTCAGCATGGCATGACCTGAGTCAATTGCTAGTTTCTCATCTGGATAACAGTGAAAACCTGTCGTGCATTCAAGCAGGGAGCTTGCTGGGGTCTGAGAAGGCCAGATAGCAAAGAATCCTAACAGAAATCCTGTAAAACAAACTTGGAAGAAATTTTAAAGAGGTCACTTTTCACTTTCAGCCTCAGGATAAAATTGGGCCTTCCTCTCTTCTTCCTGATGCATATTTATCTTGGTTTTTCTAAATATAATAATGGAAATTTATCTGCCTCCCCAGGCAATCTCTTCCAGTGCTTAGCCATCTGTAGTGCTGTGTACTTAACCTGAAAGTCCCTTGTTCCTATTAAACACTCTACTGCTTCCCTTACCTTCATTGAATGTGAAGAAATGCTTATTCTCTACTGCTTAATAGTTTACCCTGTAAAAGATACTAAATCTGTTTATCACATCTTCCTTCGGTCTTCGTTAGACCCAAAGCTATAATTTCCTTCCAACCCTGATCCTGCTTGTTCCTCCTCTTAACATTCTTTCCCTCTCCAATCCCAACTGTTGTGTATTTTTCCTGAATCACAGTGCCCAAAAAGTGTAACAGTTCTTGCTATGGAGCTTTACCAGCCCCCAACGACAGCCCAGTAACTAAAAAGAGAGAGACTTGATCACCCTGGACGTACAAGTAGCAAAGTTTGCTATTTATTTTCTGTGACATCATTCAGACAATACTAAAGGAAAGACTTTACTTTGAATTAACTTGCCAGAACACTTTCTGAAAAAAAGATTATTTCAGATTGTTGTTAAATTTTTACACAAACCAAGTTCTTTTTGGAAAATTGTGATCAATAGAAAGTACCTGTTTAATTTATGATATTCCCGGTATATTGCTTGATTCATCTTGTGCAAAAAGAAATGCAACATTTTAAGAGATCCCACAGCACAGTCCTAGGAATGTTTCCATTTAAGGGTTTCTCAAGTTAGTCTGAATTGCCATATCCCTGAAAGATAATGATGATTTGGGGAAAATGGGTTCCCATAGAACAACATAAGTAGCATGGATGTCCTATTAAAATTCACAAAGCAATGTAGTGTGACATGATTAGCTGTATTACATGACAAGTTATACCATGCATTATCACCACCAAGTAGCTAATTACATCCCGTAGAGCCTGCAGCATCCCAGGTTCAAAAACTGGGGCACTTCACAAATTGACATCTTGACTGTGCCCCTCATGTGCCCTCTTCTTGCGTGTTGCATTAGTCTTTTGAGTTGGTCACTAATGAGATGAAGGGAGACTGCCCAAGATGCAAAATGCTTTGTGCTGGGAACAGACATTCTGCTTCTGTAAACAGCATCTCAAAGTAAAAAGCTCACGTTGCTCTCCTCTTCCATTTTCCCCCCCCATTTCCCCTCTTCACCCCTTCTAGTGGAATGACAGAAATAATGACTTGATGTTTGGCTTTGGTGAATCATGGCCTTGGTAGCAGAAGTGCTATAATTATCTCATTGCTATTATCACAGCATTGTAAATATTAAATGCAAAAAACAATGTTTCAATAGCTTTGAGGTTTTGACACTTACTGAGGAAAGCCAGGGAGTTCACAGTTAATGTTTCCTCTCTCTAAGTTAATTTCTTCAGTATTTTTAGTACACTCCTGGCTTTATAAAGCCACAGATTCTCATTATTGCTAGAATAAGCTGCTGAAAGTCCAACTCCGTACTGCTGATTTCAGTCTATTGTCAACCATACTACAGGATTCACCCAGCGGAAAGGATCCTGTGATTAGCTTTCACTGCATGCCACCTATGTAATCAGGCTCCTAAGAACTGGAATAAGCCTCCACATCTGCTCATGTAATAAGATAAGGTGCGTACACATCCCAGCTCCAGCAGCAGTGGAAGGAAAGATGGCATTATTGTTGAGCCTCTGTTGTTTACTTCTCGGGAAGGTGGCTCTCCAGAGCTGTATTAACATAACGGCATCAGAAAAGAAAATGAGAAGTGGAGGGAAGAGAAATTTGCAGGTTTATCTGAATTTATTCTGTTGATGTTTGGAAAGGAAGGTGATTTCTGTAATCACCTTAGAAGAGCTTTGTAGTACCACTCTTTGGAGTTAGGCTGTTCTTCTGAGCTTACTTAAGGAACCTTGTTTCTGGCCTACCCTGAAAAAAAACCCACCTAATCTGTGCCACTTAATCACTTTCTTTTTTAACCCCCAATTTCAGTGGCTTCTGTGTGGTTGTTACACAGGAACTGCTTCCTTTAAGTGTGATGAATTCCATTCCTAAATATTCATTGTGATGCCCAAAGCCAGAGTGGAGACATCTGTGGTAGCCCAAGGAAGGGTATATTAGGAACCACTTTTGACACCTACAGTTTTTAGGGCACAGTTTTCTGCATGCTCTTCTGTTTTTGTGCTGAGGAATGCAGGCTGCTCCTTGGGATGCTCTCATAGAGAAGAGCTTGGAATTGGATGCATCTTTGAGTCCAAACAACTAAATTAAATGAGAAAGTGCTAACTAATATCCTTAGGCAAGGAAAAGGAGCTGAGAAAGAGCTACTCCTCTTTTACTGAGTACTTGTATTTGATCAAAGGTTAATTCTGAAGGATTATGTTGTCTTTGTGTTTATTTAGAGTAAGATTAGGACAAGTGTTTAGTTTATTTTTAAAACGTTCTACACAGAATTTTCCAAAGGACACATCATACTTGACCTACTAAATATTTGTAAACCAAGTGCTGCTTCTGACTGAGGCAAAATTGCTAAAATTAACCACAGCGTAAGGTCCCAAAATGTGTTTATTGGTCTATCAAAATGTTTTCATCTGTGGTGTTTTGATATTTGCAGTTAGTCTTAGTCCTGAACTACATTTTTCTATTCAAGACTAATCAGATGATGATTCATTCTTTGCAGTTCAGCATAGAGGAAATAAGTTTGGAGTTTTTTGTGGATGTTCCATCTTCCTTTTCTGTTGCATACACTTATTTACATTTTGATGTTACTTCTGGTCTTTAAAATCTAGTAAACACATATCCAGACATGTCCTTTAATACCATTCTTTATGGCATGCAACAGAACAGGAATTGGATTGAAGAATCTAGCTGACAAAATGACAGTGGTAAACTTTTATGTAACCTGCCTATATCTTCAGGACATCTTTCAAAGCATTAGACTAATTAAAAAGGAGTTGTAAATTTTTCAATGATTTTTACAAAACCTCCCCATTCCCCCCCACATAAAAAAAAATTAATGATTTTATATAGTCCAATACACTCGCAGGTCTTGGAAGACATACATTTTATATTCCTTTCTTGGAGGATGGTTCTGTCTTCTGTACCAAAGATTTTATTCTTTGTTCTTCTCCTCTCTTTTCTTAGTTTCAGCTTAATAGAATTGCTTTCAGTCTGTGGTGTTAGTTGTCCAAGAAAAGGACGAATGTCGTTAGTACAGGGGCAGAGGAAGGGAAGGAAAACACCAAACCACACACATCAAACGCTTATTTAGCATTTAATGACAGCATTGTGGTTTCAAAGGGGCTCAGGCTATTAAGTGGCTCAAAGCAGAGGGCAGGTAACAACACCAAAGGATGCTCTAACAAGTTATTTATTCCAAATATATGAAACTTCTGTTTTAGAGCTAAACTAAGGATGGTTGTTGATGAAAAAGCCAAGAATAAATCCTTTAAGCTTGTTGTAGAATCATGAGGTAGTATTTTGAAAATTAATCTTCAAAACTTTGACTGATTAATTAATCTCTTTTTTTTTTTAGTTCTTTCAGACTAATTCTCCAGATTACCAGAGAAGTAAGCAATTAAATATAAAGCAGAGGACAAGTTTACAAACTGTTTCAGATGGCTGAGTTTGGGAATGTCTAATCTGAAGTGGGGTTTCCATACATCTTGAAGCATGTAGGAGAGTAACGTACTATTCCTGTTTGATGTGAATTTTTGTGGCTGTACAACTTCTTTTTAAAAAAAAAAGAAAAAAATCAAAGTGGCATTTAGAAATACTGTTTGGTATTTACTTAACTGAGGAATAAAAATCAATCTAACCAACTCTGCTAAAGCATATTGGAACTGTTTAGGACACTGTGGGAATTAATGCAACGCATGTCTGCCTTGCACTGCCCCTTAGTGTGGCAGTAGCAGCTAGTGGAGGAGAACTCCCTGTCAGTCTGAGACAATAACTGCATGCATGAGGCTGAAGCACGGAGCTCTAGCAGCTGCCAGAGCTGCATCTCCTTGCTGAGGGTCACATAAGAACTTGAAAAAATGTTGGTGCTTAGGGGCATGGTTCAGTGGTGGAAATGGCAGTGTTAGGTTAATGGTTGGAATCTGTGATCTTATAGGTCTTTTTCAGCATTAATCATCCTGTGACTCTGGAGGTGAACGTTTGAATGTGTTACTACTCTGCATTTAAGAGGTAATGAAAATTGGAGCTGGTCGTGTGATGAGGTTTTTAATAGTGGGCCTTTAAAAAATCAGTGACGCCTCAATGGCCAAAAGGGTCATGTCTAAATTTCTTGCTGCTCCCTCCTCCCCCTTTCACCACCAGCTGCTTCTTCAAAGTAGTTTGAAGGCTATAATTGCCATTGTGGAAACTTCAGTTTTGTTGGCCTTGGATACAAATTTTTTCTGTAACCACTGAAGACTTGCCCAAAGGTGGTGAGTCAGAAGATCATGTTTGGAGGGGAAACAGCAGAAGAATCGTGGGAGATGCCAGAAAGGGAATGGTCTTGTTCCTCTTTACTCTCCACAGGTTTTAGTGTTGGAGAAATCTATATCTAACCTGCATTTTCAGATTAGTTTCTCTAAAAATGGATATTTTTTTTTCTGTTTGTACTATGTACAGTCTCATTATTTTTTTTTCTCCCCCTTTTGGTAAACCAATATGCCTGAGTCCATTTGTGTTTTACTCCCACTTTCTTCCTTTGCATATGGACTACAAAAATAACATGTAGACATCATCTTTCCTGAAGGCTTCTGTTTCTTTATTAACCCATGAAGACTATAGTTCTGCCTCAAAAGACCCTGCATTGCCAGAACTGCTACACTACTGACTTATAAAGGCCTGTAAGAGCTTCTCCTGCACATGCATTTTATGAAACTCATCTCTAGTTTGCTTTCTACTAATGTTAGACACGACACTGCAAAGGTACTTGATGGATGCAATGGGATTTTGCAAGAGATCACTTGGATAAAGCATTCATAGCTCCTCTTAGGCTTATATAGCTGTAATTCCTAGTTACCACTACTTAAATTTATGAAAAGTATGCTTTGCTTTGTGGAGTAGGATGCTCTGGTGTCTAGGAATTTTACTGGAATAAGGATTCTAGCTCTAAAACTTAATCCCCTAGAATTTTATTTATGTGAGTGCTTAGTCAGTAAAATGAGTCCAAGAAGATCAGAACACATGAAAATTTTATTGACCTAAAGTTCTCTAGAATTGAATGAGAGAATAATTTCTTGCAATACCCATATAGTTACTTTGTAGAGTTTCTAGCTTAATTTTAGTATCCTAAAATGAGTGTTAACAACCTATCCAATTAAAAATAATTCTTATTTATGCTTTCCTATTTTTATCTGCTCTGATGAAGCTCAGTACTTTTCCTCATCTCCAAGGGAAAATTGGAGCAGTTTTTGGGGGTGGCGCTTTTTTTTTTTTTTTGCCATAAAGCAGATACCAGATGACAGCAGTCTGTCCTGCATTCTTGAATGTCTCATTCAGATTTACTGCAGGTACTAAAGGGGAAATTAAGGGGTACACCCATAGCCCAGACAGGTGCTGTAGTTTAACCCCAGCCAGCACCACGCAGCCGCTCACTCACCCCTCCACCGTGGGATCAGGGAGAGAATTGGAAGGGTAAAAGATAGAAAACTTGAGAGTTGAGATAAAACCAGTTTAATAGGGGAAGCAAAAGCTGCACACACAAGCAAAGCAAGCCAAGGAATTCATTCACTGCTTCCCATGGGCAGGCAGGTGCTCAGCCATCCCCAGGAGAGAAGGGCTCCAACACACATAACGGTGGCTTATGACAAACACCATCACTCCAAGTGCCCCCCCCTTTCCTCCTTCTTCCCCCCTCTTTATATACTGAGCATGGTGTCATGTGGTCTGGGATATCCCCGTGGCCAGTTGGGGTCACCTGTCCCAACTGTGTCTCCTCCCAGGTTCCCAGGTACCCCCAGCCTCCTCCCCAGCCTGGCAGGACAAACAGCACAGAAGTCTTTGGCTCTGTGTAAGCCCTCAGCAGAAACAGAAGTGTCTTTGTTATTATCACTGTGTTCAGCCCAAATCCAAACCACAGCCCCACACCAGCCACTGTGACCTCAGCCCAAAACAGCACAACAGATGTGAAATCAATAAAAATATTATTAGAAAGAAAGATTTTTGTAATGTTGGACGCTGAAAGCAGCTTCCAAAGTCAGGGCAAATACGTCTTACTGACATCACAGTGCACTGCCAATTTTCACAATAATATAATTGGACTAATTCTACAAACAAATTTCCTATTTATAACTCATTTTTATACTTGCAAGTTTGTTTGGGGTTTTTTTTGGTGTGTGCGTGTGGTCTCTTTTTAAGTAGCGAATCCATGTAACTGAACTGTAAAACCTTGAGAGCCTTGACTGAGAACCTGTGGATCCTTATGTACCACCTAGAAGAAATGCCAAATTTGTGTTCAGCTTTGGCAAACCATTCACTTCAAGTCACTGGATGCTGCATCTGTCCCTCCCTATCGATGCCACTTTTCCATTCAGCCTCTGTAACTAATTTAGGGCATCTCTGAGGTCATCCTTCGGTATTCCTTGTGTGAGAATTCCCTGTAGAGATCCACCCAGATTGGTGCACTTTCTGTAATCAGTTGTATGTAGATTAAATTTCTGAGGCCTGTGGAGAATAAATTTCTCTCTAAAGCTTGTTTTGATTTTTCCTCTTTACCTTGGGGCTGGGCCAACCACGCTTAATATTTTTTAACATGTGTGAATCAACTTCTTTCATGATAGGACTTGGTGTCTTTTTAGACCTAGTAATGTCTCCTGCATGTAAATGTTTTTATACTCTTGCCTTCCATAAGGAGTGAAGTTTTTTTTTCCTTGTCTTCTGACAAATGAGTAACTTCAGTTTAAAATATCTCCCACTGAACCTAGAGGTACAGTCTCTTATGGTGAGGGGTCTCCATGCTGTATCGAACACAGTTTTTTACTGAGTCTCTGATGAAACCAGACCCAACAGTAGTTCAGTACTCTTGTGACTTTTTCCTAAGCATATTCTAACAAGAATCCTTTGAACTAAGAATTATTTTTCAACTCTAGAAGAAAAGCAAGATTTCTGTATCCCCGATGCCGCCTCTTTCTCCTCCCTGATCTGCATTTACATAAGAATGTTTGTTTTCTTTAATGGAAAACAAGTTTAGTTGTTCATATTGGGAGTACATCAGCTGCCCTAAAGGTGACTAATTTCTTCTGTCTCTTCTGTGACACTTGTACAGGCAGATGAACACATGTGACAGTGCTACTGATAATTCTGATGGGAACAATTAGTGTGCCATGACTTATTCTGTTGGTGTCTGAACCCCAAGCTCGCTGCCCCATCTAAGGTGGATCCCAAGGTTTGCTTTTTCCTTTGTAGGAGCTGTCCTGAGCAGAGCAGGCAGCTGAGGCCCCTCTCTATGCCTGGGGCTGCTCTTCAGCTCCCTTGCTGGCCCTCTGGAGCTGGGATCCATCGCATCCCACCCCTGGGCTGCCTTCCCAGATGGGCTGGTCCTGTGTCAGCATCAGAGGGTAACTGGGCCATGGCTGAGAACAGCCACAGAGCCCAGCCCAGCCTCACTGGGACTGCGGGATGTGGCTGCTCAGGGAGGGAGGGCACTGCACTGTTCTGCCTGCTCCTGGTTGGAGTGGCAGCTTTCTGATCCCTCTTTGGAAATCGGTTGAGTGGCAGGACCCAGTAAGGCACGAATGCAGGACCTTATATGCTGGGTTTCTTTAAAGCACCACAACAGAGTGGAAAATGACACCCCCAAATGAAAGTTTTGAAAGTGCTGGTACAGAGCTGGTATTGAGCTCTTGAACACTGTTTTGAAAGAGGAAGGAAATTACCTGTTTCCCTGGCTCTTGGTATTCCCAGGGGTGACAGCGCTCCCTGGGCATGTGACAACCATCAAAGTGTGGCCTTTCTGTCCCAGCCCTGAATTGGGAATGGGACATCCTGGCAGCACTGGGCGCGGTGTGGGGGGTGTTCCTTTACTCAGCAGTTTTATTCTCTGCCCCAGAGATGGTGGCATGTTTGTCAGGCAGCAGGTGGAGCACTTCAGGGAGGAGCTGGTGTGCCCAGGCTCTCTCCAATTCACTTTCCCAAATGGAACCACTGAAAGCGGAGAGAGCGAGCTGGGAGATACAATGAGCCATAGGCCCTAAGTGAGGCACTTACTGACTCAGCCAGAGTTAATCAAACTGTCATTTTCTGCAGTAAAAGGTCAATTTTGGGTGAATTGGATGCCTCTCTGTGTGCTTGCAGGAAAAAGTGAGATGACTTCAGTAAGCTGAGGCTTGTGGTTAAATGTGCATAACTTTTTGGCTTTGATGTTTGACTCCACAGCTTTTTTTTTTTTTTTTTTTTGCTGCATCTATTGTTTTGTGGGAACTTGTCACTGAGTCATATTTTCTCCCTTTTGCTCAGCACTGGCTTATTTATGTCTTTTACCCTCTTTGTTTTGGAAGACATCTTGCGAGATGTAAAAAAAAAATAAGTCAGGGAAAGGAAAAGTTTCTGCAGAAATGTAACATTGGTTTCTACCCTGTCTATGGTTTCTTTGCAGTGCTGCACAACAAAACTCGTAACTCGAGTGTGTTTTTTGTAAGCTGAGGGTGATTAGCCTTCATGTTTAAAAAAAAAAATAAAATAAAAATCAACAAAGCTCCTTGGTAGGAGAGCAAGAAAATGAGCAGAGAAGCAAGAATTATCTGATCAAAGAAAATGGGACAAGTGATGCCTTTCAAGCGAAGAGATGACAATGACATAGGCAGACCCTACAGGACTAAAATAGGCCTCTGATCACTCACTCTTTTAATATTAAAAAAATTGTAGGTACTCATATCAAGAGTTTAGATTGGACCTAAACCACTAAAAATACCTCCACTCATTGACTAACAAGCAGAAAGCCTTGACATTTAGATTAATTTGAAAATTACAGCTCAGGATTTATCTTATGTATGCTTAAAACATTAGCAAACCAAATTTATCCATGCCTGGTAAAGAAATTGGGAAAATGGGGAAAGTGCTTTCACATTTTATATTTGATTAACTGTGCATCTGACACTGTAAAGCAAATCCATCCTTTGAGAACAAAATTAAATATATACCAGCAGCCACTTTCTGACAATCAGAAAATCAGATTTTATGTCATCACAGTTAGTATCAGCCAAATGTCCTTTAATATGGTAGCATTCAGAGAATAAGTTTCACCTTTTACATTACGTACACTCTATCATCCCCTCATCCACTGCTCCTTTTAATCTTTTTTTTCTTTATCTTACCTACAAAAGCATCTTTATTAATAGTGCTATAGAAGTTGAGCCAGCAGGATTTCTTAGATCTTTTAATAACCCTTTGAATTTAAGCTTCCCTTACTTTCTTTTTGTGGTGTACCAAGTTTAAAAACTTAACGGTTGGTCTAACTTTCCTTTTTTTTGCTTTGACCACCATATAGAATGAATATAAGGGGGAAAAGTGTTTCTTTACTACCTGATTAAGCTGTGCCCAAAAATCTATATTTGTCACTAGCAGTAGTGTCAAAGTGAGATACTGTTGCTCATTCCTCTCTTGCTCTCAGAAGTTTGTTGGACAACAAAATGAGAATCCTGTTTTTAATTGTCAAATCTAGCACTTGCTCCAATGTGATGTTTCTCCAGAAGTAGACTACAAAGCCAAAAAAAAAAAAAAAAAGGAGAAATTATCAACAAATATCAGAAGGAAACATATATTTTCAACTAAGGAGTATGCATTAATTTCAGAAAGTACAAATAAACATGATATTCAAATATTTTTCACAGTCATATTCAGTTTGGTTTAACAAGTGAAAACAAATTGTACACCTTAGGTATTAAAGATTCCCTTTTAATGACTCTTCCAATCATATGCATTTGTGGGTAATAATAGTCTTGGAGTAGAAAAAGCAATCTTTGAATCAGATTTTTTGGCATTTTATTAATAGATAAAGATATTGGCTTACTCCACTGCAGGTTTCCTGCCTCACTTTCTCCCCAGAATAACTCGTGCCTCACCCACGGCCTCAGAGTCACTGAGGAATTCTGGGCTGGTTGATTCTGACCCTGTGATTTTTCAGATGCCAAGAGGCCAAACAGGTCTGAAAGGAAAGCCTTGACGCTGATTTTATCACTGATCTTCCCTCCCGTGTTGAAGGACCGGAATCCTTCCGTTATTTCTGGAGATGGCAGCCCGTGCAGCAGTACCTCTGCATGCACTGCCAGCTGTAGGCTCTACCCCCGTGCTCTTGTGCAGCTCCTCTCTTTTTCTCAAGGCTCTGCCACCCAGAAACTCAACTCCTCTCCTGGCAGCACCTCCATATTTGCTTCCTTGCTGCTTCTTGCTTATGTTAGGCCCAGGATTTAGGGCTAGGATGGTGCTTCATCTGTCACCTTCACACACAGCTTCACCAGGCCATGAGTTTGCCGTTGTCTTTTGCTGTAAAAGCTCCAGAGAGACTCTGCAAGAGAAAGAAATGTGTTCTGTTACACAGCAACGTCACAGTTGGGGTCCTGGGGTTATGTCTGACCTTTTCCTTGTTATAAAGGTAGCATGTTTTCACATGCAGCTGTGATTGCCCTCACTGGTCTTTTTGTTGTTGTTCAGTTGCCCTTTTGCACGTTTAGGGGACCACCCCTGTGGGAAGTGTAGGTTTAAGGTACTGGTTGTATCACGTGGTAAGGTCAAAACTATTTGTCTGAGCTCATATTAAAAAAGCTGGAGATGGAAGACATGAAACTGCAACTGAACTGATTGTTGTGTTTATCAAGTTGTTCCCTTATCTTGACTGAATCTGGGAGTCTGTAAAGTGACCATTAAGAACCTATGGAAGGAACAGTGGGATAATAATCCTCTTTGAAGATTGCCTTTTAATTTAAATCATGGTGTGCTAAATAGTTTTGTAGGTCTTCACAAAACTAGATCAGAAACCTCGTTTCCCAGACTCCATGCTGAGTATATTACTCAGGTTTTTTTCTTCTAATTTAGAAACAGGATTTGGACTACTCCTTGACTGCTTGGAGTTATCTAAACAGATAAACTGGCTTCTTGAAATGGATATATTTAATACCTTGACTATTTCTGATGTTATTTCATTTCTTATATGTTATTTCTCTTCAAAATGTCCAACACTGATATATATTTTTAACTTTTTACTTTTGTCTACCTGCATAGCTAAATTTTTAGGAAACTGATATAAATCTACAAGAATATGTGCATATTTTTATATATTATCTCACAAAACATATAGCCTTTCCTTTGAATACTGAAATCACTAGAACTGTTTCAATTACACCAGAAAAAGATATGATTTACTGGTATGTCTATGTTGCAATAGTTATGGATAATACCTTCTAAGAATTGTCCCAATATGTGCAGAGAGGTTTTGCAGGCTTCCTAATAGCATGTGGGGTTTTTTTAAATTGCTGTGTATCATATACACTGTATTTGCTGTAAATGACTGTCTCTGTTTAATGAGAACAGAAGAGTTTTGCTAAGGAAGATGAGTTATGAGGAAGACCAAAACTCCTCCCTCCAAGCAACACGGTAGCGGGGGAGGGAAAAAAAAGGGTGGCTCTCTTCCCAAGTAGTTCCTCTCCAACGAAGTCCAAGCAGGTCCAACCGGGCGGGAAGGGAGGGGAAGGGGTAGAAACAGGGTGCCAGCAAGCCAGGGTCAGAAAAAGGAAAAAAAAAACAAACAAAAACCCCCAACAGCAACAACAAAAACCCCGAAACAAATAAACAAAAAACCCCACAAACCAGCCAGACTGAGAACAAAGCAGCCTCCCCGTTTTTCCAACGCATGCCTTCCCTCAGTTCCCGCAACCACGAACTGTGCCT
>VXAY01012525.1:371962-426949 GCA_013399855.1 Oxyruncus cristatus | reverse complement strand
AATAAAAATAAAAATAATAAAAAAAAAACAACCAAACAAAAAAACCCCAAACAAAACAAAGGAAAGAGTCTCCTGGCCCCTCCCCAGGCCATCAAACCTGAAATGTCAGTCTACTGGCCAGTTCTTTTGTGTCAAATACCCAAGGCAAACCCAGCCTGCCCGTTCAAACATCCCCCACACACAGTGGGGCAGCAGGAAGGGAAAATTCTGTCTTTAGTTTCTTAGAACAAGTGAACCCGTGACAATGACATAACAAAAATAAGAAAATAAGTTAGATTTGTGTCCAAACCAGCAAGACTTGAGGTATTTCAACTGTTAGCAAGTGCAGGGTGAACTAAGAAAGTAACAAGCAGTCTCTTCCTTTCAGTTGTGTAATATTTATGCTGCGACTGCACTCAAAGAGTGGTTATGGACATGTGCTTCCCCCCAACCCTTCATTCAGCCCACTTTATTAGCACAAGAAGATGATAAATACAGATTGAGGTGTGGGTGAAAGAAAAGATTTGGTAGACCTGAATGAAAACAGTTAAAGCTACTTTTTTGTTGTTGTTGTTAGACAATGAAAGACATTTAAGCCTGGGGCAGGAGAAAGAAGAAAGTGAGATGAACAAGTTTTGCTTGGGTTTTACTGTGCTTGTTCATGAAAGTTGTGCCAGAAGCACATATAAATTAAATAAAATTCCCCAGGTTGAGACAGTTTGGCTCACAACACATGCTAATGGTTAAACCTTTTGACTTTCTGGACCTTCTCTTTGATTCCTCTGGTATTCAACAGAATTAGGAACTTGGTCAGCAGATTATATTTTTTGTCTTGACTCTTAACTCGGATCACTGAAGAAATAAAAATGTTACAGTAGGTAGCAGAAGAAGGAGGAATCCACTCTGAAGTCTTACAATAGGGCCTCAAAAGTGACTTTCTTAAAGTTATTTGCAGGGATCCTAAACCTTTGCTGTGTAACAATGCTATTTACTATGAAATGCCATTTTTCCTGAAACAGTGCTTAGAGATCATGGACCAATTGTTCAACCTCCACAACAAAATGCCCCAAACAAAAACACTTCTCAAGTTTATCAGTCTCTCCCTGTTTTATTGTAACTGTGTTGCACTTCATGGAATCATAAATAGTAATAGACTACAAGAAGTAATGTTTCCTCATGTATATCACGAAGGAAAAAAAAAACAAAACCAAAACAAAAACCAAACCAAGTGAACTAAATGAGACATAACCTTGGGTTGAATTACCTAAAAGACAAATTTTGTATAATTTCTATCCCAATTTATGAGACAGGGACTTAGTTTACCTGCATATCTGAAATGATTCCAGCTGTACTAAATGTTCTTACCTAAAGCTATTTTAATCACAGAATGGGATCTCGGAGAGCTTAACCTTGTTACGTAAGTGAATTTTTTTTGTTTAATTGTGAAACAAACTGTAAAATTACTTTTCTGTTTCCTCTGGTTCCCATCTTGATTTTGTCTTTTAAACTGAGCATCTGGAGACCATATTGGAAGTGGGAAAAGTTTGTGTGATGCATTTGCAGTAAAAGGTAAATAACTTCACTTTCTGAAAAGTACTGAAGTCAAGTGAGATACCTTTTAGTTTCTTATCTCTGTCTTGCCTTTAGGTGAGTACATGTCTGTCTACCACAAAGACCTTTTTCCTTTTGCAAGATTATGGCTGTTGGAGTTGACTGTCTGCATCTTTAGTTTGTTTTAGAACCCAGGGAAAAATAAGTTAATTGAGCTACATGCTGGGATAATGGGGAATGTCTCTTGCTATATGGTAGCAGTGACTGAGCAGTCTGTTATTTTGCTTATGGACTGCTTATGGAGGTATTTCAAAGGAACAGAAAAGTAGACCTAAGAAACTGTTATGATTAAGTATAAAGCTCTCTACTGAAAGTTTTTGACCCAAAAATCTCATTTTGATATCTTCTTCAAAGCTCCTAAGACAGTACAAAGTTAAAAAAAAAAAAAGTCACTTTTAAAACACATCTTAGGAACTAAGGTATCTGGCTTTAGAAAGGCAAGGAAATAATTCAAAATGCTTTGCCTGGTAGTAGAAAGCTCAAAGGCTATCATAACACTAAAACATGAGTGATAGCTTCTGAGAAATAATTCTTCAGTATGGTGGGTGACCCTAAAAGATTACAGTAAGAAGCAGCAGCATCATGTCCTTTTAGAAAATTTGTGATGTGTTTCTAAGTAGAATTGTAAAACATTTCTAAACATATGAGATGCCTGCAAGGGTGTTTTGTTTTTTTTTTTTTTTTTTTTTATTCCCTTCCTCACCTGACAGTGTTCTTATAATCAGCATATTTTAACGGGGATTGCCAGAATGTCTCTCATACTATATTCTAATGAAATATTTATATGAGCTCAAGTGCCAAGTAAACCATTAAAAAGAACTTAAACATTCACTTGGGTGAAGGAAGATATAAAACAAGCTTTATCATAGCCAGAGTACAACCCACAACACTACAAAGTAAATCTGCATAATGAGCGTTCTTCATACTGCTAACACTAACCGGGGGAATTAGTAAGACTTAATGGAATAAGAGCACAAGGAAAGTTTTTTTGCCATCACTTTCCAGGAATTGGGAGAAGTCTTTGAAGTGGAAGACCTTTTTTATGATACTTAGCATCTGTTTTTAAGGCCTGTGACAGTGTAGGGTGTACTAGGGAGTGAGGAGAGAATAAGCACATAAATTAAATTAAAAGTAGAAGGTAGCAATTTGTATGTTTCCTTGGTCTAAGGCTAAACCAAGTAATTAAAAGCCTAATCAACTAAGACATGATGAAGGAAGTGACCTGTGATAGCTGGTGACTATTCCTGTATTCCCAGTTTAATATTCCTATTTAGGATAAGGCTTATGATGCTGCACTGTGGTTTGATTTTTTTTTTTTTCTTTTCTCTTATTAGGAATGTGATTCCAAAATAGACTTTGTTTTCCTCTGAATGTGTACCTCTTCAGAAGCATAAGCTGCTCAGAGAGCATCCCCCAAAGGCGTGCCTGCTCACAGCTACCTTCAGTTAGGAAGGTACATACAACTCTTCCTTGTTCAAAAAAAAAAAAGTGATAGTATAACCCTCTGTCAAACAGACACTAATTTAACAGAACTTCTGAAATATTTAGGTGATCAGTGCCATAATTAACACATTCAAAAGTTTTCCCTGTTTGTGGTCCCTGTGCATGTGGGAATTGTAGGTCCTATAGGCTTCTTCTGACTACTGTTAAAAAACAAAACAAAACGAAGATCTCCACTTGCATTTTTTCATAATCCTTATCACATGACTACACAGGTGTGGTAATCTCAACTACCTAAATGCTGATATTTTTAGTAACTTTTATAAGTATATTGTTAAGCACAAGCTGTAGAAACCGAACCTTGGAACCTGGTAGCATAGTCCCATACCGTTGTTACTCCACTGTTTATTTCCTAGAGTGGTAGAGAAAAACAGCCTTTATACTGATTTTCTGCTTTATAAATACTGCAATATTTCTGAGAAGTGTCTCAGTTTTAGGTTTTTCTGCTGAGAGGAATGATCGTGAATTCATGATGCAAGTTTGAGCTACACTGTGAAGGACAATATATTGGCAAACAGGGCAATCACATTTTGATACAGTTGCTCCCACTGTTCTGTCCCTGCTCCAA
Organism: Oxyruncus cristatus; assembly: GCA_013399855.1. Classification (NCBI taxonomy): domain Eukaryota; kingdom Metazoa; phylum Chordata; class Aves; order Passeriformes; family Cotingidae; genus Oxyruncus; species Oxyruncus cristatus. The sequence goes on along the minus strand of VXAY01012525.1, from coordinate 423,291 downwards.
CTTCATCCAGCAGATCAACAGTCTTACTGAAGCTACTCACCTGACTCTTCAAACACATGCATGCTCCAAAACGTTTTGCATTCATAAGAGTTATGTTTAAATTTTCTTAATATAATTATAGGAAAGAACCAATTTAGTCTGGCGTACGGTTTTCGTACTTTTTTTTTTATTAACGGGACTGGGGGTTGCTGGTAGTACAGCTGAGATGGTCTAAGATCAAGTGCATGTTTCTCTGCTGATATTTTGAGGAACTTACAGTGCACACATGCTGCTACCCACACACAGGCAGAGTGAAAGTGCTTTGCCAGCAACCGCAGCATATTTTTGAATTTGAGGAGGCACTTACAAAGATGGGTTTGAGAGCTCTCCTCCTTGCCAACCAAAGTGCAAGTCTTTCACGGCTCTTTCGTTGGGGATCATCTTTCGTGTTGGAAGTAGCAAGGAAATGTATTGCTCCAAAGGCATTAAGAGTAACTGCTGTTACACCACCACACCTCCCCACCCCCTGTGTATTGAGTTGTTCCTTTGTACTGATAAAAAACATTATCCACTGTGCAATTTATGCACTTTGATACTTTTTTAACGCTGGCAGGTGAAGTAGAACTCTGATTCCAAGACAGCAGGTAGAGGTGAACGTGGTTTTGGGGGTTTTTATGCTGACTGCTGAAGTGGAGGCATGGCTTCTCCTGTATATCAGTGGCTCTATTACGTTGGCATGTGCTGTTCAGTGGGGAGGTGGCCAAGGATTTTGTGATTTGGGAGGAGGTTAATTTAGTTCAATTATGAATAGTTTTAAATGTCTTACAGGAGAAAAGAAAGTTCTATATTTTAGTGTTTCCCTTCTGTGTCTGCAATAAAAAGATGGAAAGCTCTTTATAGCAGGAACTTATGATGTATGTTGTCCAATGTGTTGTGTAGTCACAACCCGGTCCATAGATAAGGTTTTCAATGGTTACTGCAATATAAGTAATATGGGGGATTGAAAATAGCCATGTATTGGACAAGGCTGGTTTTTTAGGTAGGATGGGTTCTGTATGTAGTTTCAGATTTTCCCTGATTCCCTTTAACTGTTTGAAATACTAGTCTTCCTTCAGCTACTTTAATAACTCTGACACAGTGAAAAACAAGAAGGAAGTTCCTCAAAATTTGCAATGCGTTTAAATTAAATCAAGTTCCCATAAAAGGCAGGGCCAGCCTCTATGGCTAAAATATTCTTTCTGCATTAGGCAAGAAGTCTTTTGAGTTCTGTGTTCTGGCCTGATCAAATGAACTGGTCTGTGTGACTTCCCTCCCACCCCTTTTTCTGTAAACAAGTATCCCTTTTGCCTGACTACAATGTGATGCTCAAATGAGCTCTTAAACTAGGAAAGGAGGACTTGTATTTGTCCCCCTGTACTGTTTGGACTTCAGTAATCTCCCACTTACCATCTTCAAGCATTGCTGATGCTAGTGGAAGCTAACAATTTTCCCACCCTGGCTAGAAGAATATACTCCCTTATCCAGTGTCTGTTTTGGGTTATAAGACTCTTACTATCATGTGCCTCACCCTTCTCCCTCCCTCTTCCCAATTCAGGATAGTAGCTAATGTTCATTAATCAGGAAAAAAGGGTTCAGTTCTCTGAAGTAACAACAAAGAACAAAAATAAGGCTGTTTTCAGCAGCCAACAATAAAATTGAGAGCAACAAATGTATCCATACAAAACTTCTTTGCAACGTAGCAATATAGTATCTGAATTGAATCATATTTGAATTGCTGCCAATAAGCAATAACAAAACAAGCCCATCTTATCCTATCGTCTAGCAAAGCTTAGTCCTTGCCATCCTATTGTAATTTATTGTGTGCCCTTGCAGTTTTGAAATGTTTCTGTTGGGAAATACTGTTGGTTTTAAACTCAGAAAGCTGCTGGAAAGAAAGAGCCAAAAGAAGTATATTATTTTACTGACTGTGTATACAAACAAGTACATAAGGCATTTGGAAACTCTAAGATGTGTTGGAGTCATTGTGACATCCAGAAAAATGTGAGCACAAAGTCTTTATTAGTCGCTTTCAGGCATAATTTTTGTTGCCATTTTAGTTACGTGATTAATGAGCTTGTGAGATCCTTGTTCTCGTGGACATGAGGAAGAGGAGGGAAGGTTTTCTTGTGTCATTATTAGTATTGGACCAGTCAATGAATGCAGTTCAAGGGGAAAAAAGGATGCATTTTGACTATGCTGACTGATAAAGTAACAAGTAGGGGATGGAGAGGCTGTGTGTATTTGGTTCTGCAGCTCTTCCCATCAGAATTGTGTTCCAACGTGCATGTAATTGAATTTTGCATTCCCTTGAGACCTATATTATCCTATTCAAGTGAAAAATGTTATCAAAATTCCCAGCCCTTTATTCTAGTATGAGTAAAGAAAATTGAATGTGAAATTCCATATGAGAATTTTATTTTCACTTCTACCACGGCTCAGCTAAATGTGATGGGATTTTCTTATGCAGACCACTGTCTAGTTGGTGTCTTACTCTCATGAAAGTACAGTATGAATGTCAGTACTTTAGCTGTGTTTGCAAGGGTGCATCTGTCTTTAACAACAGCAGCTACAAAAGCTAAGTCCTTTTAGGTTGTGCCATGAAATGCCACAGAAAAATGCAGAACGGAAACAACAACAAAGCCCATAAACAAACAACCCTTGCCCCCCCAAAAAAAAAAACCAAAAACAACCCCCCCCAAAAAAGACAAAACAAAAAAAACCCCCACAAACCACAACTACCTGAGAGAAAGCTTAACACCAGAATATTTAACTTAAAAAGATAGTAGTTTCATTTTTTTTTTTAACTGTGTAAATGCCACCATTAGTGTAACATAAACTTTCACTTTAAACTTCTGAGGAGTTATTTTTATGCTTTTTTTCTTTTCATATACCACCTACTGAATAGTACCACAGTATTACTGTTAGGATAAATTTGAAGGAATAGGCGTGCACTGGTTTCAGGTACGTGCTGGAATTCCTGTGATGGGAATGAGTGGGATGCCAACATAGTGGATTTTCAGAACTAGCTGGACTTGGAAGGTGTTGGGATCTCTTGTGTTGGGATCCAGTTGTGCTGCCACTTAGACACAAGCAAACCCAACCCTTCAGTGTGAGTTCCTAGCTGTAGCAATGTGGCTGTGCCTTAGGTGAAAAAATAATAGTGAGGGAGGAAGAAATCATTTCCTCAATTATTTGATCTTGTCTACAGTTTGGGTATAAACATGCAGGAAATAAATCTGTGCATCTAAACCTGATTCTGGCCTGAGAACATCATTCAAGTGCCTTGCATGGGGCATGTTCTTGTGGGAAAACTGACTTGAAAACAGCCTACTTTGGAGGCCCATCTCTTTTTTTGAGATCAATTTGTGATATGGTACAGCAGTACTTAGCTGAAAAAACTTCTTAATCTATCTTTTTTGTGGCACTTTTAGTGCTTCTCTGGCTTCAAAATGTGTGCTTGTAACTTAATTTATAAGTTTAAATGGGAGGTAAAAATAAAAATGCAGCATAACAGATGGATGGTGAAAGCTGGAAAGTCCTGACTGTGACCTTTTCTCCTACCTTCCCCAACAGAGAAATTGAAGGGATTGATGTACTGAACTTGTAATTTTTCTATCTGATCTTTCACTGATAGGACTTTAAGCTCTTATCTGCTTTGTTTTGAGCTGAAGAACGGCTCATCCTCCCTGAACAGTTTTTCTACTGTTCAGTCAACAGAGAACTGAAAGCCAAACCATGTTTAGCTGAGAAGATTTAGGTACATCAGGCAAGCACCCTTAAAAATATTTTAGGGCTTCTTTCTTCTTGGATCTGCTCTTAGGAATATTCATTTAGCTAAACTGTAGAGCATCTGACAGATGCTACACATTCTCATCACACACACATTCTGTGAAGGTTGACTACTATCATGGGCACACACGTGGGAGTAGAGATGCACAGACATATGCATCGTATTTAGATTTCTACATGTGCAAATCTAATTATAATCAGAGAGGCATAGTACATTTTAAATGGGTTTCTTTTCCCCTTTACAATTGCGTTCCCAACAGATACATCTTCTGGAAAGAAATATCCTTGGATAGAGAGCAAGGGAGTGGGAGATCTAACAAAGCTTCTGACTCGGTAACGCTGAGGCAATTTCCTAAATGTTGGTCTACTACACGGTACCTTTGCAGGCTGTTTCTCAAGAGATGACTAAACAGACCAGAATATGGGCAATCTATTTTGCATCTAAAATGTGAGACCAGTGTAAGAGGGGGGAAAAAATTTTACTGACTCAAATAAAAATGGTTCAGGTGTAACTTAACACTACAACAGTTAGAAAGAAGGAACTAGGGCAAGAAGGCATGCAGTGTTTATTTAAAAAATAATACTGATGAGCAAAGGTCATAATTTTACAGATATTTACTGAAAGTAAAAATATACCATCTGAAGTTTTTTGCTTTGTCATCATGATCCCCATGTGTGTTTTGATTTTTTTTTTTTCTCACTGCAGCCTACTTTCTATTTTGTTCATGCTTATTTCTGTATTATTTATTATCAATCTTAAAATATATTTCTTCCTTCTCCTCCTTCCACTTTTATGGCTGAATGGTCTCAATTCACTGTTTCTACTTTGAACTTTTTCTTTATTTCTTGATATGACGGCGTGCTATAGAGTTCAGAATTATGTTCATCTTTATGGCACTATGTCATGTAACAAATATTTTGTCTGCTTTTTCCTCTGTGAAACTGCTAATTTGAATCCTTAGTCCTTTAATAATGTTTTTTAAAAAAAGAAATAAAACCCCCCACAACTGGTTAGCCTCCTACTTGATATATAAACATACTCAGATTAAAGGTTTGTGGCTTTGTGTCTGCATTCCTGATATTCATTTGAATTCTCCCATTTTACTCAAGTTTCTTATACAGAGTCTATTCTGTAAATAGCTATATCTTTTAATCAATCTCCCTTGGAATCTTTTAAAGCTCTTCAGCTTAGAGATTCACATGACTCTATCCCCTGTAGGACTCACCTCATCATTCTTGTCACAGTTTAAATACATAAATGCCTTTTCAAAGCTGCTACGTTTGCATTTCTAGGGCACCTGAAGTCATGAAAATGTCTCTTCTTTCTCAATTCATATTTTTCTTTTTTTTTTTTTTCCTTCCCTCAGTTTTAAAAGGAAAGGACAGAAGGGAAATGACCTTGTAATGTAACAAGTGGCTCGTCCTGATCTAGCACTCTGTGCTTAGCCTGGTTTCGCTGTGTGCTTTGCAGTATTTGCTCTGCAGCTCTCGTACAAAAAAGCAGCAACTGTCTTCTGCTCTGCTTTGCTCACAGTGAATGGGCTCCCTTGACAGCCCTCAGTACACCACGTACTATTGAACTTGGTCTGGCCCGCTGTTCTTCAGAAGACTGCACACAAAATGTGTCGTGTGTCTGCGCTGTGTAGATGATGGCATCTGGGCATGGGAAAATCCTCCAGCAGAGCTGAGCGTACTCCTGTCCCTGCAGGAAAGTTCCAGAACGATGAAGGCTTAACAAATTCAGCTTTGTGTTGCAGAACAGTGTAATATAGAACTGGAGCTTGACCAGAGATATGTTCTGAGTGTAATAAGAGTGTATTTTGCTTAAAACTCATCCACCAAGGCTGTAAATGTGATTAATCAGGTAACTGAACAGTCCAAGATGAAGCAAACACATTAGTTTTGTGCTGCCTATTATTTACCACACTGGAAAAAGTGTTGCCTTCACCTTTCTCAATGAACAAATGCTCTCGTTTTGCTCTGTGGTGGGTGGACTGAATCTGATTTCATGAAGCAAGGGACAAAGGGTTGTAAGTGTGGTTGAACAGAGAAAAAAAGCCATCAATATTTATTCTTTTCTGCTTGTTCAGGACTCCTAGCAACACTTTCAAATGTAATATGAAAGGAAAGTGTGGCATCTCTTAATACCAACTGCCAAAGACGACAATACAGGGAGAGGATTTCAAAAGAGGGTGTTCAGCATACCTTAGTCAGTATGAGGAAAAATGCAGAAGAAATTCAAAGGGCTCTTCAGAAACACCTCACAGACATCGTGCCCTTCCCAGAAGGTAAACTTCAATCTGAATAATCCAGCTGGGAAAAATAACAAGTGTATTCATGTGTAAAATGAAAACAAACAAACTAACAAAAAAACCCCAAAACAAAAAAAAACCCAAACCCAAAACATTACCTGTTGCTTACAAAGTTTCCTGTAATATATCATCGGATGTCTGGTGTCCAGCTGTTAGCTAAACAATAAGAACTGGGTTGGCATGCTGGGCTCTTACCTGTATCACTTGCAAATTGCTAAAGCTTTCAGCCTAGCTGGTTAACAGGCCTGACCCGGGTCATGGCACTGACAGGAAAATACATCATGCCTTGCCTAAGGAAGCTCTAGTCTCTTGTCTGCAAACCTGTTTAGTTGTTGCATTTCGTTAGATAAACTGAATACTAACGAACACTGACAAAGCAGTTGAGCTTCTGTATATATTTTTTTTGTTTTGAGTTTGAGTTTTTTGGTTCATTTTAAGTCTTGGGTCATTTTAAGTGTTGAGCCTTTTAATCTCATTACTCAGGACAAGACTTTAGCTTGCTAGTGTCACTGAGTCAATACAGGCAGGCAGCCAGAACAACCACAAACCCATGGCTAGAACACAAACAGCAAATTTATTTCCTTTACCTTGCTAGCAGGGGTATCCCTGAAGCAACACCTGGTCAGAGGCACACCAGCAGAGATACAGGCACTGTTAGACTCGGTTCATGCTAGAGGATCACTGGCCTGCTGTTCACACAGGTTTGTCCAGGGATTTTTCCCAGCTGCAAATTCACTTGAGCCAATTTCAAGTCCTCTTCAGTAGCTTTCTGGTTTTTAACACATTCCCTCCAACAGTGCCTCATAGTACAGTCCAGTGGTGTTGCATAAAGAAGGGATGACTTACAAAATGGAGAGGAAACTTTTTCCCCCACAGTTGCAAAGATGGCTGTGGAGATGAAGTAGCCTGAAAGAGTAACTGGAGAGATGGAGAAGCCTTGTTGATTTTCTCATGAGATAAAATGTGACGTTGAGATGTCTGCTTTTGATTTGTTAGAATAATGTAGCATTAAGATAAAGGCACAGTACATTTCTGAGGTTCCACTTGCAGTACTCCATTATTGCTTTAGTGTTTTGCCTAGCAGCTGCTGCTGGTTTGAACTTAATGCCTTTTATTACTTGAACAAGAAATCTCTGTTGGAGGGAGCACCAGGCACCTTGTGCTTCTTTTTTGCCTCACAGTGCTGGCTTGTGGAAAGAGCAGAACACAGTTTTTCTGTGTCATCCCCAAATGGACTCCCTGCTCACACTCCTATGCTACTGCAAGCCTTCACTTGCTTTTTACTGAGAATGTATCTTATGAACTACCGTGAGTCTCCTCTGAGTTGCCTTAGTTGATGTTTTCCATAGTTTGGGGTGCACATCCATGACTTCAGAAGTGTTCCTCCCTGCGTAGCTCTCTGGGAACGTTTGCTTGCATTCTGTAGTTAATAAAGGTAGAATAATGATGAGTCTAGAAAACTTTGTTTTATCTTTCCCCGCTATGGGTATCATCTGAAGACAGCTCGTGATACTGGATGGGAATTTGGGAATCGGATTATTAAACAATTTCTTCCCATTCTTCCATACTTGATTCTGTAAGATGTCTGTATGGGGCCTCTGTCACAATAATATGAACTTATGTTGAGATCAAGTTGAAACACATTGCCTCTATTGAGTCAGGATCTAGATGTATGTATTTTCAACAGATGCCTTATAACTCACATTTGAATTTCCCATTTCTAATTTCATTATCTCGCACTGTGTTAAACAGTCATAAGTATAATGTTTGTTCCTCAGAGAACTGCTAAATCATCCTTAGTGTGCTCTAAAATCTCATTTCATTTCAAAGTCCTGTTTTTAAAATGTTAAATTATTAGTTAGAACACAATGTAAGTATTCCCTGAATGAAGCTGGTAGTCTTTTGAAAAGGAACTGTTTCTCTGTGGGATCAATAGCTATTAATTCTAATGCTAAAGCTTTGAATCTTGAGATGAATACTGGATTTAATATTAGCCTAAATTTCTGAAGACCCCCATTGCTTTTAGTTCTATATATGTGGAGGAGGAAGGGGAGGAAGAGATGGAGCTGCAATACTATAAACAGGAATTCCAAGTCAATTTAAAATGCTGATCTTGCTAATGTTAATCTTCGGAGTTATTGATTGCTTTTGCTTTCTTGCTAAAGCAGACACTGCAATGTATCTTCTGTTTGCACACCTTCTCTCATATATTATTTTCCTTCTGTGTGATGGTGGAAGTGTCCATGCTCTATACCATAAGGTAACAATTTTCAGGCTGCAAGATTGCTGTTGCCTGAGAATCTGAAACTGTGCCATTGCCTGACTGGATAGTAAGTCCCAAGTCACAAAACACATGTTTATCCCTGTTAGAAGCTGGCAGCACAACTGTAAAAAAGGCAGAATGTTACTAGCAAATTCATTAAAGCACATAGCTGTGTATTAACAAATAGTATGGTTTCTTACCTTTTTTCCAATAAAAATTGGTTAGGATCAGGGAAAGTTATGAACAGCTAAAATGGGTTAATTATATTTCACATTCATTATGCATAAATTGAAAAGCCCAGCATTATTCAAAAGCTTCACTCAATTAAATCTTCGTGAACTTAAAATTCTTATTGGTCCCTAATTAAATTAGGGAAATTACTAGCAAACTGAATTGGAATTGATCTGTATTTAGGGACCTCTTGAACAGGGTCCCTCATCAATATAATATCTTGCATATCGCTGCCTTAAATCCACCCCTGTGATGCTTCCATCTCAGTTGATCTATTTCATGGTTTTAATTTTGTTTCCTTCTCATGAATTCTGTATCTCTGGGTCCCAAAGAAGGAATGATTGTTAGTTGCTAAAGTAAATCTTTCATTTTTGTGCCACTATTAGAGTCTTATCATGTGAGTGTCTGAGCTTCCTGGCTGTTGAGGGAACATGTAGTGTTTTCTAAGCGAGGCAAATCCCTAGAAGGCACCAAGATAAAAAATTACTAGACAAAGGTGATTAAATAGGAATTTGGCTACTATATGTTACAGTGGAATGATATATTGGTTTTTTGTTTGTTTGGTTGGTTTTTTGTTTTTGTTTTTTTTGTTTGTTTGTTGGTTTGGGTTTTTTTTTGTTTTTTTGTTTGTTTGTTTTGTTTTTGTTTTGGTTTTGTTTTTTTTTAAAGAGTCTTCTAAGTTCTGATACCAATACCATGGCAAAAGGATTTACTTCCATCAACAAGACATTAACACTTGCCTTTAGGCCAGTCTGTAGAATAAAAATTTGGAGTTCTGCTAAACAAATTAATTCATACTTTTGCCTGGATTTAATGGAAGTTCTTGATGATTTTCTACATGGATTTCTTCCATCTTTCTTAAGAAAAAAATTAACATGGAGGATTGCAGGATCAGAAATTATATAACTTAATGCTAAACAGTTATAACTAAAACTACAGGAGAATTTAGTTTAAAAGCTAATGAGATCCATGAGCACTCTTGTTTGATTGTCTTGATTAATATGCCATTGAGTGCATGTCAGAAAGAGGAAAGCAAAGACCCCAGAGATATCACTTCACGCCAACACCACCCAAAAGTTGCTCTTTTTACATACCTGCTGCTATAGTATGAGAGGTTCATGCCTGTATTTGAAAAGCTGGCTGTCTTCCAATGCTTTCTGCCAATATGAATTGTTGTTTACCATAAGACATACTTGGATGGTACAAAAGCTTCATCCTGTGAGAGATGCTTGAAGAACAACTGAGTAGTTCTGGCTCCTATATATCAAATCTATGAGTATATATTTATTAATTAATTAAAAAGCAATCCATTTTTGTTTCTTGCCAGACCTAGTATTTTGTATGTCCACATCGATAGCATCATATTTGTTAAGGAGGGAATATCTGTCTCTCAGGAAATGGTATCTAGAGGAGGATTAATATGACTCTGCTAGTCAATTAAAATAGTGGTACTTACAGCTTTATGGTATATTTTATTTGTAAAGCTAGATGGATATTATTACTCTTATTTGATCCCCTACCATTTTCAAACCTCATGAAAGATATACTAGCGTTTATTTTACTTATTTAATTCTTATTTTCTTTGACGAGAAAAATATTAGGGTTTAAGAGTTGAAAAGGAAGGGCTCTGCCCTGGCTAGTTGGATTTCACACCGTCTTATAAGTGCCTGGATCTTAAACGTTAGCTACTTCATGCCAAACACAGAAACCAAATACAGAGCCTTATTCTTCACCAGGGTTATCTGTAAGTGAAGTGATTATGCTAGGTAGAGAACTGCCTATGAGTAGAGAGCAGGTGTCAGAAGCAGGTAGCTAATAATTGCTGTTCCCCTGTTTGTGACATAGCTTGCTTGGGAAAATATTTTCTGTGGAAGTGGGAAGTGAGGCCTCGTGCTCTCGTCAGCTGGGGGAATTAAAAAAGAAAAAAAAAAAGATTCCTTAGAAAAGGTGCAGAAACTGCTGCTGAGACAATGAAGCAGAGAAGAATCTGTAGGTTGGTGAGGTGAAAAGTGGAGACTTGTACTGCAGTCTGTAGTCAGGTACTCATAGCAATAGCAAGGCCCTAGGTTTTACTTTCCCAGAATATCATTACTTAAGTAGATGTGTCAGACTACATATGACTTGGTGCACATGTGAGACTGTATTTTATCCCTAAAATCTACTGTGTAACATCACTGTAAAACTGGTTCAAGAAAACTTTTGACTCGCATTTGGATTCTGGTCTAACCTCAGGATTTTTCAATTTTTGAATTAGGTGTTTCAATATATATGTTTATTAGGAGGTTTTTTTAAACTAGGGGCGATGGGGAAGGGAGAGAATTACCAGCACCTTGTTTGAAGGTGTGTTGAACAGGGTGACAGAAAGCAGCCACAGACTGAAGCAAGTGAGGTTTAAGTGAGAGCATTTCCACATAAGCAAGGGAGTGTCTACCAAGCATCATCGTGGAGACATCCCCCAAACCCTTCCTGGGCAATCAGTGTGTTTGTTGGGTTTCCTCTCTGAAGTGCATGTGATGAGTTAAAAAGTGTGTGCCTTTGCAGGGCCACAGTCTTGTGATCATGGAGACGTGATGGGTTCTTGGGGTATGGGGCCTTTAGGAAAAGCAGCCTGGAAAGATGAGGAGAGAGGGAGTGTCACTCTGTGTGAGGCAGAAGCTGGAATGCTTGAAGCTCTGCCCAGGGAAGGATGAGGATCCAACAGAGCTCATGGGTAAGGATCAAAGAGAAAACAGGGAAGAGTGGCATTGTAGTGAGTATTTATGATAGGCTGCCTGACAGGGAAGAGTGAATGAGTGCCTCAGACAGCCTGAAGCCAGCCCTGCTCAGGAGCCCTGGCACTCACAGAGCTATGGATCAGATAGTGAGTGTTAGCTGTTCCTGGGAAAGGCATCACTAGATCCCTATTGGAGTGTATTTTTAAGGCCCAGGCAATTGAGTTTCAGGATGCTTTGAGATACTACAGTGAATCTATAAAGGGGAAAGCACACATTCATTTCTGACCACACAAAATACACTGTCCTGAAGGAAATCATGGCTACAAGTAAAAGTTTAAGACAAAACAGTATAGCTGAAATTAAATATAACTAAAATTTTAAGTTCTTCAGCTTAATTTTTACATTGTAAAACTGACGTTTAAAAACGTCGTTTTAAGAGCACTCTGCAAGTAATAATGGAATTAGGAATAATACCAGTGTTCAACTTCATTACACCAAAGAATTCTTGAACTAGCTAAGTCTTAGTTGTATTTGGTAAAAGATCTTTTAAATGTACATAGCATTGACTTTTAATAATGATAAACAGTTCTGAAAGGAAAAGAGTAAACATTTGTTTTACTTAACTGGTGCTCTCTGTGGAGCTCTCAGTCTATGACAGAGGTCTCTAGAGGAGACAGGAAAAAATGACTTGGCAGGTTTTTTAGTTCTCATGTCTGCAACTTTCTTTTGCTGATGTTCTACTACACTGTTAACTTACCTGGAACTACTGTTTCTCAAGAACACTAGGAAACAAAAGGCATTGCAAGTCCATGAATTTTCATTCAGCCTCTGTATTTTTTTTGGTCATTATTATTACTACTGTAGTTACTGTGCATTTATACCTGCTGATCTCTGCTACTATAGTGATGAACATGGTAATAATAAAGAACTTAAGGCTTTTCTTTGGCGATAACTTGCAGTGAGGGTCACTGCATGGCAAATGGGGTGGCAGGGACCTGTGGCCCAGCCAGGTGACCGGGCACTCAGACATACCAGGAGCCGACGACTTCACGCTTTCATGTGCTTGGACAGCGAGGGGATAAAACCCCAGGGTTTCCTTTGCATGGGATCCCTCCCCGGAGGCATCAGCTTGAGCTGTTACTTTGTTATTGTGCCAAGACTAAATTACCTTAAGGATCCAGACATCTGAGCCCTGCAAGGAAAGCTGATCCGACTGCGAGTGTGGGATGTGCAGCTGTGAAGGGGCTTCCATCCCGGCTCGGGTGGGGTGTGTGTGACTGCCAGAGTGGCTCCTGGATGGTCAGACAGGGAAGTTTCCCTAACAGCCCCATCTGCAGTTTTTCTTGGATTTAGTTGTGGGAGCACTTATATAATGACCGTGTTTGTTATCTTCTGTTATTTAACTCTTACTTAGCTATGTACCATTGCGTGGTCCAACACCTCTTGTGGGATACAAACTGTGTTCCCATACAACACCACCAGCAGTTACACCAGCATAACAAACAGTGTGAGCTATTGGTGACCCTGGAGTGAAAATGCAGCACGTGGGAGTAAAGGTGTGGGATGGTAGTAGAGGTGCTTGGGCTGCAAGAGGTTCTCTAATGACAAGTAATAACTATTAAAAGAATGCTACTTGGTGATCAGAATTCCAACCGATTTAAGGACGAGTAAACAGAAAAAAGGACATGTTACAAATGTGTGAAATGCACCGTGTATAGAGAATTAATGTGCAGCTCTAAAAAGGAGTAAGGTGTCAAGCACATTAGATGCTTAGTGGAACTTCAGATGAAAAGGAAATTGTAGGGCTACAGCAAGCTCATGGCAACCCAAATTTTTCACAGGGGCTGCTATTATTTTGATGGTGAATATTTCTTCCTCACTCCTCGGGGTATGGTGGGTTTTGTTGTTTGTTTTGGTTTTTTTTTTTTTATATTTGGTAACACACTCTACACCGTTGTCACCTATGCAAGGTTATATTCACAGTGAAAATGTTATCAGTATCAGTAATTTTCCAAAATTATGACTTTGTGTTCCTTCTGAGGGTCAGAGATATCCAGCTATGGAACAGAACTGATACTTTAAGGATCAGTCAGGTGTGAGAACAAAAACAGTTAAAGGAAACTGTGGAGTTCAAATTTACCCATGTTCAGAAGACCAATGTGTTTTTTTTTCTTCTGCTTCAAGTTCAACTTGAACAATTTTAAGCATTCTTTGCGATATGTTTCTTTATTCTCTGAAAAGTAGGAATCATGAGATACTTTCAGAGTTTTGTTTTGTTTTTTTTTTTTTTTTTTCTGTAGCATTCTTATAGACTGGAATCAGTATAATAATGTCAATAAAAAAAGGCAAATAAAACCAAGAAAGCTACTTAATATGTGAAGATGAGTGAGAAAGAATTCTATTTGGCCAGTGATCTTTCTGAGTTGATGAGAAGTTAAGCCCTGAGTCTTTCTCCCCATGTCCACAAAGTTTTTTTAGCCCTTGTGTGTTGGTACAAAACTTTGATTTGCACATCTGGCTCTGTTGGCATGATTTCTCTCTACTGTGTGTATATCTTGTCTGCTGTATTAGTTCTGAAAACAAATGTCAGGAAGTGGGATATTTTACATGGGATGAACTCGTCCACTTGGAAAAGCTTGTTAGACTTTGTCAGTGCCCCCTGCCAGAATTCCTGTCAGAATCAGTGCTGCAGCAGCTGTGTGTTTTCTGGGTGCTGGGACTAAGTTTTGGAGCACAATCCAGGCAAGGATGTATTAGACTCAAGAAGGATTTTGTCCTTTTGGTCTTAAATATGCTTTCCAAAAGAATATGTACGTAAATGAATTATTACAGTGGCACTAGATAATCAATATAGAAAATGGGGGAGGAACAGGATTGGACATGATTCCAAAATTTCCATATCCAGTGCTTCACATGGCTGACAGCCTTGGGACTTACTGGACATGTCCATGTTGAGCAAAGCTGACAGTGGCTCTCCAGATGTCACCATCACTCAATCAAAAGATGGAATGAAACTGATCCCTGGATGACTTTGTCATCAGTCTTGTCTGATTTTTCCCCGGGTGACTTGATCAGACCACTGCACTGGTGAACTGCCAGTGCAAGGATGGCTCTGCTGCTGATTATGTGAGTGGGAGACAAGCACAAGAGATGATTCAAATCACTAAATTGCATGCATCTCTTAAGCAATAGGTTGGCAGATACAGACCCCACCACATTAGAACTGTGAAATACTTTTAATAAAGTTGGGTAGTTTTTAATATGAAAAACTATCCTGGCCATGCTTTGATGGGACTCAAAGGTATGTGTCTAGTCAATGACCATGCTTTTATGAATAAACTTTATAGGAAAACATTAATAAGGAAGGGTTATTTTTTAGGTGTTGGTGACAAGATTGTGTGCTATGTGTCGGGATGTGGAAAATGACAGGTAATGAGTTAAAATATTTCCACTATGAAGAGCTCCAGAAAGGACTGATCCACATATGAGCACTTTTCTTGTAATTGAGTCTAACTACTGAAAACTGATGCAAGAAAAGGCACTGAGCACTGCAGCCTTTTCCCTGTTACTTGTTACTAGGACTGCTGCCTCACTGAGCCAGTGGCCAACACTCACCTTAGTCTTTCTTTTGCTAGTAATGAACATGCAGGAGCTCTGATTCCCGTCCTTCATCTCCCTCACTGGTTTGAGCTCCAGCTAAGTAGTGCTGACTCGATCCCTAGCTAGGCAGGCAGTGTCTGTGTTTCTCCCAAGTAGGTGTCCCAGCTTTCAGTTTCTGTGTCCTTTTCTTCTGTGTCTGAACCCAGGAGCTCTCCTTTTTCTCTCTGCTGGCCTTTTGCTGTGCTTGCTTGACTTCTGCAAAGTGGGATGAACTGTCTTTGAGCTCTGAGAAGGCTGACCTTGAACTTTGCCCTCCCAGACAAGTTTCTCATGGGATCCTTCCAAGCGTATCCCTGCAGAGGCTAAATCTTTTCTTTAAATTCCAAGGCTGTAATAGTGCTGGGTCTTCTTATTCCTCTCAGTATCCTGAACATCTGTATTGCTTCTGACCAGGTGTATTGACTGTCCAGCAGACAACAGTGGCTATGGTTATCCATAATTAACAGCTCCTGTGACTGTGAGACTTTTTCCAGCTGCCTGGAGAAGGTTTCATGTGCCTCCCCTTCTCAGTTAGCAGCCTCTAGCAGACATCTACGTCACCTGTGTAGGCCTGCCCTGTAATTCTTGCTCATAAGCTCCTGAGCTCTTCATCACCCACCTCACATCAAAGCTCCGAGCGTTCAATCCTGTATTGACGTGGACCATAACTCCTCCTCTATACCTGCTTGCTCTTTGCTAAAGAACCTGTATTCCTCCCTTGCATCTCTCCAATCCCACCGGGTCTCTGATTAAGACTGTACCAGTTTGTGCATAGCTGCAGAATTAGTTCTTCCTGTTTGTTCCTGTGCTATGTGCACTGGTATGCAGGCATTTAATACAGGCCTGAAGTTGTGTTGTTTTTACAGGGTTAAAGACTCCCTGTCCTGCTGGTTTTTACACAGATTCTTCACCACTTGCTCCCTCATTCACATCTCTACAGGTTAGGGTAACTTTGTCCTGCCATGCTTAGTTTAAAACCCTTTTCACTGGAGTTCTGGTAAAAATTTTCCTCTAATACTTTCTCACGCGGTCCCATCCTTACTAAGGAGCCCTTGCTCCAGAGATCCTGTGTTTGTAGAAGGCAAATCCCTGTCTACAACACCATGTACTAATCCACTGAAGGAATGTGCTTTCTCAAGCCTCTCCTCTCAACATCAGGCTTGAGAAATGCACCACCTTGGCTTCCCATCTTTCATCCTCTCCACTAGGGTGTCCTACTTTTGAGTACAGAGCAGATAGGCATGCCTTGTCTACCTCTTTCATTCTAGGATGAGGAATTAAGATGGGAATGAATTTATAACTTCATAGTGTACTTCTGTGGAACAAGCCTGCTCTTGGTACTCATAGACGTGGTGGTCTTTTTCTTTCTTTTTTTTTCTTCTGCCTCGAGATTGATTCTCTTGTGCACTTGTATGGCAGGAGTTCGGGTACATGCACGTCTCAGAGTATTCTTACATAAGTGCTCGGGGGTGAGGGGGAGAAGTAGAAGGTAATCTTGGAGCCTTTCATCTCGGAAGCCCTGGAGGATCCTTTTAACATAAAACTACTTGTACTTAACATAAAACACACAGTAAATGAAATGTTCCTTCAGGTAAAAGTATGACCATTTGGGAAACTTCCCTTACTCTGTCACTTAGCCAGTTGCTCTAGTGAAGAGGAAGGAATTGGAGGGGGAGTTGGTGTGATTAGCACATTAGCTCGAAGACTTGAACAGTAAAATCCTCATTTTCTCACTCTTGTCTTTTCTTGTCTAACTTGACAAGTCTATATGAGATTGTCTTTATAACTTTTTAAATAGTAGTGATCTTCCTTAGTTCTGAATATTTGCTTCAGCTGCAAAATGTACAAATAAGCTCTGCCTCAATGTGCTTGAATTGTGGGGGTTTTTTTGGTTTTTTTTGGTTTTTTTTTTAGCTTAATGTTCCCTTCAGGGATTCAGATTCCCAACTTTCAGTCTTTTCTTCTTCCTACTTCTGTCTCTGAAAACATCAGCATCTCATCTCTTTAAGTATCTCCACTTCCTCCTCGGGCAGTTTATCGGGAGGTATTTTTCCTGGTCTGTGAATTCCCTTTAAGCTGACTTTCTTTGCCTTTCTTTTAGGTTTTTGTTTTTCTTTTTCCTTTTTTTTTTTTTTCCTAAATAAAATTTTATTTTATTCTCTGTTCCAAGTCAGCTCCCTTGCTACAGCCTTGACACTTTTGTGATGCTGCCGTTTGGGGGGATTAAAAAAAAAAAAAAACCACCACCAAAAAACCCCCAAAAACAACAACCAGAATGAACTTTATTCACTGCTCATAACAACTGTCTTCTAGCATTTGAGAAATTGAGTTTGTATGAAAGAAGAAACTTTTCAGAGAGACTCTGCTATTGCAGGTATCTAGTTCTACTCTGTAATTTAAAACATAACAGTGGTCTCATGAGTTTGAACGGTGTCACTGACATGCTGATGCTGGATGTATGTACAGTGTTTGCAGGATCAGGACCTTAAAGTTTTTTCTTGAAAGGGCTTCTCAGGCTTTTCCTAGTTATTGCAACACAATCAGAAAAAAAAAAAAAATAGATACAGAAGAAATGGCATAAATTGAAGGATTTTTCCTAGGACACTGTTAGGTTCGGTCAAATTGTGCTAGTTTCAGAATCTTTTAACATATCCCTCTGATTTTAGAGACATAGTCTTCTCATAGGAAAAGATTTCTCCGCCTATGCACTAAAAACCTGTAACAAAGAAACCATGAGCACTATTCTATGTGCTCACTTTGTTTCAGTAAAAAAAGGGGTGTAAAACCACCTCCTTGGTGTGACAGTTTTGGTGTAAACGACAAAGTAAAAAGTGATAATAATGTTTTAAGGCACCACCTTTTTTTTTTTTTTTCATTTTTTCATTTTTCCAGATCACCTTTCTCTACTGCTCTGTAGGATCTTTGTTCCCCATCCTCTGTCCTACAGCAGCACCAGAAAATATTGCCGACAGTTTGGGTTTTTGTTCCGTTCTTTTTCTAGTTTTCAGAATAGCACTTTCTCAGGAACACTTCAGTACTGTTCCTTTCCATCACTCGGCAGGATAAAATGCTGTAGTGATACGCAAATTACTAATTTACATTTGCATTGTTTTGTTTCCACTTGCTTGTCATGCAGGTTAGGCTCCTCTGCCTGGACTCGAAGTCAACAAACGTCGTTATCCAAAACAGCTGGTGAGTGAGTACTTTGGAACAGTTTTTTAAGCATCAAATACCAAACTGACATATTTCAGGGAATGTTGAGGAGTGGAAAACTGTTGGTGTTCTTTACTTAAGAGCTGATTGTTTGCTTTTACTCCAAAGACACCTGCTTGCTGAATTTTCTAGCCAGTGTTAAAAAATAGAGTCCCTTATCAGATAAAAGTGATTTTTGACTGTCACAAGAGACATCTTGGGAGGAGCTGAATATCACAAAACTGATTTAATATTAAACTAAAGGTACTGGATTTTATTCAGTGGTTGTAGAAAGTCTAATGCTTCTGGTTTGTCTTATTTTTTACATGATGCCTGATGGGAAGGTCTCTTTACCCTTTGCTGGTTTTCTGCTTGGTCAAGGATACTCTATCTGCTTAGCTGGCTAATCTCTTAGCTCTGTCTCCTTTTTCTTGTATTACAGTGTCTGCTTTCTCACAGTAGTGTTTTTCCCTGTACAGAATACCCTTTTTGTAAAACACGAACTGACTCATGCTTTTGAAGGTAAACACACCGTATCTGTAAATTCATCTTTAGGCTGAGACGTACCCAGGGAAATGTACAAACTAGAGGGGAATGGAAGTGGGACGAGAGTGTTAAATAAAACTGGTTTGTGGCATTCTTAGCCAGATGAGGGGAGCTGGCTGTTCATGGAGAGAGTTGGTAGCAAGGAGCACAGAGAATGCTGTGCTACGGGGTGCTCTGAATGCTAAAGTTATCGATGTGCCAAGTGTGAGAAACAAACAGGAAACTTCTGGGATGAGAAAATCCATCAAAGACCCTAAATATAGAGGTGCCACCTTCAGTTCTGAGGAACTCTTTCAGTTGCTAGCTCAGGGAATACTGGAGGAAATTTATTTTCTCATAATTGAGGGGGTTTTTTTTGTTGTTTAGGTTTTTATACTTCCCCGACTAATCTCTACAGTTTGTCACGAGAGGAAGCATATTGTGCTAGATAGATTTATTTATTCTTTTTTTGACTGACCCTTGTGAATATTCTCGTATTTATTTTCTTATTGACACAGACAGGAGCTGTGGCACCTAGTCCCTCTATCCCAGCATTTTAGTAACCCTGGCCTGAGATAGCCAGTCTCCACAGGCTTCACCCATTGCCCCTGAAAGGAGAGGCTACAGCTCCTACAGAGGCTTGGTGTTAGTTCTGGAGTGGGAAGGCAATTGAAACCATTTCTACCTTTTCACTGACAACAGGGGAAAACACAGAGGGTTTAGTTTCCTTATGCTAATGCACTCTGTGAATACCATGGTACTTTCCCAAATTGCTTACAATTTAATTTGAAGCAATGCATAACAATTGACTGTAACAAACAAATAGGAGGAATAATGAGAAATGCAAGAACAGAGGTGCCTGTAATAAAATCATTACGCAGTTCCAAGTGACTTCCATCATTGGACTTTGGAGCAGAATGAGGCATTAAAAACAAAGCAGTATGAAATGCAACATTCCAGCATTATTTGAAGGCACTGTGGGAGTACTGACTCTCTCATTCAGATATGGATGGTTATTTCTGTGCTGGAACTCATAAACCAAAATGTTTTAAAATATTTGTCTGTTCAAGTCTTGTTATATTGCGAGGTCAATGTGCTGATGACAGGGTCTAAAATGTGAACAAAATAGCCATTTGGCTCCGAGTACTCCTTTTACTACAGCAATTCTCATCTCTATTGCATGGTGCTGCTCCGTGTTCTGCAGCCCTCAAAGAACAAATAAAGTACCAAACAAACACAAAAATCCCCTGAATAAACTCATTCTCTCATGCATTGCCAGATTGAACTACTCAGAACATTAAAAAAAAAAATAAACTACTAGATGAATAAAGCAGAGTTGCCATCCTATGTATAATTTCTGTATGTGCGTGCATGTAGACATACATAAAGATGCCCAAAACACTGGGGGTGGGAACATATGTTTGGGCCACCCTGTCTTTCTGATATGGAAATGAGAACATTCTTTCCTTATGGCCTCAAATGTGGGAGTAATTACTTTCAAATCTTCAAGTTGCACTTAATTACAGTTATTTACTTAATACTTTTTTGCTTAATTACTCTTTCTCACCGCTTCACTCAAAGGAACCACACCAAGATGTCCTTTTAGGTTCTTTTTGGTTGTTTGAATGCTGCGTAAACTGGGGGTGGTTCTTCACTGTCCACGGGTTGAAGTTAGGTATAGGAACCTGAGGAAATGGAAGTTCAAAGTGTGTTCCTTCTCCCTCACTATGGAGAGGGAAAAAAAAAACCAAACCCTAAAGATTTAAATGAAAGCAAGTCTTAATACCCAGTCATAGACAGACAAAATATTTTATATGCAGATCTGTATCTATACAGTTACACATACAGATGAACGTACAAGAAATCTGGAGTGAATCTCACAGGAGATCTTAGGAACAAGGGGAAACAGCTGAGGCTTCGTTGCTGCAGTTCAGCTTTGCTGAGCATCGCAAATACAGGATGTTGAAAGAAGAGCTAATAAGAGGATAGCTGTTGGCATAAGAGGCTCACGTTTATCAGCAGTTTCAATTAGAATTAGGTACTGCACTAACAAAAGCTATAGCAAATGTGAGGATCAAAGAAGTGACTTGATTTACAATTACCTCTGTGCCACTGATGTGTTTATCAAACAATTCAGATACAGTAACGAGTAAAAATACTAATGTGGAAGGAGAAGCCAGATCAAATCTACCTCCCAAGCGTAGCATACAAATATTTAATGAGAGAGGAAAGAATTAATAAGGGGGAGGAAAGGAAAACTTGAGGAAGATGAAACCAGATGTCCTAATTTAGCGTCATTTTAAAGATTCGCAATGCAGGAGATGATGGAACGAGTGTTACAGCTAAGTGACATCAGGTCTTTACTTCTAGAAGTTAATCATAACCAGGTCTCTGTTCTAAAGCAGCAATCTCAGTGGAGAAAAAAAGGATGGTACTAGTAAGAGATACAGGAACAGCAGGCAATGCATTTCCAACACCTAATTCTATGAAGATCAGAGAAAGTTTGACAGGGAATAACTTAGAGAATTTGTGGCCATTTTGTTCAGAATGTGAAAGATCATTCATCCATCTCTATTGAAAATGTCATTAGAGTGTATGGCATGCAGCAGAGAAATCTGAATGTCAGTGAAATAAAGCATGAGAGATTTTCCTGGTGAGGCATGAAGGTTGCCATCTGTAAGGCCTGTTTCTTTCATCTTCTTCCTTTATCTTTGGAAGAGAAGGAAGAAAAAAAAATTCTAATGGAGTAGAAGATACTGGGTTATTTCAAAAGATGTTGTAGGAACATTACACTCTTGATAATTACTTGGAAAAAATAATGACTTCTGCGGATCTTTCTGCACCATCTGTGTGAGTCTCTTATTTGTAGGAGACAAGGAGGTTTTTCAGGAGAGACTGATCTGGAACTCTGGCGTTTCAGAAAGCTTCCTGGCAACTCCCCTTTGCTACAGAATGTGTGTTGTTATCTACATTTGTTACCTTGTTTGGATGACACCTCAAGCTGGCTTCCCTTCAGCACGACTTCAGTGCCAAAACGCTTCCAGAAGAGACTTTCAGGTTGTGACAGGCTCGCCTGGCTTTCTTGGCCATGCATATGATACGATGGTTTCCAACACAGATAAAAATGAATGCAGCAACAACATGCTGTTTGAGGTGTTTACAGCAAGTTTTACTGGCTGCTGGAGAGGAAATGTGAGTTTGCACGGCAGCAGATAAACCTTCAAAAGGATGCATAATTAGCAAATGGCGTTCATCTGAACTTGAACAAGTCCCTCTGGTTTGGGGGAAAAAAATCAGTCTTAAAAAAATGATGTGGGTTAAGCCTTATGAAATTTAGTGATCTAAAACTTTCTGAGACTGCAAGCTGTTCAAAAGCCACTCAACTTTGGTATGTAGTACCAGTCTAGAAACTCTAGGCTAAGTCCAAACTGTTTATCTCAAAAAGGAGTGGTTGTGCTGTAGCTCCTTTGCAACAGTTCTGTGAGGGTGTCCTGAATACAGAACACAACTAAAATGTCATTAATCCCAACCAATAACAGCAGACTCTAACAGTGAACACAGCATAAAATGCCTACCTAGGACACTGCTTTCTATGTATTAATTCCATCAGAATGTTAGCACAGAAACCCATTTTTGTATTTTTGAGATTTTGCCTCTGCCAAGTTATTTGTGGTTATCTTGCATTCAGGAAAGGTTTTGATGAAACTCTTAAATATGGTTTCTCTTGTCTGCAAAAGGAAAGAATCAGCGTGTGAAGTTCGAACAGGCCAAGAGTTCATTGGAGCTTATGCACATTAGTCACTTTTAGGTGTTCTTATAATCTTTTAACATTTGAAATAGAAAAAAATTATCAACATTTATTAAAAAAAAAAGGAAAGATAACAAACTTATCTTTATTTTCTTTATAAATGGAAAAAGAAATCTATGTTCTCAAAATTCCTTCCACTCGAGGCAATTTTAGTATTTTGTGATGCTAAGGGTGCTTTGATTCTGATTCATCAAGGCATGACTAAGCTCTCTTCTCTCAATTTTCTACCCTTTCTTTCTCTCTACTCAAGAATTTTTAGTCTGTTTACCTAAAACAGGCTAACAATTTATTTAAGATTTCGCAGCAGTGAATGGGGAAAAAAATGATTGTATTCCTGCCCGTGGCAGGAACTAGATGACCCCTTCCAACATAAACCCTTCTATGATTCTGTGGTTCATGTCAGCTGTAGTGTTAGATGCCTTCTGCTGTTTTCTGTCTGAGATACTCACTCTGAGAATAAGGATATTTGAGAAATCTATAGGAATGTCTGAGAAATCTATAGAAGTGAGTTTTATAACAATACTTCTGATGAGGATTCTTGTTCATCTTAGCTCCTGAGATACAAGGGAACACGGTGAGGCACATGATCTTCTCAGCTTTGGTACTCTACGTAAGGTGGGGGGGGAAGAGAAATGAAGGGAGAGAGAGACTAAGTAAGTGATAAATAAAATCAACCTGAGACCAAAGGGGAAAGTGATGTGTTAGAGAGTGGTAAAGGTCAAAATATAGGGATAGAAAAGCAGGGAGACAAGCTGCATGTGTTCTTTAATTTGTTTTTTTTTTTTTTGTTCCTTTTCCTCTCTACTTCACCCTTCTCTGCTTTGTTGCAACTTCATCCTACCGTTATTTTGAAATATTTTCTAGTGATTTCCCCCCCACCACCCCCAAAATACTTTTATTTTGCTGTTTGATAATCTGAAAGTAATAGGCTTCATTGCATTTGCCAACCTGGAAGCAATGCTTTCTGTTAATTAGAGAGATGATATTTTGACTCTCATCGTGGTTCTAGTTGAATAAAACAGTGTGCTATGTCATAAGTAGCAAACAGCCAGAGAAGTTTCCATGTCCAGGAACACAGTTTTGTAGTCAGCTTCCCCTGGAAGAGGGGAGAGAGACCAAGGACTGTCGTCTCTCCTGCCCCCACCAAATTCCTACTATTCATTCTTAACAGAGAAACTTGGCATCAGTTCCTCTTCCCCGAGATCTAAAAAACCCAAACCTTCTTAAGGTGTGCATTTGACACAGGCCTACATAACTGTGGAGGAGATGTAAGTGTCCTTTACAACACCCTATAAGGAATAACCTCACAGCAGTAGTTGAAAAAAATACACATCAATCAGGGTTATGTTGTAAGGGGCGTAGGTAGAGACATGATGTGTAACAGAATCTCTATGTAAAACCTCTGAGTAAAGGAATCAAAATATTTCTGTGAAAAAAATCACTATTGTTTCTTTTTATTGGCCTAGAAAACTTGTCGATTTTGTTTCCCTCTTTGAAATATGCTACAATATATGTTTCATTTTCCTCTGAAATACTCTTTACAGAGAGGAAGGACTAACATACCTGCTTGTTTTTATAGTTCTCTGTATTCTAGAAGTGATTTGTAGTATTTTGATCTTTCAAAATTCTGCTGTTTAACTGATAGAATTTCTCCCTGTTGATTATTAAAATGTCATCATAACCAGAATAATAGTTGACATAATAATTTTTGGCATGGTTAAAAGTTAAAAAGATGTCAATATTTGGCCTCAAAATATCTACAGGAGTTACATCTCAGTACCTAATTCATGCAATACAAGTTTATAATATGGAAAATAATGACATTCTTGGGGTTTTTTGAGTTTGAAGAGCCAGCTGCAAAGAGAAGTGAAGGGAGTACTTTGAAGAATAAGAGCAGGATCTCTTATGGCAGCTTTCTTGCATGGCACTATTTGTTGCCGCAGAAATGAGGTAAGAAGACAGCTGTTTATGCAAATAAAATGTCTCACAAATCCACATGAGAAGGTGTGCACAGCACTTATAAGAAAGAAATGTTCCCTCATGCCCTCACTGCGTCTGTTTCCTGAATAAATCCCGCACCAGCCTAAATTCCTGTCTGCCAAGTTGTGTTAATGAATATGGAACTTGCTGAAGAGCCAAAGCATAATGGGAAAAAAAAAAAAAAGGCATAAACATTGCTTTTAGTTTGGAATGAATGCATGACTAATCCAAATTAGACATACAGCACTGCCCATTTCAAAGGGCAGGCTCTCCGGCTGGCTTTGCTTGTTCACTTGCTCTAAAGAGAAAAACAAAAATACGCTGAAAACTTGGTTGAATGTAATGGAAAGAGGAAGAGAAAAGGGTAGAATTGGATGATTAAAACTGAGGGGAAAAAACCCTACTACATTAGTGGAGTTATGTATGTTGTTTTGATGTCTAAATGAAATACTTTGTTTCCTAAGAAAATTAAAATTTCTCCTCACAGAACAATAAGTGTGACATACAGCATCAGGAATTTGGTGGGCTTTGTTTTTTCAAGAACTGGCCACAACGTCTAACTAATTCATTTGTGAGGGATACAGTGCATCCATTTCTGCCAACTGAATTTCAAGTAGAGTTAAATACAAATGATCAAGTAACAAGTGGAATTTCTTCTAACTGGCTTCCCTATAGACATGTCTGTGAGAGACAGGGCCAAAATGTTTGGAGAGCTTACGATGGTAGTGCACATGAAAATTTCTGAGCAAGTGCTACCACAGGTTGTTGTGCCTATGAAGTTCCCTGGTTTATGTAAGACAAAGACTAATTTGTTGGACTTAGGTAGATCTTCTGGATCTTCATAATTTTTTTTTTTTTTAAATGCTACATTTCACCATGTTGGCTTCCAGAAATGAAAGAAATAGAAGGGAGGAGGAACTGTTGTTCCTTTGACTCTGAGTGAATCCAAATTTCCATTTGCATGTGGAAATCATAGGGCTAAATGTCAGCCCTTGGTTTCTGAAGTCGGTCAGCAGCACTGAAGGTTACTTTTATGGTCCTTTGACAGTGTGTGTTTTCTCTATTTTAAAAAAAGCTGAGGAATCTGATGATATTTCAGCATCCTTATTAAGTTGATGGTAAGCTAAACCACATGGCAAATGAGACAGCAATTTAGAAATAAAAAGTTTATATGTGAAATTTCATCGTTACTTGGTATTGTTAAATACACAGAGTTAGCTGGTGGTACCTCTTATGAACTTTATCTGAATTTCTTATAAATAGGAATCTATGAAAAGATATAACAAATCTTACACAGAATTGCAACTTTCTATAAGTTTTCCCCAGTACTTCCCTATTTCCTAATAGTGGCTTAAAAAAAAGACAAGGCAACAAAATCCAACTTGACAGACAAGTGCACATATGGGGAAAAAATAACGTTGAGCTCTGAGTGCAAGACTTTCTCTGGACACTCAAATATGTGTTATTTCATTGCTTAGGAAAGTAAACTAATCCCTCCTAGAAATTCTATTATGTGGAACCGTATCGCTACCGATACAAGTCAACAGCAATTTTGTAACTGTGGAAACCAATCGTATTTATTTCTGTCACCTCCAGTATGTTCCAGCTGACTGATGATAGCAGTAGTCAGTCCTTTGCGTGGACTAGCTGCTATAATAAGGGTGAAAGATAAACCTCTGAAACCTGTTGACAAAATATTTGCAACAAGAAGATGATAAAAGTCAGAAATTTGGGTTTCGTGTCGAGTTGCTTCGGGAATGTGTTCTAGTGACCTGTGCACTCCCTCTTTCTGCTGTAGAAACAACAGTTTCTAAGCATCATAGCCACAATTCTTCCTTTCTCACTGCAGTAGAATGAGGGGAAAAGCACATGTAAAGAATAACGGAGGTGGCTTTCTTGTTAGTTCCAGTGCTGGTCTTACAGCAGTGACAGCATCAGTCTCTTAATTTGAGGTATAATCCTACTGAGATCCTACGGATCTGGGGTTGAACAGATACAAATCTGACAGGATTTACAGTGACTTGTTTGGTTTTTTTCCTACTAAACTCATTAAATGAAATCTCCTTAGCATGTGAGAATTGAATTTTTTTTCTCCAATCTTCTTTTCATCAACTGCGGTGAACAAATCTTTGCTGCATTTAGAAGGTGATCTAATCTTAATATTACAGGCAATTATGGTAAAATATTCACAAGTGTATTAAAACTAGAAGAGATATCAAAAATCTAGAATTTTAATGTTCTGACTCCTGGAAGGCAGGTCCAGACTTTTATCTTTAGGGACAAGGGCTAAATGAACAAATGCAAAATATAAGAAAGAAAAACAGGGCAGGGGGAACCCAAAACAAATCCTACTGCCTCAATTTCTATTGCAACTTTATTGGTAAAAGGAGATAATCATAAAATAAATTGATCCCATCTGACACCTGGCAAACTTCTACCCATGCTTCAGAAGAAAATCTCATTAGCAAAACAACCAACCAAAGCAACTTCCTTAATATACACATAAGGTTGTAAAAAGTCTACACCAGTTACCAGCTGAGGATAGCCAAATATTAATGTTGCCAAGGATTTGGGTTTCCTCCTTTCTCCTACGCTGAGATCAAGACCTGCTAGTCATTTAGTCGGGACAATGATTATTGGCTATTGCTTCTCTAAGGAAAACAAAGCTTATCCCTGGAAAATCACAAAGTGCTTGTGAGGTGGTCAAAAGGCCCCTTTGAGACACCTTTTGACGTCCAAGCATTATCAAAATACTCATTCAGCAACAAACCTAATTTGGGAGCAGCAGTTTACTCCGGTAGAAAAACTCCAACAAAGAATCCTGAGGAGAACTGTTTGCGAATGTCACATCTCACATTAGGTGGTGACTCGTACCGTGATCTTACTTTGCACACCCAGAAGTCTCACCTTGGCTGAGCAGGGTGCAAGTATCTTATTTTCTGACAGCTAGATCACTTTGATGACCTGGGCATCAAGTGTAGAATAGGAAAAAGGAGGACTCTTGCCTCTGTGATCCCAATTCTGCTGACTAAAGGTGGATTGCCTGGTAGGAGATTATGCTGCTTCATACCCATTAGAACCCTCCCTTCACAGCATGTAGCGTTTTTACAGCCCTGCTTGTGCCCCTGAGTGTTTTGGAGCTGTTCCAGTGGAGTGACATTGAGATCAAATGCCCTGAGGGGAGGGCACCAGGTCCGGGTATCCCTTACCACAAGGGGATGTCTTCCTTCAGCCACTGCAAGCTCCAGGGTTGTTGCTCTATAGACTTGATTGCAAGGACAGAGAGGGAGGGAGGTTTTTTGTTGAGCTTTCTTCAGTTAGGAACAGCTTTGTGGCAATATTGACTAACAGAAAGGCATTTTCCCCTCTTCTTTTCTCTAATCCCTCTGGTAGCAGTGCATATCTTTCAGTTCTCTCAGTAAGGCTTTTAAGGGTTTATGTACACCATTCTCAGAATCATGGATTAGTAATGAGATTCAACCCAGTCTTCATATTAATGATTTCCTGCACTGGAACAGCTGCTGCCACCCATAGAAAGCCCTACGGGTTTTTCCCTGAAGTTTTTGTAAAAACCTCCCGCCTTCTCTTGGAAAAGAAACAAGACATAAAAGGTGTGGTGACCACTGATATTTTAAGGCCTTCCCTGTCCTTGTGACTGATTAAACCCTTAAAAGGTGTGGAACGTGACTCACTAATGTGACCCTACAATGAAAGAAGGCTCAGTGGAGTGGGACAGGGGTGATGTGCCCGTGAAGGTCAGGGAATAAGGCAAAGCAGCTGATTATCTGAACAGTGAGGAGGCCAGAGGGTGGCCTTTGCTTTAGACAGATAAACAGCTGTCGATGTCTGAATGGATCATCTAGAGATGTAAACATCTCCCTGAGTCAGCCAGACCAGTATGGGGGCTGTAAATACTCTCCCACTCCAACACAGAGTATGAAAAAAGGGCAACTATTAAAGTAACTTGAAAGAGAGCATCAGGTTTGAGGTTACTTCACCCACGTATGCCACTCTGGAGACTGGGGATGTTAAATATTTCAGATATTCCATATTCATGTATGGAATATCCTGAAAGAACCTGGTGAGGGTATGTTGGTCTCTGGGAGTACTAAAGGTGGATAATTGCTGCAGTGTGTCAGTAGATCAGATCCTTGAATTAACAGAGGGGTTATCAGATGATTCCTCCTTACGATGACTGTTGTGTCACCCGGGATTATAAAGTGCCTCAGCAATTTTATCAAAGTTATGGAGGGGTTCTTTTCCTGTCTTGTAAGTGACCATAAACACCTGGTTTTTTTCACCTGGTTCTGTGTAGTGGCAGTTCTACAGCATGTTGCACTGGAGGTAAGCAGCGTTCTAGTCACCCACTGAGGTCTTCCTTTACCTTCAGTATTGCAAAGTGGGTATAGCAATAAAGAGATTTCTTTCTTTAGTCTACAGAAAATGTACACTTGGTTGGAGGGACCCAATTTGTGCTGCTACCTGGCAAAGTATGTGACCTCTCCTCTGAGAGTCACTGTGAGGCTTCCTGTCTTGGCTGGCCTCCTACGGATAACCATCTCCATGACATCTCTATTGAAAAAAGACCAGCTGAAAAGAACAAAATAAACAGGCAAGACAAGGGGACTGAGGATGGCAATTTTTTTCTTTTTCCTTTTGGAAAGCAGGATCTTTTCAAAGAAACAGTTCTTTCTAACTTCAACCTATGAAATAGCTCACTTCAGACAGAAATGACAGTGATGCTGAGTTAAGTGTGTTGTTCTCTAAGAGGTGTATAGGAGATGAGGGCAGTAAGCTTGCTCTTTTATATAATAGTCCTGAGGAATAGAACACTTTCAACGATTTAAGAAGAGAATTTAGCACTTAGACACCTGGGTATCAGTAGCTAGATGATTCCACTTATTTGGAGTTACCTAGCTGTTGAGGTTGCTTGCGAATGTGTTCAATTATGAATCAAATTGCAAATGAGGATGTCTGAACCGATGTTGGGTATGGTATTCTCAGATTATTTGGTTGACTAGTCAGAACAAATTCCTAACACACCAGAGCTGAGCTGTTGATTTCTATTCTGATAGTTCTCGTGTTTTCTTGGATAGCCTGCAATACTGCCCAGGAGTGCCACATATATTTATATGTAGTGATATAGGCATTGTATTGCAACTCCTTGCAGACTCTTATAAGGAGGTTCATGTTCTAGACTGAATTAGATAGCTGTTGCTTTTACCAGTTAGAACATATGACTTTCTACAACAGCTGTGGCAGTTATTTCGTTCACCTCTCTCCCCCATATTATATTTCTTCGATAGTTATGGAAGGATTTGCCCTTGGAATACTGGGTAGTGATGTATCTTGTACCTCAGAAGAAGTGCTTTAATGGGAATAAGCTTTTTAGCACAAAATCATTACTTAAACCATTTTAGATCCTTTAGCTATCTGCCGGAGCTGAAATCAATATGCCAGGCCATAGATACTCAAATCAAGTTTGCACTTAATTTCAGTATCATATTAGTTTCCAGAATAACACTTCAGAGCTATTTAGCCAATAAATTATTTTTAACTAAAGGTTTTCCACTGGTATTTTCATAATGTGCTTTCCATGTATTTTCATTACATTTATATATTGCTTTCACTCAGAGAAAATTCACATTTTGCAAGTAGATAGCGAGAGTAGACTGAAATACTGCCTGCAAAAAATAAAGACCTGAAGCAAGATCTTTTCCTTAGAACTACTAAGGGCAACAATTAAAACAACATAAAATGAGAGCATCATAAGAACTAAATATCATATCAGCTACTATGACGACTCATATGTCTAGTTCACTCGCATACTGTAAGTGTCAGGCAGGCATTGTATTAAGAATTTAGTTCTATGCTTTTATGTGACATCTTCTTAAAGGTGGACTAATCCTTTATTTGGCATATCTTTGCACAATGCAATTGTGAAGAGAGATTTTTGTTGGTTCTCTCTTCGGTGCATATTTTCTTGTTCTCTTTTTTTCTTAGCAGTAGCACTTTTGCATTATTAAAAAGCAGCGTAATTATATTAAGCATAATCATAAACCACAACAAACAAATTATCATAGTCCAAGATTTGATCCTGCTCAATGAAATCATGTAATAATTTTTCCTTGTCATTACTTAAGGCAACTTTAAGTGGTGCCAATGTGAAAGGGCTACAATGAAGCAGTTCTCTTCAAAAGTGAGGCAGATGAAGTTGAGGCAGGCAAAGCATTACAAGCACAGAGAGCCATCAGAATAAAGCCCGTGGGTGAAGATATCGAGCAAGATGAGACTCAGGAGGAATAATAACTCAGTGTATGCGTGGATGAAGATAAATGCAAAGTTCACATGGGTATAGCATCTATAACCACTCTCCATAAATCACAGAGTGTACCATTATGGTCATGCCAGAATGAATAGGCTAAATGGGTAACAAGTTGCTGCTTGCCAGGACTGAGGGTAGCACCTTGTCAACAACTTGTATGAATCCAGACATTTTAATCACAAGTGAAAAGAATTCATTCTTAACTTCACCTGGTAAGAGATTGGAAATGAAACTCATCAGCTTCTGAAAAAAACTTTATTTCATACTTTAGGAATAATTTCCCTCTTCTTCTGTGCTAGATATGAGAACAGTGAGAATGCTGCCTTCACAACAATTCACAATGTGTATGATGAGTCACAGATTTCTACCCGTTTTAACACTGAACTGCCAGAATGATTTTGTAAAGTGGTATCTTGAGACCCAAGAGCTTTGTTCTGCCTCTGATTGCCCCCTCCCCTTTTTTACATTACCACAATATTCAGCTAATGTAGTTTCGAGAGCAAGAGCTATACCCCACAGAAGCTCACTGTGACATTCTAAAGCCAGAGTAGCTTTGAAGTGTGAGTGCTTTGCAAATCACAGTGTCCCAGAGTAGCCGTCAGCTCATTGTGGAAAGCTGTATGTCCTCTGCTACAAATCAGCCCATCTGTATCCCTGTGAAAGCAAAGTTATGGACTGAATTGCTGTTTCTTAAGTAGAGAGTTATATTAGAGGTCATAGTCAAGATTATGAGGTATAAACTTGTAAAATTATGATGGAACTGCAAAGTTACCTGAATTTTTGACATGTCTCAAAGGTCTCTGTTTCGGAGGTTAGTCTTCTATCTAACCAACACACAGAACTGCTCCTGCTTTATCCAAAATTTCTTACAAATTTCTTGAATGGCTGCATTTTTTTCCCTCCAGCCCACTTATGAAACAGGGAAAATATTTCTTTTTCTGATATATAAGAAAAGTTGGGTAAGTATTTCATCTGAGAAAGCCTTCAGTCAAAGCCTAGCATGGGAATCAATAGTACTGTCTGGAGCTGCTAAACTCTACTATAATATTAATAAATGGTGTATTATGTCTCGAAAGGTTCTTCTGTAACTCAACTACTTGCTTTTCTGTGTGTGTCTCAAGCCAGAAATACTTTAATAGTATGCATGTTCTTTCTCTGAGTAATTTTTTTATCACCTTAACGAGAATTCAAACGTAAGTGTTTCATTTCACAATCTTTCAGCGTTTGATGTTTTGACTGTATTATTTGAGACGCTGACTTGCAGTGGGAACTTTTTGTTCAAGCTAAGCATGTTGTTCACTGCCTAACTGAAGTTTGAATAAAATAATTGGAGATTTAGTCTTAAGAAACAAACTTCAGCCATGCCTTGTGTCTTGGTTAAAAGTAGTCAATGCACGTGGCTTTTTCTTTTTCAAGAAAAAAATAAAAGTCTTTTACTTTAGTGTACTACTTTAGATATACCACTACTATCACATATATTAATATACTATCACATATATTAATATCACATATTTTAAGTGATTATTTTGTTTTTTCCCAAAATTTTATTGGTGTTACCTCTATCATTTAAGAAAATTGCAGAAGAGATTACTTGCTTTTACTAGATAGTTTGATTGTTTTCAACTTCTGTTTTAGTAAATTGGCAGTAGTTTAGCTGAAAATTACATTTTTAGAGCATGATTTTTTTTTTTTCCTTTGGTACCTGAACATAAAAGTAAATCTGAATTTCCTGAAAGGAATAATGAAAAGTTTGACCAATAATGTTTACTATGAATATTTTGTCATGGGCAGAGACAAAATGAGATAGACTTACTTTTTAATTACTTTTTTGGTTATTACTCACAGGTAGATTTTGTGTTTAAGGGCAAAAAAAACCTTGGGTAGATCCAGAAAATTTGATTTAAAAAATTGTCTAGTTTTGCAAATTTCTAGAAGGTAGACTCTAGCCCAGTCCAGCTGCTATTTTTCTTTTTCAGATCAAAAACCTCCTGGGAGGAAGAGTTAGATTCTGTACACAGAATTCTTAGCAGTAGGATCCAAAATCTTCAAAATCATGATGAGGCGTCTTTTATTTTACAATAACAAAGAAAATTTACTTAACAATGGTTTAGTATAGCCTTCTTCCACTCATGTTTGTATATTCTGTGTTTGGATTTTTAAAAGAATTTTATTTAACCTGGCAGATACTTAAATGTTAGCCTATGTCTTTCACAGAGCTTGTGCTTGGATTTCATAAATGCTTATTCCAGGACAAAGTTTAGTGCCTTGGCTGTTACTTTTATCGTAAATAACTTCAGTCATTATCCACAGAGTAACTCAAGTTAATGTAGAACAAGCATTTAAGTTCATGAACTCGTTCCTTCAAGTGTGTACGTGTTTCAGAACATGGTTATAACATTTGTTACCAGCAATTCAAGCTTGTCTGTGAAATCAACTTGTGATAAGCACTTTGTGTTAGGGAACTGATTTTGGAGGCTATCCTCCCTTACAGCACACTCTGTGCATTTTTCTCAGGGTTTACTTTGCACCCAAGTGCTAATGGCAACATTCACTGTATGTTCAAGCTGCCCTTTCTCTGCTCCACTGCCACTGTGAATGGACTAGGCTGACTCCTATATCCTGAGAGATAATGAGATTAACATCTCCACTAAAATTATCCTTTCAAGGACAACTTATACCTTCTTGCACTTAGCCATCTAGCTGGCCTGGATGCTGATAAAAGTGCAACTGTGGCACGGCAGAGGGTGGTGTGCCTGCCCAAACCTGCCTGGAAAGCTCCCTAAGAGGCAGTGGGATGAGTCTCCCCTGAGCTCACTGCTGCGTGGCTTCCCGTCTTTCCAGCCACCTGTCTTCCTATGGAGGAAATGTCAGCTGGTGCTGGCAGAAGCAGGAACTTTTACCTCCAGTGTTTCTTTTCTGCATGTGGATTGCAGTTCTGTCACTCTTGCAAAGTTGAAAAACCGCTTTTCACTTGTGCTTGTGGTCAGAACACCACACGTGGTGCTTCTCAGCGCAGGACTGGTGCTGCTGAGCGGCTTCTTCAGTTTGATTTCTGTTAAATCACAGACACAATTTGCTCAGTCTGGTCGAGCTATGTTGTGGCTTCCACCTACCTCCTTGCCCCAGAGCACGTGTCTGATCAGCTGTGCATCACTGCTGAAGGTATTTACATTGTCCAGCTGAAATTACTTGGAAACCTTGAGTAACTCCGTGATTATATGCACAGATATACGTGGCTGTCACTAAAGTCTCTTGGGCAAACAAAGGGGAGATGGAGAACTCTAAAATGTACTTCTATCTTTAGCTGATAAATGATAACTTAATTATAACAGTGTGCACTGCAGTGGGTGGGGGGAAATCCTGAATTTAATCAGAATATTTTGGGAGCTGAATTTTTTTTTTTTTTCACTTGAGTTGGTGGTGTTCTGGGAACTAAAACACTCCAGACAAATCACTTGACATAGAAATCAGTTTAGTTAATCGCAGTTCACACTGAGCAAAATTTAGCTAGTTCTCAGAAATCTAGTTGACTGAAAGTGAATTGTAAATTGTCCATGCTCTCTGTGCGTGGTTGTTCTGGCAAACAAGAACAGGCTTATTAAACAACAAACCCTGCCAACAGAAGCAAATTGGAAGAGCATCAGTGCAGCATGGGCAATGCAAACATCACATTGAGTGTAGGACACAACATGCTAATGATCTTTATGTGGGTGCCACTGTAGAAGTGTATGGGAGAGATGATTATAGAAAAGTTACTGAAGAGATAGTTTGATTCAAAAGAGACCAGGCTTGAATCTCCTGGAGGTTCTAAAAGGAGAGAAGAAATCCTGATGACCTTGAAAATCGGCAGGGAAGATTTTTATGCAAGTTGTTGCAGGTCTATATATAGTTTACGCTGTTGGCTTTAAGAGAGAATTTATAAGTGTGACAAAACAAGAGTGTTGGGTAAGGATTAATCAAATGTGAATGAGCCTGAGCTTGATAATAGCAGGAAGACAGGCATCAAGCTGAAGGGAAAAATAATTTCCCCTTAAGTCAGTCTTTGCAGTGTTTGATTTCTGGTTTAGTCTCCTATGTGCTTATATAGGTTTAATGTGACTTGGGCTCAGGACGGCACATTTGAATTATTAATTGATGGAATTTCTTAAGGCATCCGACACTTAGCTGATGTAATAATAAGGATCCTCCCATTTGTCTTGGCATTGTCACATCATACATTGTCACAAGCCACTGTAAGAGCCCTTCACTTTCTTTAGGTAACGTTGGCTGCAGCAATTATGATACTTCATAAGGTTTTATGATTATAAATCTTATTTGGCACAAGCAGAACTTTTTTCCTGGTTATATATTTGCAGCAATCATCTTTCATTAAACGATTAGAGTAATAATTTATCCTTTTACAAAACAATGTAGGGACAAAATGTAGAGAAAGCATCTGCATTTTCTATTCAAGCCATTTACCTTTAACAGTGAAAAGACAGATTTTCACTTGCTACATTTGGGTCTACTGTACACAGATTGAAGCTATCATTGATTCCAATGCCTTTTTGTCTTGATAACTTGCAGTAAATTCTGATCCAGTTACTAAGGTGCATTTCTGCAGGGGGATATTCTCTGTGGGTAATAACACCTCATTTTCTCCTGGACATGCTGTATACTTAAATGCATGATTTATAAATAGTCTATAAAATGAGAAACATTTATTAATGTCTAAGCAATCATAGAAAGAATTGTTATATTGCATTGAATTCAAAATACAACATAAATGATTCCACCGAGCTGCAGATTTTCTTTTTCTTCACAGAAAGAGCAAATCATTCCTTCAAATATAACTCTTCTAACAGTTGGTAATGCTAGAAATATCAGTTCTTTTTCAAAGCTAAAGCTCTGACTTGGGCCTCTTCAGAGCTCTGCTCCATTTTCTAAATTTTGTGGAACTTTTTTCCTTTGCTTTCTTCTTGTTTTCACTTTTTTCTACAAAACTAGAAAAAGCCTTTTCTCTTTTTTTTGTCACTTTAGTAAACGCCTTTTCTCCTTACAGAAATACTTGCACCCTTTCCACTTGTGAATCAGAATTTATTATTACTACTATTATTTTTAATAGGCAAACCATAAGGTGTTCAGAATTACCATGCAAGTACATTTTGTGTGTGTGTACAGACATGAAAGTGCACAATATGCAAACAAACTTGTGAGTCAAATGATACTAAAAAGATTGGAGAAAAAAAGTTATATTGATTTTTCTTTTTTGAAGTGACACTTTTATATTATCAAAAATAACTTTCTGATTTTAATTTCAAAGGTCTGGTGTATTAAAATAACATAAAAATATGAATTGAAATAAAATGTTTTCCCTTATTGAATCAATAACATTTTATTGATCAAAAACAACATTTTGTTTCTGAAAATATTGATTTAGTATTATGCTGAAATTCAGTGTTTGATAAGGATTGAGAATCTCTCTGTATTTTTAGTAGAATCAACCATGTAAGAGAGAGATGGCTGGTTCCCAACCAGCTCTTATTGAAGCCTAAAGCACCTCCAATCAATCTACAACAGGCTCACTTAAAACTCTTCCTCAGTTTTGCATATGTACTTTACTCAGGCTTCCATCCCTAAAGCCTCTTTAGTCTGTGTGCACTTCTTCCTTTCCCTAGAAAATTAGGACTGCTCACCAAGAAAGGGTGAAAAACTTGTTTATGAGGGGCAAGTGTGCAGTATATATGAATATGTCCGTGAATTTACAGCAGACTGGCAATTCCACAGTAGTTATCCATGTGGAGAATCTTGTTCATCATTATAACTTTGACTGTTGCTAATTGCCATGCTGAAAGCACAAAGCATCCACTGTCCTTCAGCATCCTTCCCAGGCAGGCAAGCCCTTGAAATCATTCACCACAACAGAGGTCACCAGAGAGTAAGAGGAGGTCGTGACCCTGTAGTCCCCATGAGGTCAAAAAAATAAACATCTTGGTGGATGCAATCTATGGAATCTAACTCAGTGAAGCTGTATTATGGACGTTACTTAAGAACTATAGATTTGTAGGAAATCACCCCTTTGACTGTATTTAGCTCCAGGAATCTTTAGTGAGATTATTTCCTCAATGGCTGAAAACCCTGTATCTAATCACAGTGTAAGCATTCAGTGATATGCAATTAACCCTTCAGCTGCCCAGACATTTGGGGAAAAATCTTGTGAGGGCTCTGTGTGTAGATACACGTGTTTCTGTGTGTACAAACACTGTAGGATGTTGCGCTTGTTAAACAGTATTCTTAGGTAGTTAGTTTATCTTATTGCAATATTTATGCTCACCAAAACTGTGTTGCAGTCAAGAGGTTCATACTCTTTAAGAAAATGCATATGGGCACCTGTCCATAGAAACCAACGTTGAGAAGAGAGTTTTGGCACAGGCCAGTCAGACTTTGCCCATCTCTTGTGGTGATGGGGATTAGTGTAAATCCTTGTTTGTTTGTTTTTCTGAAAAAAAAGCTTTCATTCTTAGGATGTAGCTTTTAATCGTTGTATGTGGGAGTTGGTTTTGCCTATTAATTTTTGTGTGCACATATAGAAAGTGATCACCTGATGTACAACTACAAAGAAATTTTGAACTCTAAACGCTTCCAAATGGAAGGGGCTTTGTCTCACTGTTATGCCACCAAATTATTTTTATACAGCACCAGGAATCCTGTTTTAAGCCCTGATGCTTCACTTTGAAGGTGCCTTGGAAAACCAGACCTTCTCAGTTGTACTTCCTGGATTTCTCATTGCCAGGAAAGGCTGAGGCGCACACGTGTGACAGTCAGCAGGAGTGTTTGTTGGCTTTGCCTGTGGAACACCTCTCTCCGGCTTGGATCTCAAACAACCACTTAAGAGGCCTCCTAGGCAAACGCACGAACATAAAACCAATAAGATGAACATTTCAAACAAATGGCTTACCTTTATTTTTGATTCAGCCATCCATTATGAAGGTGCATTATGCTGCAGCTCCTGTGGAGACGAGCGCTGCAGGAGCGACGAGCAGAGCAGGCCTGACTGCCGTCCTGATTAGATCACCAGCCGAGCAGCAGTGATTTAAACAAAACTGGCTGGAAAATGGCTGCTGATCCATTGTTTTGGGTTTTTTGTTTTTTGGTTTTTTTTAAAGCCATGGAAGCATGGTGAAGTGGTCAGAGTGTGGCTCTGGAAACCAAGTATTTTGGGTCCTGTTCCTGCTGTAGAAATGCCTAATTTGTGACCTAACTTTCCCTTACCTGTAAAATGGAGATAAAAGTTCTTATTTCTCACCACTGTAAGGTGGTAAAGTGGTATTTGGAACACAACTTCAGCTAGATTTTTTTTTTTTTTTTAATTTACCAAAGTGACTAATTTCTCTGGGATATCCCAGGTGATTGTAGGTGTGTACTCTTCTCTCCTCTTATTTATGCATAATGTTACCTCTGTTTGAAAAAACTGAACTTATGTTCAAGAGGAAAAGTGGGGTAAAGTCCATGGAAATACATGTACTTGTTTATTACAATTAAGAAGAAAACATCCTCTTGCTTTCACATGTTCACATGCACTACTTCAGAGTGAAGCTGGAGTTTACTTGACCTGTTGTAACATACCTGTTTTATCAGTTTAAATTTCTTGATCTGGAAATCATTTAGCGATGGAGATTGTTCATTCTCTCAGAGATGCCCTGGGTAGATGGCAGGATTAATCTTTAACTAGATGGTTGCAAAATTATTGCCAGTGTGTTTATGAAATACTATTATTTAAATAATTATAATTTTTATCCAATTAATGATCCAAGTTTGTTTTGTTTTTTTTTTTTTTTTTTTTTTTAAATTTGATGCCCATGTAAAAGAATACCTCTTTAACAGCATCCAGGGTCTGATAACAGCCTTTTGAATTAGTTTTATTTTGTATTAGTTCTTTAAAATGTGAAATTTCCTTCTAAAGTTTGATTGTTAATTTATACAAATGTAGAAGTTTTTACATTTGAAACTATGTTAGAAGGCAAGAACAGGATTGATGTTATCTACTTTCTTTCCTGATGTGTACAGCTTACTTTTCTGTAAAGGCAGTATAATCAGAAATGCTTTTTGGGAAGGTACACTTGCCCTCTCTTCTTAAAAAACAGTATTTGGGCAAGATTTGCCTTTCAGGTTCTGTATCTATAGGTTGTATTTGATCCGCCTGGAATTATGCTCACAATCTGAGGAAATTCTCAATTATAGCAGAGGGCTGCATTAAAAAAATAATAAGTAAATCCTTACTTCGAGCTCTAAGCCTGAAAAGTTAAGTTTTTACCAGCAACTTCCATTAACAGATTCCAAGTTGGTTCAGAAGTCTATTTACACATAGAGTCATTTTTATATAAATTATGACACTTTAGAAGTTGCATTTTGTTGAACTACTGGGCACTGACTATTTCTTAATCCTTTTTTTTTTTTTTTTAGTTAGTTTGAGGTATTAGAAAATATAACTAAAATGCAAAAAGCTCTTGGGAACTCCAGGTGAATGTTTTCTAACCTGAGGGAACAATCCACCTCAAAGCTGAAACAGCCCCTTCTTCCAGGCTTGAATCCAAAACATTAGGTGCCACCTCTTCTTCCTCCTTCTATAAATGTTTCCTGTGCTATTGCTGTCAAAGATCAGATGCAAGTGCTTTGTCTTAAAGGTGTGTCATATATTTAATAGTCCTTAGACTCTGTACTTACCCTTGGCATATGTGACTCCTGCATCAGTGTACTTCCAGCTCAGGAGCTTAAAAATTTAAGGGGGGCCCCAAATGTCATTATGTCAAGTGGGTTTCCTCCTGACTAAGACATTTTCAAATTAGAGAATGAATCAGTTGCCAATGTTAATTAGGATCTCGGGCGCCATGCAACACATGATTTTTGTTTCAAGACTTGAAAGAATCCTGCCAAAAATCGAGGTGGTGGGGAAATAAAATCTCTCTTCAGTAACTGTTGGTTTAAATCTTCTGACTGCTCTGTAGTAATGTGTTGTAGCACCTTCCTTGTTTTAATAACTATCTGTCAAGATCTGAAATAGAGGATCTGTTTTGGGGCTGAGATGATGTTAACATAGGCGGAGTAGAGGAAGAGGGTTGGAGAGAGATTTCTGCAAGCCTCTAATCCTATTACTGAAAAAAAAAGTAAAGAAAGGAGAAAAAAAAAAAGACATTTTCCCAACAGCAGGTGCACAGAATAAACCAGCCAGGAGCAGGAATAGTTTCTGCAGTCATATATCATTGTAACCAGTGCTTCACCTCCCTAAATCTCCAAGTATAAACCCTTCCAAGCAAGCGTGTGTGTAAAAACACTCACACACTAAAAATTATATAAATTATCTTTAAAACCGCTGCAAAATTTTGTTATTGTGAATCCCATGGTCTAACAGAAAGGTTTTGAACGCCAGTCACCTTGCAGAGCAGAGTGTTTTTATTAGAACCCAACTCCTCTAAAAGCCAAGATAACCTGTTGTTGGGAGAACAGTCTCAAAGCGATGTAGGTGATTTTAATGGATGAATCACTTTAAATGTAACCTTCACCATCTGCTCTACCCTCTTCACAATTGGTGAGGAACATAATGCACAACTGTATCATGAAATGCAAGACGAAGGTGATTTCAATGGCTTTATGTTCTTTAATGAATAAAGTTTGAATCAATCATGGTTTTTATTCTTACAAATTGTGGGAGGACTGGAGGACTGCTGTACAAGGAATGTTTAAGTCGTAAGGCAAACAAAAGTTCTGAGTCATATTTGTTGGGTAAATTCAGGTCTGTTGGCAAAACAGAGTTGTTCTATATAGGAAAACACAACAAGTAGTATAACAAAAGAACCCTGCTATAGAATTCACTGAAGAATTCAAGTTATGTGAATAGAACAGGAGAGATGAGGAAGAAAACTGTGGTCTGTGAGAGCCAAGGTCTGTTCATGAGCATTGTAACCATGCTCGGTGTCTGTCTGTTGGCTCTGGTACAGACTATCCATGGGACTTGATGGGAGGGGAAGGGTAATTCCTGCTAAATGTCAGCTCTACCTTGGTCTGATGGGCTTTTGGTTTGTGGGGTTTTTTTTTTCTCCCAGAGCTCAAGTGAAGTCAGGTCCAGATCAGTCAAGTCTGGTCCATGTCCTGGTAAGTCCAGGTCAGTTTGTGGCAGGGCCAGGTCTAGGACTGTCACTGTGTCCAGGTAAGAGAGGTCAGGTCAAGAGAAGTCAGATTCAGCTCCAGGTCTCCAAGCCATGCCATCACTCCCCATTGTCAGCGGGGTGGGGAAGGGAACATAAGCCAGTAAACAACCTGCAGGCTGAGATAAGGCAATTTACTGAAATACAAGCCAAAGTTAATGCATGCACAAGCAAAGAGAAAAGGAAGATGTTATTGGCCACTTCCCATCAGCAGGCACTGTCCAGCCACTTCCTGGAAAGCAGGGCTGCAAAAGGGAAATATTGTATGTAACAAATACCCTCCCTTCCTCCTCCTCTTCCTCACTGTTGTGTCTCAGCTGACATCTCACAGTATGGAATATCCCTTTGGTCAGTTTGGGTCAGCTGTCATGTCGTGTCACTCTTTTTCTCAATGACAAGGATCAATGTGGTTGTTTCGGTCCCCTGGATCACCTGGAGCTTGGGGATGGTGCTGTCTTTGTCATTTTACTGGAGATTATGCTGCAAATTCTTAACAGACCATGAACAGAGATGTAAATCAGGCACTCCTCACCCAGGGAAAACTTTAAGGGCTGTGCCCAGAGTGGCATCAATGTGTTTGGCAATCAAGTTTGACAGTTTGTGTTTAAGCTTTCAGGGTAAACGTGTGCTGGGAATGTAAATATGAAAAGTAAAGAAATTCACTTTTGAAAGGGGGGAAAAAAAAAAAGAATGCATTTGTTTGGGAAGCTGACTCCTTGTGTGCACATGAGCTCAGGGAATCACAAATATTTCTGCAATGAGCTGAGTTTCTTGCCCGTGAAAGCACTGCAGAATTGAGTTCTAGGAACATAAGACTGTTGTTTCCACAAAGC
Organism: Oxyruncus cristatus; assembly: GCA_013399855.1. Lineage (NCBI taxonomy): Eukaryota > Metazoa > Chordata > Aves > Passeriformes > Cotingidae > Oxyruncus > Oxyruncus cristatus. The sequence goes on along the minus strand of VXAY01012525.1, from coordinate 381,481 downwards.
TTCAAGGATGTGAAAGATTAGGTTGAAGTCCAGCACAGTATGATTGTTTGTTTAGTCTGAAAAGAAAAAAAAATTATGGAAATAGGAGATACAACCTCTATAATTCCAACTGCTTTCCTCTGCTTTAATATAGACTTGAGTTTTGGACAGAAGCATGAGTACTGGATATATACATTTAAAAAGGAATTTGTGCTTCAAAGCAACTACTATAGGGTGTTTGTTTTGTTTTTTTTTTTAACAGTCTCCTTTTAAGAATTCACATTTGTGCATTTAGCTTTCATTTTGTCCTCTTACATACTGTGCTTGGTCAATCTATTTGCCATAAAAAAACTCCAATGCTTTTTAAAATAGATGGGTGACCAGAGAAGGGTCAGAAGAACAAGCCCTATGAGGAACAAGTGAGGGAGCTGGGGGGTTTTAGCCTGGAGAAAAGGAGGCTCACTGAGGACCTTATTGTTCTCTACAACTCCCTGAAAGGAGGTTCTGGCCAAGTAGGGGTTGGCTTCTTTCCAACCTAAATGATTCTATGACTTTCATGACGTGAGAAACCTTTGAGTTGCTTCATTCTCCCAGATAAGATTTTTAAACATTTTCCTAGGTGTGTATTTGCTCAGTAATTTGGCTATTCTCTACACAAAAATGGTGTACAGAAATTTTGTACGTAAAAATGTCAAGTGTTGCCTGTGAAGAGAAATTTGTTAGGCTGTGTCCTGGACAAAAGGTTAACAAAAAAAAAGTTGAGAGTTCCCTTGGAAAAAGTTGTTTTCCTCTTGTGCTTTGAGTTGCAGGAAGTTGTGCACGGAAAGGAAAACAGTTGTGCATGGAAAAGAAAGCAGTTGTGCATGGAAAGGAAAGCAGTTGTGCATGGAAAGAAAAACAGCCTGGAGATGAGTCTGGCAGTAGTATGCTGATTACTTCTCTATTGAGGACAATCTCAAAAAATATGTTTCCAACAGATAGAAATTATCTTGCTCCTGGCAGCCTGAATTTGGCCCACAGCTTGGTTTAAGTTTGTCCCCCTCTAATGAGGAGCCTTACTCGAGCCACCATGCACAGGCAATTTCCTAAAACTTCTGTGCAGTTAATACTGACTTGAGAATTTTGTGTGGAAAGGAGTTAAAAGGGCCTTAAAAACACAATGGTGGCTGTTACAGGACCACCTTGAAAAGGAAGGAAGGAAAATACCCACACTTGACTTATTAAACATATTGAGGTAGGTCCTCAAATGTGTATTTAGTCAGTTTTATGAAATGCATTCACAGTAAAATCACAGGATTATTTCATCTCCCTTGATAAGGTGAGTGCCTGACAAGGATAGTGTGTGTATTTACTTCTTGGAAGTGGTATATCTGTATTTGAATTGATTTAGTTAAGTTGTCTGTTTAATTATCTCTAGATTTTTTTTTTTTTTTAAGTTCTGATCTATTTTTCCCCCTTATCTAAACGTATGCAAATGAGCAATCAAAAACTGAGCATCAATAGAATCTCCTGTGAACTGCATTAACAAAAACTTGCCACAGATCGGATTCCACAATCATTTTCTACCCCTTTGGTGGAAATAGCACCACGGGTGGATTTATGGGATAGCAGTAAAAGCCTTTAATATAAGAACATCCCCAGAGACAGTCTTTTATATACCCTCAGAAGTGAATAAATCACTGACAAACCTGCCAGGAGAGCTTGTTTAGTAATTTGATTTATCAACCAAGCCAACTTAAGAGTTTATAGACTTGTTCATCTCTAACTTGTTAGAGATGTTCTCTTTGCTCAAAACATGACTAAATATGTACGAGTGCCACTAAATGATAACTAAGGGTATCAGCAGTTTACACGTTGCTCCCATTCCCCCACACTTTAACGCAGGATGCCAGAAATGGTGGTGGTGGTGTGCTATGGCATCTTCCTCGAGCATTTTGTTCTGGATATGGTTATTGAAGAACATCTCAAGGACTATGACAGCTGTAGAAACGTATCTTTATTTCCAGCCAAGAAGAGCTTATTGTTTAATGGTTAAATTATCATCGTTTCATTCCTCCTCTGAAATGTCTCTCTATGCTTTCTGGTGTATTACTGTTAGTATTACTGTCTGCAGGTGGACACATCATCCCATATACATCTCTATCACGTGGCCTTTTTCCGTTTTAATAAAGCATCCCAATTTAATGAAAATCACCTCTCTGCAGCTAGGCTGGCAGAGGAAAACCTTGCTTCTCCTTTTTCTGAAAGGAGGCACCCTGCCTTTTCAAGTGTGACATTAGCAGTTGCGTCCATCAACAGAACGTTTCTGTTTGAGATTTCATTAACCAAGAAGGAGGGAGAAAGTGCTCTCAGTTAATGACAGACTGAACCTCTAGCAGTTGGAAGTTACTGAACTAGGGTAAAGGTTAGGAGAATTCTGAGCTCCAGAAGTGGTCTGCCTGCCAAGAAAATGGACCTTAGCAGGCCCCATCAGCTGCACTTTCTTGTAGCATATGTGACTGTAGGATTGCAGCAGAATGAATGCACATCTCCAAGGTATTAAGATTCCCATTACCCACTTCTACAGTCACCATAATGAGGAGGGCAGGTGGAGGAGGGGGCACATGTCTATTAGGACACACTTATACTAACAGGTTTGAAGCTTCTCTGGGTGAATTAAGCCTGCAAATAGGAATCCGTGCTCTCAGATTATCAGGGTCTCCAAGCACACTTTCATATAGTGGTTACTCAGTGCTTTTTCAAAGTAAGAGATAATGTGCTGGGCTGTTTTCTGATGCTAAAATGCATAGATCTCAATTTCTGTTTGCTTTTTAAATGGTACTGAATGTGTTAGTACTCCAGGTAGAAACAGTTATTAGCATCTCTGTTGCTGGAGAATTGTTAGCCTGCTAGGCTGAGGCCTTATCTAGAGAAAAATATCTTGAGGACACAGACAACTCAGTAAAATCCATTATAAAGATAAAGACTGACACAACAACAGCAAAAACAACAACAAAATCAGAAGGATAAAAAAATACTGCATCGTGTGTTACGGGTTGGGCAAGGACACAATCACTTAGATGGTTTCCAAATGTGATCCTTTTGTTATTGTTTTCCATGATGTAAGTTAAGCTTCCCTTCATGGTCACATTAGAATACTGCTCTTAGTGGACTTTGCTTCACAGCCAGACATTTAGTGTACCTACATCTTCAGTGTAGGAGTTGCTAGTGCAGAACTAGGAAAAACTTTGTAACGTTTTGTAGCTTCATAAGAGCTGAGTGGCAATCTGCAAGGAAGCGGGTAAATTAACACCAGATTTGCATCTAATACATCTTCTCTAAATTAATCATACACATTAATTAATAGATGGGAAAGTATATCTCTTTTCGTTAATGAACGAGCAGAATGTCTTATGCTGTCTCACACTCAGGATAACAAGGAAGAAAGTGATTTTAACAGAAGGATTTTTCCTCTGCCGCGAATTTGGGAAATCCTCTCCCTACTCTGCCACCCACTCTCGAAAAGTGCTGTGACTGTGGCTGGCAGAAGGAAAAGCAAACACTGCCGAGCCAGCTCCTCGCAGCTGTACGTGTGTCTCAGCTGTGCTGATCCATCTGCAGCAGTTGCCATCTGCCAGTTGCTTTAGTTGGGGAGCATCTGCAAGATGAGCCCTTTTAAAGAGAATCTGCTGCACAGCAAAGAAATGATTTTCCTCCTCTTCTCCTTTTTCTTTTTAATCTTACTTCCTGCTCCCCTTTCCTTTCCCCTGACTTGTGGCTGTGGCAGGGGTTGCACAGCAATAATGTACTGAGAAACACTGTGCTCCCTCCAGTATCCCTCGGTAAAAGGAGACCCATCAGAGCATCTGTGATGAGGTCAGCACAACGAGATGCTCCTGTCTTCCACTATTTTAATCCATGGAGGAATGCTGTGTCATAGGAGTTCTACAGGAAAGGATAGGTCCGTTTCTTTGCATTTCCGTATATTTCTCAGGAATTACTAGATAAAACTAAAGCCAAATCCATGAATATGATTCATTAACGACCTAGTTCTTCTGGTTTATTTTCAATTACAAAATATAGATGCGGGCAAACCTCTTACGCCCTGGCCATCTCTTACAGTTGTGCTTATAAGTAATGCATAAGGACTTACTACGAACAAACGAGAATGCTCACTGCTCCAAAAGTTTGTGTAAAAAACCCCCCAAAACCCAAAAAAGCCCAGCACGCATAAAGGGTAAACTGAAGCAGAGCTGGAAATCTGAGACCTCTTTGAGAAGGCTGCTAATTCAGCTGCTTTCCCTTGCTTTTGTTAGTATTGTTTATTTACATGTTGGAAGTTTGAAGCTGATTTTTCTGTGGGTTTTTTTTGGTGCTGTTGCTTTGGGGTTGTTTGATTTTTTTTATTTTTTTTGATCCCACCCCCCCCCCGAAGAATTGAGAACAAATTGAATTCAGGACTTCCATTTTGGGGTGGATTTTACCTCATGTAAGACGTTTTGGACTTTTTTAGCACCAAAAACCTCGGATAACAAAATTATCTGTGCCCACAGAGATTCTGGTGTGGGTTTTTTACTTTGATTTTTTTTGTTGTTTTTTTAATGCTAAAATACCCCCTCTTTAAAACTACTGCCCTGCAAAAACAAACACGTAAGCAAAAATCCATTTGTCAATGCTAATCTTTTGTTGGAATCAAAATTAGGATTTAACAGTGCCACGACCAAGAGAGATGTTCAGGTTTGTGTAAGCAACAGGAGACAAATGCATGAAAATGGCTGTTTACTTCTTTGCATCTAGATCTTAGCAATGCTCTGTTTAAGGCAATGCCAGAGTTGTTTTCACAAGGCATCTACATCAGCAGCTCTAAGCAGGAGAAAGGATTTTGTCAGAATAAAAGGAAATTATTGGGAACTTCTATCAACTTTATTTTCTGGCTCTGTGGGTTTCCCTCAGTTGGATTCCACACAGCTATTTGCTTTTTTTTTAAAAAAAAGACTGCTGTAAAATTCTTCCTGCTTGTGCATTAGCGTTTTATTTACTGTTGCTTCTGAGCAGGAGGTTGTCATTCCTACTCTTTTTGGTTTGGTTGTTGGTTTTTTTTTCAGTCCCCAAGTCATGTGCTTTGAGAGCAAACTTCTTTTTTTTCCGTTCCCTTTGTGTTGGTACAATAGGCATTTATTTCTGGCGACTGGTTTTGTAGGACTCTGGTGCTTGGCTGTGAATCTTGGATTCTTACCAATTGTTCCTGTTCTGGGCCTGGTAGCTTTAGCTCATTAATCTAATGTTCTATAACTTCCTGCTGCTAATCCTGGTTGTTGGGCCCCGTGTTCATTAAGCTCTCTCCTGACTCCCATGTATGACATGGAGTGCAAAATAATCTCTAACAACAAGACACATTCAAAGCACGGCCTTGCTCCCCGAGCAGCCCCTGTGGCTTCTGTACGATCACTTGTGCTCCAAGTACTAATCACTAGGGGTAAACCTGTCCTATGCAAATGCTAAGAACTCTTACTGTGCACAGAATACATTCTCCAAACTTTCCATTTTATTTTGCCTCTTGCTGAATGAAAGTAGCGAGCCAATGTCTGTCTGTGTGTCAGTGTCTGATGGTCTGCCAGCATGAGGCTTGGCCCATGATTAGGTGGAAAAGAGCAGGTCAAGTTGCAGACAGCCTTCTTTTCTCTACCCAAGATGAAGGCATTTCTGTTGTCCCTGTGATTTGAATGCAAAGTGCCTCATGGCTAAGCACTCTGAGGCTAACGGCTTAAAAGGGGCAAGAATTCCAAGTATTTTTCCATTTTTCAGGAGATAAAATATCAGTCATCCTTCTGCAACACACAAATGCTCCAGGATGCAATTAAGGGTATCACTTTTGCTATTTAAAGCCCTAAGGGTGTCTAAGTCTTCTCTGTTTGAGTTCATAAACTCAACCCATCATTTCAATTTCAAAATGAAATTTAAGGAGCTTTAAACTAGTCTTTCATTTTACTCATAGTGCCCACTGCTCATTGCAGTTGTCTCACGGGTGTCTGGCTTATGTGCCTTCTGTGTGAGAAGGAGAACAGCAACGCCAACCTTTTGGATCTGAGGGCAGTCGGGTGCATGGCTGGGTGATGCTCCTTTTCATGGAGCATCCAGACCTCTGGCAGATGTACTGGTAGGAAGCAGCAAGAAGCAGCAAGTTTTCTGTACACTCCCTTTATATTTCACACCAAATTTGTCTGTTTGTTGGAATTTTTTTTTATATAAAATATCACTTTCCTGATGAAAGCCAGCAGGTGTTCCTAGTTGCTGGCATAGTCCCCTTCTAAATTTTGGGACTGGTAATTATACTTAACTTAGTGTTGGTACCTGTTGGTATAACTTCGGTTGTGTGGTTGCCCACTGCTCCGTAAAGAGGGAAAGCTTCTGACCGGTGATTCTGCAAAGGTTTAAGATTATAACAACTCACTGCATCATCCTTGTTCCAAAGATCATTTGCTGACATAACCTACAGCAGTGATTAAAGAGCCGAGTTGCAGCCTTGGTTTGAGAAAGAGCGTGGCAGCATATCTGGGTGTGACAGGACCTCAGTGATGATTTCTGAGCTATGCCAGTCTGTATTTTTACTGCACAGTGAAAGCCAAAACTGGTCAGAGTACTCTAGTAGAGCCTTGCCAAGATGAATAGCAAGATTACTTCATAAGTCTTGCTGCAAGAAGGAAATCTTTTATTATGTACATGTGTGGGGGGCCCAGGAAGCGTGGGTTTAATTTACAGTAAAGACTGAGTTTGGATACTGTGGGGAAAAAGAACTATGTCACGGAAATGAGGCTGGAACTCTGCACAGGTTTCCAGGCAAATTGTAGTGTCTCTGACATGAGATATTTTTAAGAGAGGTTTACATAAAAACAGGTCAGGTTGGACAAAGGTGTAGCTGAAACTGCCTTACCATAGGGGAAGAGGCTGAATGATTTCTCTAGGTCCCTCCTAGTCCTGTAACTCATTTCCAGAGAGCACTTAGTAAATGAAATCACGCAGGACCTCTCCCCTGGGTTTGTGCCATTTTCCTCTGTAAAGGTGATCCCTTAAACAAATCATCTCAAATGCATCTTTGCACACTGCTGTTTAAGAACACCTTGCAGGAAAAGGGTTGAATTGTGTAGTCAGGCCTGTTCATAGAAAAAAAACCCCAAAACGTCTAACCCTCAGTGAAATTCTAATGTTACTATCTTAAAATAGATTGTGAATAATGAATACAGTGAGTTTTGTCCAGTTTTCCCCAGCCTGGCTACAAAATGCTTGAGGCAACTCTGTACTGCAAGCTCAAAACATTAAGGACTGTGAATTTGCTGGAATGAAAATAATGATAATAATAAAGCAATGCCTCAGCATAGGGGATCACTCACATTCTGAGCAGTGTATTGGCAAATATGGTGTCCTTAACTGCAATTCATAGTCAGTAGCATCTTTTTGTATGTAATTCTTGACATGAATCCTTGGAACGATTATAGAGGATAATACGATGCGCACATTGACATGAATAGGAGTAACACTTCATCTTAGTGACACCTCATACATACAAAATTCAGAAAGATTACTGCACTAGAAGCAACTGAGAACAGTCTTTAAAACAACAAATATAATGCTTTAGTTTGCACAGTTCCTCAAGTCTGGTAAGCATGACTGAAATATTGATGTTTTTGAGGAGAAGTGAGCTGTGGATGTTTAAATATCTTCATCTCTATCCATGAGTTACTGTCCAAGACAGCTCCTTCCTGAAGCTAGAAATAAAAATGAATTAAAAATTCAACAAATGCCAAAATGTTCATTTCTTATGATACAGACGCTCCACAGGTTTCACTGAAAAACAATCTATAAATGATTACCAGATTTGCATTCATTTTGCTCCATGCTTGCATAGGTCAGGAAGAAATAGAACAGGGTAAATGAATATACATGTGTATTGTCACATCAAGAAGGTTTAATAATTTTCTATTTGCTATTTAGTCAATTGCTATTATGTTTAAGTTATGCTGTCAGTGTTTAAGAGGAGTTGGACAATTCCCTTAATAGCTTGCTTTGACTTTTGGTCCCCTGAATGGGACAAGATGATCGATGCAGGTCCCTTACAACTGAAATACTTTATTCTATTCTAATCCATCAGAGACAGAATGAATGACCATATCTTTCAAAATTACAGCATCCCTAGGTGGCATTCAACTGAAAAGCAAATCCAACTTGCTTCAACAAGGCAGGTGAATCTTGTTGCTCCAAAGGGGACCAAATTTTGAGCTCACATTTGCACAAATTTGTGGGAAGTTCTGCTTGACTACTACAGAGCAATCTCAGTAGCTAAAGAGTGAGCTGAGAAAGTACATTTAAACAAAGCAAAAAGGGTTATTTCTGAGTCCTCTGCTCATCTAAGTGGAATAAACCTCACACAGACATCTTACAGGAGGCTGAAGAGGCTGTTTCCCATCTCCCCAGCTACGTTTTCGATGTTATTAGCATATCACATATTTCCTAATAAACTATGCATAATTTTCTTTTCTGCTGCTGACTTGGCACTTTTGTATGTGCATTGCGAATAGAACTGATTTAATCGACAAACTTATTTATTTACCCTGGCCTTTTACCTTTCCTGAAGTGTTTCTGCAAGACCAGAGTCAGAATTGGTGTCTTACTGCCCACAAATATGCCTGACAACTCCAGTGTACTCATTTACCCCATATCTGTCCAGTGTGGCCCGAAGCTCACAGAGCCTTTTCTGTGAGATCTGTAAAAAAGATGGTCAGAATTGAAAAAGAAAAACAAAACAAAAACTCCCTTCTTTTCTTTTTCTCAGATAAGACTTGTTCAGGAGCACACGGGGCTACTCAGAAGCAAAAGGGTCGTTCCAGTCGCAGCAGTTTTTAAACTGAGATAATTAGCGGTTCATGACCCTATTTCGGCTTTGTTCAAGGAAAAAATGGGAAAATTAGGAAGGCTTTTAGCTGACCAGGCTAAACAATGAGGTGAAAAATGACAAACCTGTGCCCTACAGTACCGGGAGGGTGGTTTGTTGTGCTAATTGCCCACTCGCCTGGCAGTTCAAATGCACCGTGACTGGTATAAAGTGTCTGTGACATTTCTACCAGGCATCGTGTCCGATTAAAACGAGATCTTACCTGTTTTCCTCCTTCTTAAAAACAAACAAACAAACGCTACTTCAGCGTGTCTGTGTGTCCTGCCACGTGAGTCTGCAGAGCCGTGTTGGGGTGCCGTGGGATGGGATGGCATGAGAAGGAGAAGCAGCAACTTCATTTTTACAGAAGAGGTCTGTGCGGCGGGTCACTGTGGAGGGCATAAAAATCGTAACAAAGAATGACAGAGGTGAGTCCTCTTAATAGTTTTTTACTCAGAGCATTAGGGTTGTCTCCTCTCTAATCCATATGAAAAAAATATAAGCCCTAAGTGTAAGGTCATACAGTTTGAGCTTCGATTTTTTTTTATATATATATTTATATATAAGAAAACAGGTTTACCATTAATAAATTTGGAAGAATAAGGTAGAATACAGGATGTAAAAAAAAAAAAAAA
>VXAY01012525.1:225291-371935 GCA_013399855.1 Oxyruncus cristatus | reverse complement strand
AAAAAAAAAATAAACCCCAACCCTCACTGGTAAAATTTTCAGTGGGGTAGCGGCTTTTATCTTAACTTTCATCAGTATTTTGTCCTCAGTTTTCATTTGGATTTCTGTCATAGGGTGAATTTTAGAAATGGGCCCAAAGTGCTGCATACACCTAGGCATATTGAAAAGTTCATATAAGAAATCATTCTTAACCATCAGGTTGTCTTTTATTTCATTATGGTTCTCTGATACTAAAATACAAACTCAGGACTGCAGTTCTTTTTAAAATTGAAGCTGTATAACACAGAAATAACTTCTTATGGTAAGTTTTGTATTAAAACTTCTAAATTTTCAAAGAGTGATTCATGAAAAGGAAGCTAGCAACAGTAAAGAAAACACTGTTATGCAAAAACTGTATTGTTTTATGCAGGCATTATTAGTAGGGGGGCTGGTAGGGGGTTGTCAACACTTATTTTTTTTTAAAGTTGACAAAAAAATATTAGGCTCTCAGTGTCTTTTAATTCCCATTTTATAACTTTTAAACTGCATTAGCTGGGCTTTTAGGATAAAGAGTTGCAATTTTCTTTGCATCATTCTTATTGCTGTCTTTCTTAATCTACAGCATTTTTAGAAACCACAAGTGTTTGCACTTATGCAGTGGGATAGCTCTGGGGGAGCCATCAAATTCAAGAAGAATTGAAACTGCTCCAGCTTTGAATATGTTTTGCACCACAACACAACGACTCCAGGTAAAGCTGCTGTGTAATCCTATAAAATATACTGACAAAGTTGCCCTTGAGTGCGCTGGGGTCAGAATGGTTTTGTTCCAGAATTTTCAACATGTGGCTGTGTAAACTACCCACTGTACAAATCTTTTGATTTTTAAAGTGGTTCCTGTTGTTTGCACAGTGCTAAAAGTTGTTGCAGAATTGCTACAATCCACACGTTTTACGGTACGTTGTGAGTATGCATTTTTATTAGTCTTGGGTTGGAAAATACCTTCAAGATCACTTAGTTTCAACCCCCCCTTGCCATGGGCAAGGATACCTTCCTCTAGATCAGGTGGCTCAGAAAGAAAACTATTCACAAAGTTATAAAACATAACATAGCTGAGTGAGTAATCTGTGTATTCATGGTAAAGGTTAATATCCATGTTCAACTGTATTTATTAAAGATAACTTAGCAATATCTGCAGAAGTGTGGACGCCAGGCTAGTTTGTTTGCTCTCTCTTTGACAGTGCTTCAACCTGCCTACATGAATTGGCTCCACCATTTCTGTGGTGGAATCTTCTTATGAGTTCTTAAATTGTTTTGCCAGTGGCTTTGCACTGTAAGTACCACTGCCCTATTTAATCAGAGGCAGTTCTCACAGTACCTGAGTCTTTCTTTCCCTCTGTAGTGGAGCAGAGCACTCAGAGATGCCACATATTAATGCAAAGCATTAGGCTGAAATTGCATTTGAAAACTTCAATGCAATACAGCTCAGTGGTCTCTTTTTGCCTTAGAGGCAACAGTAGGAAAACCAGCACAGAACAAGAATTTTAACTACAGTTCTGCTTTTTATTATCTGCTGCCTTGTAGCATGATACTGAGAAAGACACCTCTGGGAATCATACCCCTGTCCTGATTAGTAGGTAAAATACAGGTGATGATAAATATAAGTGCTTCTAATCAAAGCCAATACTCTTCTCATCCTTCATATGTTCTCCTTTTTTTCCCCCCTCCAAGATTGCTTATGTTTGTTTCTCTCTTGCAGTGTATTCTCTGATACTTTTTTTAAAATACTCTACCAAGTATCCTTAGAAAAGCTTCAAGTCTGAAGTTGAAAATAAATTATGATCAACTACCTCACTAAAAGAAAACAAAATGATTTTACTCATACCTGTGACTGGTACAGCTGTTGACTTCAACAGGGTAAATAACATATAAATTGAATTTGCCTTGACTGTTCTGAATTAATTAGCTTTTCAAAGCAGAATAATGCCAGCAAAACTATACAGTTCAATATTTTCTATATTATAGAGGGGATTTGGAGTCAGGTTTTACTGAAGTTGTACCAAAATGCATTATATACCTGATGGGAGTTTGTATCTCTTTTTCCCCACACATGAAAGCCACAATGTAAAAAAAAAAAAAAAAAAAAAAAAAAAAAAAAAAAAAAGGTAAAATGGTTGCACTCTGAAAAAAACTAAAATATCTAAGTTTTTAGCCACTAACTGTATTTTATAGCACTGATGAGAAAGTTGTGCATTTCCTGACTTGCAGGAGGGAAGAGTGTGTGTGTGTGCGTGTGTTTGAAAGCACTTACTGATGTATACATAACATTGATTTTATTTCACTTAATACAGCACGAGGGGTGTACTGGAAGCAAAGCCAAATAGTGTTTAAAAAAAACCAAAAAACAAACCAAACCAAAAAAACACAAACAAAAAAACCCCAAAAAACCCACAAAACAAAAAAACCCCAAACAAATAAACAAACCCCTGCCCCCCCACACACAACAAAGCCTCCATAGAACGAATGTTTTGGGTTACAACAAGTGGGTATGTTTGGGTACAAGTGGTGTGGCCAATTTAAACTCACTTCGGTAGTTCAATAAAACAATTCTTTTTTGAGAATGGGGAAACACGAGTAATGAAAGTATCAAGCAGTTTTAGTTTTTCCCTTTGAGTCTCGCTTTACGGATTTTTTTACTTGAGCTTAAGGAAACTTTTGAAAAATTCTTCTGGAGTTATGAATTCAGGCATTTGGTACTCATTTTCTTCTGTGAGGACACCTACATGATGTAGTATAATCTCATGATAATTTGGCAACTCCTGATAGCAAAGAAATACGTAAAGATTTTTATGCACCAGTGCTGTGAGGGAGAAAAACAGCAAATGGCAAGGGAGCACAATGAGAAGTCTTCTAGGATTTCAAAGAAAAATGAAATATGGAATTTTTTTTTTTTTTCCCTGTACAAGAAGATACCGTTCAAAAAGACTTGGAAATCTAGTCTGGGTTTTTGTGATGTTGTTCTCCCCAGGCACACACACACACCTCTTTCAAGGAAGATTAACTGATATCTTTCCCAGTGTGTCTGCAAGAACACTGAGCTCTGTTGGAGCGAGATGCCCAAATATCTAAGACTGGATGTTGCTCCAGGGCAGCACCACCACATTTGTGTGCTACCAATTCACATGATTGCTTGAAAATAACCTATATAAAGGGAATAAAAATAAGGGTGTGTTGATTTATGCCCATTTAATGTGCACCCCGTATTGCTCAACTTGGCTAATGAGAAGTTTCAAGATGTGGAGAGAGGAATGAGAAACACGTTGCAGACTGGAAAGGGAAAGGAAGATTTCTCTCTCTCCCTCTCTAGCACTGTGTGTGTTTTCACACGCACAGAAGTGCAATGACCTGGGCTCATCATAAGTACAGCTCCAACAAGTTACACACTGAATTATTCTGATGCTCAGTGATATTAACTCCCACTTGGAGGAGTCACTTTCTGGCTTAGACATTAGGCCTGTTATAAATGAGGATTACTCAGACTACTGTCAATGGATGTGAACAATACTATCTCAGTAAAACAACTGTGAGGAAAGCCACAAAAGATCTGGCAGAACTGGCTCCTGGAGAACTACAAAATCAAGCTGCTTTTTTTTTTTTGCCTTTTTTTTTTTGCCTTTTTTATTCCTTTTTTGTTTGTTTGTTTGTTTGTTTGTTTTGTTGGTTTGGTTTTTTGTTTGTTTGTTTTGTTTTTATTTTTTCCCTCCATCTCTTTTTGCCTCTGCCTGTCTGCCAAAAAGTGCATACTGCATTTCAGTTTGTGAACGAATGAGGGACTGTTTGGTTTCTCTGAAAGGGCAGGTGAACCTAGTAAAAATTTATCTACAGAGAGCCTAAGTATAATTAGGCCACTCGTGTATGGGCTAAATTCTCTTTAGATAAATCAAGAAATATGTGACTAGAAGCTGTGAAGAACATCTCATGAAATGAATTTCAGTGACTGTTAAAGTGGTGATTCTGAACTACTACTGTGGAGAAACAACACTGATAAAGCTGAGATAGCTCTAAGTTTTAGAGGGGGATGAGTTATTATTATTATTAATATTATTATTATTATTATGTGCAAGGAAGTCAACTAACTGGACACTTGTAGAGAGACAAACAGCATTCCATAGAGATGTTGTTCCGATGGGGTTTTGTGTGTATGTGCTTGGTTTTCTTTTTTTATTAAATTAACTAGTTACTTGACTTTCAGCAGCAGGGTTTGTTTTTGTTTTTTTTTTTCTTTTTTTCCACTTCAGTGGTAAAGGAAAACATGTTCAATAAGTAAATGTACATGTGAAACCTGGAGCTTTTGTGCGCTGCGAGGTTAGTGACCAAGTCTGATGAATGTCCAAAAGGAATGGTTTAGTAAAAACGAGGATATAAGTTTATATCCAGGATGAAAGAAGAAATGGATCATCCTGAAGGTTTTGTGTTTAGCTGTTCAGGAGCTTGCCCTGACAGGGAGTGATGTCAGACCCGCTTGCTGCAGGATGGCCATAGAGCCAAAAGCACAGGGCGTGGAAGGGCAGCTCTGCTGCCTGTGTGTAGGTCAAGGGGCTGAACACAGAACAAATACGTTAAAACTTAGCATTTAAGGGTGAAGATGGTGGAAATGGTTATGATATAGTGACGGTTTCATTGTTTGATGAATATTTTATCACCAAACGAAGCACGATTGATGAGAGCCCTTTTCTACAGGAAGAGCTAAGAGCTTGGGGAGCAAAGAAAGACGGGGTTGGGTGGGAGTTACTGCAAATCTGAGAATGATAAACAGGAGCACATCAAGGGCAACTGAGTCCCTGTTTTCCTTAGCGCAAAACCTTCCTAATGTGTAATAACATAGATAGCTAATGTAGCTGGCTAAGAACATTCTAGTTAATCAAAGGGAAATAAATCATTAAGTAGACTTTGTAAGTATATAGGAGATGTGGAATTAATAATCAAAAATACAGTATTTTCAAATTCTTGTCTTTGACAGAGGAACGCAGCAATAATCAACATCAAGGTCATCAAGTGTGTTGAGGAAAACGTACATGGGGGGAGCCAAATGCAACATATACTTTACAGTAGCATATTTTTCAGTTATTAACCACATGAAAGTGAATGAAATTGGGAAAAATGACAGTGTAGTTTGAAAGAATTCTGTGTATCAGTTGTTACAGTCTGGGTTACTTCCGCTAGTAAGTGGAGATGAATTGGATTTTATACCCTAATGAGCATAGTGATGCCTAAGTTTTATTTGATACAGGAAATGAGAGAAGGGATTTTGTGTGTGTGGAGGTGTTCTTTAGCCAAAGAAGCTCCTTAAATGCGTGTGACTTCAGTCTTGGTCCAAATCTACAAGCTTCCATTTTCATACATTCCACCTTAATCTGTAGCATGGCCTCATTATAGACAGTATCCAAAGGATTAGCCTTCATATCTGGTAAAGGGGCTAAATATTAATGAGACTACGATGAAACTGAACTGGCCAGGGTGAAATCCCTGTAGGTGGTTGGTTTAATGAGGGGAAATGTTGGGAAGAAAGAATAAAAAAAAGACTCCTGGGACAGGGAATAAACGCCTGGAATATAAGATTCATTCAAAAATGAATAGTAGTGCTGGAGACCCTCAGCCAAGGGGGGAAAAGTGTGTAATATCAGGGGCAGAGCAGAGTCATGGGAGATTCCCTCTGCAATGCTGGCAGCTGCACTGAGGTTGGTGAAATTATGTTTGCAGTCTGGGTTGGCATTGTTAGCTGATCCAAACAGAACAGAAACAAGTTGACAACAGTCAGCTGAAGGATAAATATACAACAAAAGAGGGGTTTAATCTGCTTGACATAGACCAAAAAAGAAAAAAAAAAAAGGCTTTACATGTTGATTGAAATTTGATGAATGGGTAGATAATATGTTTCTGGGTTGAGAATGCTGAATGGCGTCAGTCCTGGCACTGGGCTGGAAGTGTAAAAGCAAACTGGAATGTAAAAGCAAACCATGGTAAACACTGGCAAGTTCTGTGAAGGAATTTGTAGCCCTAAACCATCCCGAGGCAGGGTGAAGCAGAAGAGGCCTCAGCCAGCTGAATTACTTTGGTTTTTCTCAGCTGCTTTCCAAATGGTGGAAGTTTTTCTGACTGATTTTAATCTCCATCAGAAGTTGCTGCCTTTCACCTTTACCCCTCCATTTTTTCTAACTAACTCAGTTTATAAAATTTTATTTAACTCTGCCCTTCACGCTGGCGCTGTCCACTTGGAAGGGTTCCTTGCTAGCCTTGCCATAATAAATAGACAAGAGGAAGAATCAAGATGGTGCCATTGTATTGCCTTTTCACCTAGAGATTTGAATTCCTACATTTTTATGCACGCTTTGCAGCTGCTGTTATTTGTGTTTACTGTCAACCTGCAGAATGAAGGGAAGATTAGTTGAGCAAGTTGGCAGAGATGAGCAGGAGAGACCGATAACAGAGATGTTCATCTGCTTGCCTGTTCTCTCGTCTTCACTTGTGTTAAACTTCAACCCACTGCGCAGTTTTTGCCCACTTTTACCCTTTTGATCTGTCCCTCTTTTCTCTCCATTTGGCATTATCTTTTCCACAGGAAGGAGATTATTGTGGCACATAAGAAGAGAGAGGCAGGAGCAGCTTCAGCAGATGTTGCCCAGTGTGCTTGAATTGCAAAAGCATTCCCCGTAACAGGAAAATAGCAAAGTTGATACCGAGTACTTTGTCAGTCTTGATGGGGGGGACTCAGGGATGCTCTGGGACTGCCTGACCATACCAACAAATTTATAACTTGTCAAAGTTATAAAAAGTTACAGAAGTCAAATTTATAACCCGTTTCTCTCCAATGGAACTTCGAAAAAGTTGGACTTGGTGATCTCAGGGAAATAGTGCTTCTGTCGTACCTTGGTTGGCGTTCAATTAAGATTAAATAAAAATTTTACAATAAAGCCTTTCCAGCTCCAGAAGATTTAGGAAGGGAGGGGTTGTTGTAGAAAGAATCACTTTTCATGGAGTGTTGCTTTGTGCATCAGATGAAATGTAGAGCACCCAAACAAAATAGTTGGGAGATTAATGAGTTCTGTGCTGCAAGGCACTCTTCCAAGAGAAGAAGGTACTTTGCTATTTTATCTTTTAGCCACAGTTGTATATTTGGTGTTAATAGTGCTCTTGAGATCACCAAGAGGAAAATGCCAGAGGCACAGCAGGATTTGGAATGGCTAGTCATTTATTATCCTTGTGTACAGTCACTGTGAGAGAAACATGTTAAATTGTCTAGCATATAGTGACGGTGGGGAATAGGATCTAAAGCTTGCTGAGAACTGCCTGCTGTGACAGAAACAACTCTATTTCCTTACAAAGGAACAGGCATATGTCCAGCTTCAGAAGAAGTACAGTTAATAAAGAATTCTTGAAAAGACTGCTACTCTCAGAGTGATTCAGGGTCTATCATATAAAACTTCTTAAAAAATATTACAGCTTTTGAACAGTCTCAGAAAGTGAAAAGGCCTGTTCCTGGAACATTTCAACAGTGGGAAAACACTTGCTTTTGAAATCATCACGGCTTTCTGAATTTATGGCAGCTTACGGGTGTTTTTGCTAAAAGGTGAGGATTACGGGATGCCCTACCAAAACAACATGTCTGGCAGCTGAAACCACCTGTGGATGACTCGGGATCAGTTTATCAGGAGAGTGTCTTTTCACAGAAACATCACATGGAGTGAAGACTGGATACGTGAATTACCACTGAGGTCTTCCCTTCACTGCAGGCCCTGGGTCAACAGTGAAGGCTTTGAGACAGGCAGGTAATAAGGCAAGGGAGAAGTCAATCAGTATTGCTTTATGGCACGGTAATGAGGCATGTGCTTTCCAGACTTCTTGGTGTTCGGAGTGTCTGAACGTCAGTGCGTATTGATACGAATTTCAGTGACACAGATCAAATCCTGATCTTCAGCTCTGTGATTTTTGTCTAGGAAATGAGATCAATGTTGGTGGTATCGCTTGGAGTTGAAGAAGTGGAGTCTGCTAAAAAAGCTCTGCATGACTTGCAGCTAATGTTGTGGCAGATCCCATGGGAGTGACAGGTGTGGTTTTGGTAATACCAATTTGGTAATACCTTCCATCCTTGGATGGAAGGAGACTGAGGTCTTGTTCTTTTCTAATTACTGTTGTTAAAAACAGGAAAAAAAAAACAAAAACAACAAAGCCAAACAAACCCCATGTAATGGGACGCACGAATGGGAAATGAGTGTTGTGTGTACATGCCATAAGAGAAGACCTGTTTCACCAGTGGGTCCTTGGGGAAAAGAGCTGAGCAGTGCTGTCACTGCCTTCCCAAGGTGTGTTCTACAGGGAGTGACATCTTGCTGGCTGCCCTCCTGGTGGGACCTGCAAAGTGGCTCAGAGCCTCATCAGGGAGAATCAAACCACCTCTCAGGAATCCTTTCAATGTCAGTTTACTCAGCATCACCAAATATTAGCTGCTTGTGGCTGTGCCAGCAAGGAGACCTTGTGGTGTCTTTGTAAGAAGTTGTCCTGGTAGAATCTTCCCTGTGCTAAGACTGGCTAGGGAATTAAGATTAGAATACGGGTATTTCAGGCTTAGACATGTAACTGAGTTCTGTGGAGCTTTCTGCAGCCTGTCACAGTTTGGACTATTTCTTTAGGTATCATAAGAGAACCCTGATAAAACCTGAAGACTCAACATGTGTTAAATAAAAGGGAGGAAATATTTAGCTGAAGCTGTCAACAGTTTCGGGTGCTTAAAACATAACTTTGCCACCTTCCAGCAGTCTGAAGGCTCAATACCATAAAAACCTGGTGTACAGGAAAGAACCTAGGACAAGAATATCAAAGAGTGACTTGCTCAGCTACATTTGGTCACAACAGAACATAATTTTTCTATGGACATTTTTTTTTTTCTGCATTACTTATTTGTTTTATGCACAGGTCTGCAAAAGGATCCAGTTTTAATTGGATTAAACTATTCAGTCATTAATATAGTCAAGAATAACTGTTAGATAGTTGGCGAATGGTATCGACTACAGGAATTGAAACAAATTCCATCTATTTTCGAATTTATTTATTAATAAATGTATATATAAATACATCAGACACATCGAAATGGATACACAAATATATTAAAAGGCTTTAAAATTTTGTTTGATAAAATATGAGCACCTCATTAAAAACCAAGGTTTTTGCAGCATTTTCAATAGACAGTAAGCTTTTGAAGGTCACTAAGTTTCATATAATAGAGTAGGTTGTGTAGAGTAGGTTGTCTTTTAATTCTGTTAGCACAATTCATACATACATAAGAAATCACAAATACTTCTGGAATGACAGTGAAAAAGACCGACATCTAATCTCTCATTTAAAAGCACTAAAAACTACGACGTAGGATTTGCTAAATTTTAAAAGCTACTTTATATAAAACTGTTATATAACAGCTGTTCAGAGCTGAACAAGAATAACTTTTTTTTAGCTGTCTGAGCAAAATATAATAAAATACCAGAGAAGGTTACTTCTTAAAAAGCCCTCTGCTCCTCTGAGATGACAAAAAGTGGATTACAGAAGTTGTCCCCGTAGCAGAAACGGAAGTACTGGAGGTATTGAAGTTTTCTTTCATGTAAAATGACAGATGAAAGTAGTTTTCCCCCATTGTGTCTTACAAAATTGTTAAAACTCAACTGAATCGCATTCTTAAAAAAAAATTAGAGACTGTGAAAAGATGAACTTTTTTTTTTTTTAAAGTTTCCTCAGACACTGTATTATAAAATGCTTTTAAACAGAAAGATCTTTCGGAGGGCATCAGACAGTCAGAACATAAACAGTCTGAATTTCTTCATAGATTACAAACTGCAAACACAAAATTGCATTCCACAGCAGGACTGCTTTTACGAAGGGTATTTTCAAACACTGAAGTTATGATAGAAATTGTGGGTAGGATAGGTCCAATTGGCTGGTGTTTTGTTCAGCAGGACTCTGCGTCCACACTAATACAGTGTTTTATTTTTGTGGGAAGTACCATAAACACGTTTCTGGTGATGAAGGCCCGAGTGTGGGCAGTGGAAAGAAGGCAGTAGATGGTGTAGAGTGGATCTGTTTAGTTGAAGTCATAAAAGCTTTTGCTTACGTGTTATGAACAAAATTCAAGCAATTCATGTCATTGCAGTAGCTTGGTGGCCTCAGAAATATTCCTTTGGTTTGTGAAACGCATCCACCTAAGGTAAACTTCTTCCACTACTTTCACAATGAGTGGTTTCATTTGAGAAGACCGGGCGCGCAGTCAGAGTTTTGTGGCACAGAACATTAAAGGACCTTTCTTTGGTATTAGATAGTTCTAAAGAAACTAACAGATGTCTAATGGGGTTTTGCATTAAGCACTGTAAGTTTCTGTACATTTAGATGGTCAAACTTGTCTTTCTTCTCACTGTCAGTATGGGAAACAGGTTCACAATTTTTGTATTCTGAGCTGCAGCTGCATCCTTGTCCTAAAATAGCCTACATTAGGTGCCTACACAGATCCCTAAAAAACTGGCAAAATAAACAGCACGGGTCAAACAAGACCTTAAAGCTGTCAGAGCTCTACATGTACCAGCAAAGAACATTATTGCATTTGGACATATGACATATATGTAGGCACTCGGATTAGTTTAAAAGTGCAAATTGAGTGCTAGTTGCTTGTAGTATTGTAAGTCCAGCAACAAGGTGTAAGTTGTATTGGCCTTTATCAAAGAAGCTAAGAAACTGTACTTTATTAATTTTTTTTTGGCGGGGCTTTGTTACACTGAGAAAAAGAAACGTTCAAAGTAATATTTTTTGCCGGATTGAAGAGACATATTTGTCTCTTTAGATTTGTCACATTCAGCACTGATGGCATGTAAGGTCCAACGTTCTTGTCTCAAAATGAGCTGGGAGGGAAGGAGCTGTGTCACACAGTGGTGATGTGAGGAGACATAGCAGATGTTGTACATCTATTATTCTCACACTCATACAGTACCTCTTCCACTATCCTAAAGTTTTTTTGCTGTTTTTTTTCCCCTTACTTTCTTCAAAATGCTGCATAAGCTTTCAAAAACAATAGAATTAGAGTGATTCTGTCTGGGAATGTAAGGTAATATGTCTTCAAGATAAACGTTGGATCAAATATAATAGATGAATGCATATGTCTCATATTCAGAACATGGGGAAGGAATAATTTCAAGTGTTTTTTGGAATGTTACATTGCCTGTAAAATTCTCATTTCTTGTAACAGTAATGTTCTCCCTAGGTATTTTATACAAAAGCTATACCCACTACAGTGATCCAAACTGCAGGCCAATTTTGCAGTAATCTGTATAGATTGAGCATAGCAGACACAGTTTTGAAAAGTAAGTTTCTCAGACTTCCTGTGGAATTTTACTGAAGACTTTAAAATTGCATTGATTTCCCGTGGAACTTGGATTTCAGGTTGTTCAGTTACTTACAAGAGAAACCTGTTTCCCCTTCATACTTGTCTTGTGTGTCTTCTTGATCTAAATTAAAATACTCTCTATTAACCGGATAAACACAAATGTCTGGACTTCGATTAAGGAAACAGCTGAAATGAAGAGGGTGTGACATGTGTTGTTCTGATGTCTGGTTGTGGTTTGACTGTGTATTCTCAGCCACCTCTATGAAACTGTAGTGTAATCTCACTGATAAAGAGTCTAAAGTGAAGGACGAGAGTCAAGGAATTGTGAGTATTATTGGCAGTTCTTGGGTTTGCTTGTAAATATTATGGAAAATGTTTCAAAATATTCGAGTTGTGATGTTTCTTTTTCTTTTTTTTTTTTTTTTCCCCACATTGTCTTCAGCTGAAATACCGGCTATTCGTTCACAGAGAATTCCTAATATTTGTGAGGTAAAAATTAACCTTAATTAGAAATTTTTTTAAATAATAAACTTGGTAGGCTGTGTCTCTCCTATAGTAATAGGGTTGGCCCATGGATGTATTCTGTTTTTATTGTGTCGTGCAACCCATCTCTGCAAACATTATTTTCTGTCGTTCTGTGGGTTGCTCGTAGTTTTTGCTACAGTTTAGGGTACAACATTTGGACAAAAGATGGTTTCAGAGGTGCAGGACAGAGTGAAATACTCTGAAGCAGTCTTTTCTTTTGCTGTGCTGATGTGTTTGTTTGGAACTGATCATATTGGTTCTTTATTCTTGAATTATTATTCAGGATGCTTTGGTTAAGGTGATTCAATTCAGTTAAAAAAAAAAAAATTATGAAGGTCTTAAACTGTAAAAAAAAAAAAAATTGCAATGCAGTGTTTTGACAATGGAAGACACACTTGTGTTTTTAGTACTGGCAAAAATGTGGGTTCAAATATATTAAAAAAACCCCAAAACAAAACAAAAAACCCCAAACCAAACAATCAACATCACCCCAAAGCTAATATAGAAAACTGAAAACAAAGTGAGGTATGTGTCTGACTTAGGAGCTTCATCAATGAAAGATAATCACGTGGTGTTCGTTTGAATTGAAAAATGTGCCAGTTGTGCCTCTAGAATATGATGAGACAGCAGTGGGAACAGTAATATCTTTGTGGCTGTTGGCTAATTATATGGAAGTTCTACAGAAAAGGTTATACATAGCCTAAAGTACTAAAGACTTAATGAAACTGTCATCACTGTAGTGATAAATGTCTCCATTCCAGAATGTCTTCTTGGACAGTACTATAAGCATATCAGAATAAATAATTGATCATAATTCTGTAGTGCTATCGTATTTTTTGAAAAAATATAGGGCCTTCAAGCAGGCTATATGTAAAAAGTAGGGTTTAGTAGCAAAAGTAGTTGGAACTAGTTTGAATAAGCAATAATGACATCATGGAATTCTGCAGTTCAGAGCACTGGTAATTTTGTTCAGTTACCCCATGGAAAGAGGTCTCAATTCCCTTGAAAGCCACCGAGTCCAATTCAGCCACTGTGCAAACGATGGCTTAGGCTGATCATAAAAATGGGCACGTGTGGGAACACAGCTTGTGCTTTTGTGGCATTCAACAGGTCTGCAAAACAGATACAGCAGCAGCGGCAGACAACGGGAAGGAGTGACATAAATCAGGAGCTTCCCTGCTTAATGTATCCCTCTGCCACTCCTAACGGCCTGACAGAATATCAAATCAGTGGAAGTTGCTACATACTCAATCTAAAGTGTCTACTATGTGCCGAATCAGTGTAATTTAGTGTACACTTGTTACACTACTTTGGTTTTCCCCTAAATACGTTACATATTTAGCATGCAAAGAATAGGAACTAATTTCAGTAATGTATGTTGATTAGGCTCTTGTTAAGCATAAATAAGGGTTATCTTGTGCTATACAGTACATTATGTTGCCTATTTAATACAGTCATAGCTCTCTCTGTCTTCTTCCATTTCCACCCACAGACATTTAGACAAAGAGCAGAAGATGAAGTGAGAATCTGTTAGCTACGAGCAAAGCCTGATACAAGAAACACCAACATACTTAGCTATTACTTACATTTTTTTTTTTTTGACACTGTAGAAGCAGAAGGAAACAAGGGTACTGAGTTCTAGAAACTTGAGTTAAAACTACCTCTTCAGTGGGTTTTTCACTAAAACATGAACAATATATGTGGAGATACGTGGTCAATAGCTTAAAAGTATGAAAGAAGGTAACTCATCCTGATTTATCAAAGTCTTGTTCCTAGAAAGCAGGAAAGAACATATTGAATTTAGGCTGTTTTGCTTGTTGCTTTAGTAAAACCTGAAAGTAAGGGTGAAAAGAAAAGCAGTATTAGCAGTTAGATGAGCAATGAAATAGCGTTTGTGAGTAGGACTTCTGATGCTGATACAGTTTTCAAAGTGAATGACATCATGTGTAAAAAAGAATGGATGAGAACTGTTAGGGGGAAGAAGGAGAAGAAATTTAATCATCTAAAAGAACACCCAGGAAGGTGTTGAAGGAAGATAAAAAGTTGGAGAATGAAATTTTCCACTCTGTAAAATTCACTAGATAAAATGAGAGGGTAGGAACAGAGGAGTAAAATTGGGAGTTCAGGAATTAATGTGTGCATAGGTACTCGTGCAAATAAAAAAGCTGCTCAAGTACAGAGGAAAGAGAAATTGGAAGCCATCTGGTGAGGAAGCAGTGGCTAGAAAAATACTTTTTTCTGGGATCAGTGAAAATTGGATATTTCAAAGAAATAGTCTGAATGCAGTCATACTTTAAATTCAAGAAAATCAAATCCTTTAATCAAGACCTCTAATCTAAGGAACAATTATAAACTTACCACTGTTGTTACTGAAGAATTAAAACTTGGCTGGTTCACTCAATAAACATATCCATCTATGCTCTTTAGATTATCTTTATGTCTTGAAGACACTGTAAACACGTCTGGAAGTGACACACTCCCACGGTTTCTATACAACAGAGTATGATGAAACCAGCCACCAAAAAATATTACATTTTCCACTTGTGTTCATATCAGCTAACAGAATAATATCCATGTGATTTAGAATTAGGTGTTTCAAAAGTCTTTAAAGGACTTGAAAAACAAGTTACAAATTATGGTGCTTCCTAAAGTTCTCTGATAAACACATTATTTCAGTGTGATGTGCAAAGTAGAGGAAAGAAACATGGTGGTATAGAATATTATGTTCCCCTATTTTTCGTTGTTGTTCATGCATATTTTGTGCACTGTTTATGAGCACTGCATCAGTTAAGAAATAGTAATTCTTGTGTAAAGTATGAATGCTCAAAGTCAGCAAAGAGCTTGCAGAGGTGTGATAATTTCTTTGTCAGCAAACCATAGATGCCTAACTCCGTTCTGTCACTGGAGTGTTACCATTTTGAGCAGTGTCTATGGTATCAGTATTTAGTTTCATGTTTGAGTTGTTATTATTATTTGCAGTAGCACTTTTAAGAAATTTGGAGTTGTCCCTTTCACAAATCTCTTAATTGTGCTGACTGCCATGCAATTATTGATGCAGTAGTTTTTTTGCTGATAATTTCAGTGCTGTTGGCTTCCCCTGGAAGCAAATAGGCAACCAAATGGAAATAAGATGAGCTAATACTGTTTTTTAAGAGGACTGATTTACTTTTTTATTGACTTTTTTTATTTTTTTTCAAAAATACACCACAAAATGGTGAATGATAATTTGAGTTTGTTCTGTTGATGGCTCTCATAGGTAGGAAAGGTTTGATTCCGGTGTACCCAAACCATTATGATTTTATATTTCCTGCACTTAATTTCAAAGGTAATAGATCTAAGTGCATGGTCATTTCTGACATTTAGAGCAAGTTATTACATTAGAAGTATTTACATCAACGTTTCTAAAGTGCAAACAATTTATGTTGTGCTGGAGGTACCTGTCAGCTCCAACACTGCTAATAAAGCTGACATCTCTCAACCACTCTGAAGTCGGAAAAAAAAAATCCATCAAGTTTAGTAAAGAGTAAACGCCTTGTTCATGACCGAAAGAGAATTCTAAGGCTAAAAATTAAAGAATATTGATAAAGAAAACAAACGTTTAAGAGGTCTGAAATCGAACTTAAGCAAAGCACAGAACACATTACCCAAGAAACTATCAGGGACATCTTAAGGAAGGGTAGTCAAAGCCTTATAGGCACATACATTATATATTTAGTAGTGTACATGCAGTGTCAGTGTAAATCCAACTGCTTTGAATATATGCCTTGTGAGGACTGGACAAAAAAAAAAAAACACAAAAGCTTTCTACTTCTTGTTTTCAATTAATACGGAGAGAAATATTCTTAGCAAACCTCCAAACCACTCAGGCCCTAGTTCAGTAAACAATTCACTGCAGTAGAATTGAACCAAAAATCATTAATTTGAAATAGCAATGAACACCTCTCTGTCTCTCTTCTTTAAAAGAGCACAAATATCACAAATGAACACAGATATCTAAAATACATGGTGGTATAGGTAATTATTAAACCTCTAAGGACATATTAATGAGAAATATCTAACATTAACTACAGAACTATACACAATATCTTTTAGAAGGAAATAAGGAGTAGGGAATTCCTGTACTCTAGATTACTTCATAAATATAGATATAAGTAGTTATTTAAGTAGAGATAACACTAGAGGAGATTTTTCCAAGCAGTCAAGGCATGCTGAAAATGTAGATTCCATTGATATATCTCTCAAGGGCATTTGAAATCTCTTCCATTATTACTAACCAAAATCACTTCTTCTCAAGTGCAAAATAGGTCTTAATCATCTTTTTATCAGCTAAAAAAAATACTTGGTAAGTCAGGTGCAGTAAACACTGGTTGAGTTTGCACATAAGGATTCTGGGCTGAGGACGTGCCACTAAATGTCATGAGACATAACTGAGTAGTAAAATCAGTAACACGGAGAATGAGGAAGGAGGCACTAGGCAGACAGCGAGGCAAATTAACTCAGCTCCGATTACTTGGGTTGAGTTTGCATCCTGGTTGCAGCTTAAACAGTGTATTTGCAAAGAGAAACCAGAAAGAGGACTGTGGTGGTGCTTGATATCTAGGAAGGCCAAGTGGCGCTGTTAGATGGTTTGATGTAAACCTTGCATTCAACCATTCAGCTTTAGCAGTGGTTTGTAATAATGCCGGGTGAGTAAGAAACGGGTAATGGTTCATCTGTACAGGGAGTTTGTTTGGCTGAT
The DNA here is from genome assembly GCA_013399855.1 of Oxyruncus cristatus. Taxonomy (NCBI): domain Eukaryota; kingdom Metazoa; phylum Chordata; class Aves; order Passeriformes; family Cotingidae; genus Oxyruncus; species Oxyruncus cristatus. The sequence goes on along the minus strand of VXAY01012525.1, from coordinate 355,280 downwards.
ATGTGATACCGTATTTTCCTACAGGGAATGATTTCTGTTTCTAGGATTACCCGTTTCCTAAGGCTTCACGTGAGCATTACTGACCCCAAGCGCTGGAAAATCACGTGACTCTCATGTCTTGCAAGAGTTTCGCTCTGAAGGTCTGACCCTCTAAGGTAAACACCAAATAGGCTGCAGCTTATGATGGAATCATAAAAGTTTGCAGCAGTGTGCATATGGTTATGTTTTCTAGCTAGTTAGCCTGCCTACAGAATTTGGGTTGTTTTTTTGCCTCAGACAAAAATTTAATTGATAACAATGACACTAATAGTAGAAAATGCATTTCCTTGGGAAAATAAAAGCTCTACAAGCCATCTGAGTACACAAACCTAACAGTGTAAACTTCGTGTATTTCTGTGCTTTAATATGTGCAATGAAGTCCAAATGTAATTCTCATTTTTCTTTAGGTAAGAATTATTTTAATTACAAAGCTGCATGCAGATCTGAGGCAGCTGTGAGGGATAGCTCAATATTTGATTAAAAAAAAATTAAGAAAAAAAAAGCCAGCATTGTTTTTTGACCAAACTGCACTTTCCCAACATTAATTTGCACAAGCCCTTATGGACTTATCAATTCCCACCATTTTAACTGGTTTTCTACCTCTGTAGATAAATTAGATATTAAAAAATTTATTTCTTTTAAAGTTGTTGTCCTAGCAGGAAAACTGAGTTTTATCCAAAGTTATTAAGACGTGGCTTCCTGAATAAGAAAGCTTTTGGTAACAACTAGAGAGGTGAAGTTAGATCTTGCTTGACCATTTCAGCATAGGATGTTTTTTTCTAAAATCAGAGAGATAGTACTCAGTGGCCTTTTACATCTGCTGGCAATTTTTTGATATTTTGCTTATCTAGAGGAACGACATGCCCTGTACAGAAAAGTCAACTTAAATTGAGAAGTTAAAGGAAAACTTTCTTGTACATGCAAGGTGTTGCCCTTTTGAATCCAATTTCAGCACCTGCAAACACTTTGCTGGTGATTCTCAGTGCTTCTCCAGTAGGGAAATAAGTTCAGCTCTAGGTGAAACTAATGTGAGTTCAAAATGAGAACTGTGACTACAGTAAAATCATTGCCTTTTTCTTTTTCTTTTTTTTTTTCTTTTTTTTTAACCTTTACTGGAGCAGGATTCTCCTCCAAAGCTGAAGATTCCTTATAACAAAAAATAGCCGGTAGTCAGAAGTTACGCTATTAATTTTGTGGTAACCAAGGTATTTATTTTATTTGCCATTTTAAGGCACTAGCATTCAATAGGTTACATTTCAGCTGGATTCAAACCAGATATTTGAAAGGTTCTTGTGTTACTTATTTACTTATTCAGTGTATCTGTTACTGATATTTGATGAGTTCTTTGTAGGGTGTTTCAGAGCAACTTTTGTCTTTATGTTCAATATACTTCAGAATTACTTTTACCTGAACCACATAGAAGTGAAAATCTGTCCGATCTTAATTCTGTCTTTCAGTTACTTTACATTTTAGTTTCACAATTATCATTAACACTTGTTGTGCCTTGACAGGTAGTGGAACACTATCATCTGTTTTATAAAGTTTTCTTGAACAGTGTTTTTGTTAGAGTGAAGGCCATATTGGTTTGATAATTTAATTTCTATCCCTGGAAAAAAAAAAGAAAAAGTTGAGATATATATTTTCAGTTTGTTTTGATAATGCCTGTATATATTTCCTATGAGTATTTAGAGTTTTTCATCAGAAAATTGCTTTTTGGTAGGAACAATATTGAAGTACTCTGAGGCATGGAAATTAGTCTGGAAACTATTTTGAAACTATTTTGTTGCACTCCACTCATTTTAGTGCAGGTGCTCTCCTTTGTTAGTTTTATTAAACTAATGTGTCTGAAATTGTCTGGCAGATAACTTTTTACTTGCTTCTGTTGCATGAGAACTTCTTGGCAGATTAGAATACAAGTCCAGGGTGGGGATTTTTGTCTATTTAATAGTTTTAATAATTTGTCTTCTAGATCCTGTCATATACTGAAGTATACTTTCTGTACTAAAAGTTCAGTTGTACTACATTGATTCTTACATCACAAAATATTCTTTTTTTTTTCCTTTTTTTTTTTTTTTTTTGGTCCTACAGTCTCTACAGCTAAGAGAAACCTTGAACATAATGCTTAAAAATGTGTTCCAAGATGACACTTCACTATACTGCAGTTTGCTTTATCTTAGTAAGGCAATTAGTGCCTGTGGAACAATTCACTTTGGCCTCCAACTTGTGCTACCTTGACATATGAAGTTATCTAAAGTAACTTCAAATTTCACATGGTGATGATAAAGTGAAAACCTTGCATGCTTGTCAGCGAAAGTATAGCTTTACATTTTATTTCAGAAAAGCTGAACACTTGTCAGTGGTGAAATGAAAACCTGATTTACTACCAACCAGCAATAGGCATTTAGGGGTGTACAGCTTGTGTTAATGTTGATAAGCCAATTTAAGTGTGTAAGGGAGAAATTTTCTTTGCAAGCCTTAAAGAATGATAACTGAATTATGCTCAGGAATGTGAATAAGAGTTTATTTAGAAACTCATAAGTTTGTTTTTCTTCCCAGAAGAAAAAAAGAGCCTTACTGTGGTAGAGAAAAGACTGGAAATGCAACATGGTCTACTCAAACAACAAGTGTTGGATAGAAAAATCCATGTTAGGCATTTGTTTATGACTAACCAATGCATCAAATAATCCTTACTCTTTTAGAACTGTCAGTACTAGAAAGTAAATCCCCACAAAACTGTCATCTTCATATGAAAATAAAAGGCAAAGTTGGCGTGAAGAGGGTGGAAGAAGTATGACAGTTAAAATTAACAGGATGGGATTGTAAGAAATGATAGCTTGTAGAGGAAGAGTCACATCTGATATAAACATCCCTTCTGGCTGCAGATCCTTAACCTATGTTTCCAAATACCAGGGCCTGGTGTCCTTGCTAACCTACACATTGCGTTGGAAAAAAAAGTGGTCATAATTGTTGTAGACTTTTTTTTTTTTTTTTTTTTTTTAAATCTATGTGTTTGGAGGCCTGGCTCACAAGATGAGTTCAGTTATCAAGGCAAATGATATTGAAAGTGACTGACAGACCTCAAGCGATCAATTCACTCAACTGATGTTCTGAATGTCTTGAACCAGGCAACTACAGCAGGCACAGGTGGCCTAGCTAGAAGTAAGTGTACAGTGCAGGGTCATGACTAAGGTATTTATTCATTCCAGGGAAGGTGATCTGTGTCAGATTTAAAATATATATATATATATATATATTCTAAACACTGATTCCACTCAGAACTTTTTCTGAAAATCAGATAGGTGATGACATTTGTGATACCAAGAACAGCAAAGTTCAACAACAAATCAGATAAACCCACAGCCTTTAAGTGACAAGAGGATGCCCGTTGGCAGCTGTTTTCTCTTGGCAGTTGCTGTTTTCTAAACTCGCAGTTACCAACTGGTCAATTTTTTCTAACTAGTCAGGAGTTCTGTTCTCACCATTATTTTGTAGGTTTGTCACACCTGTCCCTGAAGCCACTGTTCATACAAACTGTCATGGGGGGGTGTGTGTGTGTAGTAGGTGTGAACGTGCACGCGTCCAGGCTGTGGATACCCAGCTCGTCTAATCCAGGATTTTGCTGCTCTGTCGTGAGCATCCCTGTCAGCTGTTACAGGTGTGCTTGGGCAACTCCAGCGTGTTTGGGGTGTGTGCATTACTTTGGCATCCGGTAGCTCAGGCAGGACTAGAGCTTGTCAGAGTTACTGGATATAAGCAACGAGCAGTTTCCTTAATGATAGATCTGTTCAAGAGAGGGACTTAACAGTAAAATCAATATTGCCATTAATATTAATGTAATAAATGCACCTGCAACTGTGCAGAGCGTATAATAAATGGGTTTAGGTATAAGTGGAATTTAGTGCTTTAATTCAGGGAACGTGCTGTTAAGAGAAATATCTGTAGTTGTCCTAATGCCTCATATGAGTGTGTACAATATTTTTCTGCTTCTGAGCACTTAAACTCTTTGTTATATGAACCACTGAAGTTTTGAATACTTTCTCAACTGAAGAATTGGAAATGTATTTTTAATAGCAGACAAAGCTTAGTGTACTGATAATTCTAGCAGCAACATTGAGAAAAGGTCTTCTTACAGGGGAAGAGTGAGAAAAAGCATTTTAGGAGAAGAGGCCTTAGGAAATATATGTATAACCTCTTTACAGCAGCAACCCCGATGAGATCAATGTGTTGTGCTGTATTTATATTATTTCCAGTACAACATTGATATTCTGGTAAAAGATTGTAGGGAAAAGCAGAGCAAATAGCTTTTTAGTGATTATTCCCTATCCTGAGTATGCAGGGTCATATGTTGTATCCAAATGCAATTTGTCTGCATTAGAAACATATAATTTTTTTACCTCCCTGAGATCAAGTAGAACCAATAGCAGGATTACATTTATTAAGCTGCAGTTAATGAGATTTGGAAGTGCTTAATGTAAAAATGTGGCATCATATATATTTCACTTAATTTGAAAAATATGTAAGAAAAAGGGTTGAGACTATTTACTGATGAAAACTAAAACCAGCCCCTTTACCACAAGAACGAAGACAACAGCCTAGGGAGAAAAGCAATTTCTTCACCTCTTGTGAAAAACACCCCTGTAAACTGTCCTGACAAAACCTAAACCACAGAAAACTGGAAACTTCTGGACACCCAGAGGTTCACAAGAGCAAATACTGAAGAGCACCCAAACCTGTTGGGCTTACGTGGGTGTCAGAGAGATGCACGCACATGCCCTTCTCTTCAAGCTGTGCAGCGTGAGTAGCGTTTTGATTCTTCAGTCCTCATCAGCTCCAACTGTGTCTACACGGTAGAAATATTTGGACTTTTCTAGTTCAGAGAAAAGGAGGCTGAGGGGTGACCTCGTTGCTGTCTGAGGAGGGGGGAGTGGAGACAGAGGTGCAGAGCTCTTCTCCCTGGGACACAGTGACTGGATGTGGGAATAGTTCAAAGCTATGCCAGGAGAGGTTCAGACTGGACATTAGGAAACATTTCTTTACTGAGAGGGTGGTCAAGCACTGGAAATTCCTGGAGAGGTAGTTGGTGTTGCATCCCTATCAGTATTTAAGAGGCATTTGGACAATACCTTTAGTAACATGCTTTAGCTTTGGTCACCCTGAAGTGGTCAGGCAGTTGGACCAGAAGATCATTACAGGTATCTTCCAACTAAAAATATTCTATTCTGTCCTATTCTAAATGTATTGTAAGGTAGTTGTAAGTACATGTTAATAGGACATGATCTTTAGAAATAGCTTGTCAGTTATTCTGGGGATCCAGCAGCCACACCAACCACTTTTATTTTTATATATTTGCTTGCTTATTTTAGTTTCTTGCGAGCCCTATTCGGGTTTCATGGACAGAATAAAGTATACTAGGGATGCTTCCACAGTGCACCTTCCAGCTTTTTTCATTTAATCAGGAAGGTTTCCAAATCATGTGCTTTGAAATAATTTTACAGAAAATAATGAAGTACAGAAAATGGAGATGATCATACCATTTTCTTCAAAAGCACCCTTGAACCAAGCCAGAGAAACTATAGGTACACCCCATATGATCTGGCTTATTTTTACAACTAATGCAGTGGTTTTGTTTTTACTGGCTTTCTTCAACCCCTCCCCCTCCTTAATAGATTTGAGACCTTTGATTAAAATTAATAAAGAAATTAATTCCCTATTAGCCCCCAAAATTGTGACAAAACACTTGTTTGCTTTTTTGAGACAGGGAAATAGAACATATGGGTTTAATATATGCTCATTTTCTGTTCCCCTGATCTTGTTATTCATAATGAGGTGAAGGTGAGGCAAAAATTACTGCACTTTTCAGTAAGTATGCAGTTTTCCCTAGTTTTATCTTTTCTTGAATTCTTCTCCTCTTTTGCTTTTTTTTTTTCTTCTGCCCTTATAGGAAACTAGTGTAATTTTAGTATAACTTGCTTTTCTGAAGAGATGTGCAATTTTGTATGCACACAAACCCCTAGATCTTCTTTTTTAATCCCCCTATTTTGTTTGCAAGTCTACCTTATTTAGCTGAAGTCGATAATGTTTCTAAGGGAGGTGTGCACGCTGGAATATTACCTTTACATGCTAATTAATTGAATATGATAATGAGGGCATGATGACAAAGTCAAAGCAGAAGCTGAAAACAAGTAATCAGTCTAGTTCTTAACAAGTAAACCAACTTAATAGAGGCTGTGGGAAGTGTCTCTGCAAATTTACTTTGCAGAGTGAGTTAAGTTTTAGAGTGTAAGTCCCGTGGGCCAAATCCTGGGAGATAATACTGTCTTTAGTCCTTCCTTTTCTGTAATAAAGCTGGTACACTTGGCTACAGGAAGAATACTTCTTATGGAGGGGTGTCCAGGATCTCACAAATCTGGGACAGACTCTGATTCTGTGAGCTGCAAACAGAGATCCCACCGTGTGAAGAGTTGGAGAGCATGAACCACCCAACCTGAACTACTGAGAAGAAGGTCTGCTAGACCTCATATTTCTGTTGTACCTCATACTTACAAACAAACCGGTTGGGATGTGAAGGTTGAGGATATCCTTTGTGGCAGTTCAGGTAGGGAAAAGGTCAAAAGACGGTATCACAATCCTTGGCATCTGGAAAACAGACTGGCCTGTTCAATACTGCTTAACCTCTTTATTAATGACCTGGATGACAGGGACAAAACGCACCATCCTGTGTGACTGGAGGCTTGGAACTGTCCAGTGAGATGGAGGGGTTTTATCCACCTGTTGGAGGGGACAGCTCTAAGAGTCAGGTTGCTCAGCGAATGGACAAAAGTCTATGGGCACAGACTGAAATACAGTAAATCCTGTTTAAATGTAGGAAAAACATTTTTAGTGTGAGGATGGTAGAATACTGGAACAGGTTTTCTAAGTACCTTGTGGAGTCTCCATCCTGGGAGACATTCAAAACCTGATTGGACAGCTAAGCAATTCCTCTGGCAGATCCTTCTCTGAGCAGGGTGTTGTTCTAGGTGATCTCCAGGCCTGCCTTCCCACATTGACTGTTCTGTGGATATTCTTGACCATGCTGTGGAATGGAGCTGAATATTCAGAAGGATCCCAGCGCTGCCAGTGATATCTCCTTCAACCACTTCTGTTTTCTTCCTCCCAAATAGAGCAATTTGGATTACTCTTGAACTTCGACCAAAGGACAGTCTAGTTATCTGTCATATAACCTAGCCCAGGGAAGGAAGCAGGCTTGAAATGCTCATGAGATATATGCAAGGTTTGCAAGAGCAGTAGCTGGAAAACTCCTCGTATAGTGGTGTAACTCATGTCATTTTATTCAAGTAGATCCCTTTGTATTTTGTACCACTGAGGCACTGCCACTCTCCTGAACTATTTTATGTCTTGGGAACTTTGGAACTGGAAATTCTTCCCTGACAGGGAAGTTCTACAAACAGGAGAGCACAAATATAAATTTTATTTCACCTTCTAACTTCCACACCCCCTTTACTTCTTACACTGTGCTAACCCTATTCCCCTAACTGCTTACCAGCGTGTTTAGGATGATAAAGTGCATGTCCTGCTTTCTGATTCAGTTTTCTCCTCCTCACTGTTGTGCACTTATTTTCATTTCTTCTGTTTTTCCTTCTAACATCCGGTCCAGAATTATTTCCTTAACACTGTTACCTCATCGTTATCGAAACACTTTGGGATGAAAGTTGCCACCATCATGTATTTGGAAAGAACATTCTTATACCTGCAGACTGCATGTACTGGCTGGAACAGGCACACAGAACTGTCATTGTCTTGCTCTCATTTCTTTTTGCACTTCAATTTTTCAGCAGAAATATAAACCGTATATTTTAGACAGTCTCAGTCGTACAGTTTCGTAAAGAAAAGGCTTGGTGTTGAAGCTTTAAACATAACAAAGCCCTTAGTCAGGCTACATATCTGTCATTTCATTCCCTTTTCATATAGGCTACGTAAAAAAGTTCCTTTTTTAGTCTATACCTCACACTGTTCTTTGGTGAATGTGAGCTCTGTAGAACCCTCTTTATGCATATATTTATAAATACTCTTTATACCTCAAGCTACGTACTGTGAGGGAAATGTCAGTCTCGCCCCTACGGAATTTGTATGGGATGAAAGAAGTAATATTGTTAGGATGTCAGCTTTTCCTTAGCAAATAACCTCAGTGGGATTTTTTGGTTACCAATGACCCTTAAAATTTGATGTTTTTGAAATGAGAAAGTTACCACGTAGCAATAGGGTGACATGAGACAGGTAGCTTGATGTTGTCTGTCAAAATCTGCAGAAGGTAGAAAGGTTTGAGAGAACTGGAGACGACGAAAGGAAAGAAAAAAAGCACTTGCTTGATTTTCTTCCTCTCATAATTCTGTGTCAGTAAGCAATGAAAAAAATGAAAGGACTTGTATGCTGACTTACTTTTAAAATTTAAGCAGTTTTTTAAACTCTCATGTGAACACTTCTAATTTCATTGAAGATAGCCAAATTATGGTCGTGTAAATTGAGAATACTCTTGCCTTGCATTATAGAAATTATTTTGGTAAATAAAGCATGAGACTGCATGCAGTCAGAAATAGAGCATGTACAAATTTTTCCAGTTAGGAATTTATTTTCAGCAAAGAATATTTGGCAGGAGTTCTCTCTTAAACCATTTTCAGTGAAGAGCTCTTGATGTTATTCCTGGCTTTTACACAGTTTCTCAAAAATATCTGCAAGCTGTTCCATCTCTGTCTTCTTTTTTTCATGATCAGTGGAGACAAATTGAAGATATACACCCATAACTCATGGATGCTGAGTTATACTCCTGAATACCTCGCCTGAAAACCAAACTCTCCAGCGTGCATTAGACCTAAGCTTAAGGTATGACATGTTTGGCCTCCTAGGATGGAGATCCAAGACAAAAACAGAAAGGAGAAAGTATGTGTGTGTGAAGGGATGGATGGATTAGATTAACGTCTTGAGAAATGAATGTCAAAAGCAGACCTGTAAGTGGAGGAGAAAGATGACAACACTTGAGGGGCAAGGAGGTGAAGAATGGAATGGATAATGAGCAAGCAGAAAGCAGATGAAAGGAGCATTGCTCTACGGAAACCACTTTTTATGTCTGGAGTTTACTTCCCTGAGAAGCTTGTGTAGAATACTTTAGATCCCAATAACTGTAAGTATCATTACAATTAATTTTGTAATTAAAACAATATAGTACTCACTTGTACTACTTCTCAGAGCTGAGCAGTGTCAGTATGGTATTAAGCATTTGCAAACACCTATCTGGTGAGCAAGATTAAATAAATAAATATATTACGACACCCCCAAGCTTAGGAAGAACTTAATTAAAACTTCTTCAGAAGCTTCTTTACAGTTGAAAAGGACTCCAGAGTATTCTCCTAGGGCTAGGTTCATTCCCTTTCCTCGTGTTCGAGGAGCCAACCACCACAAATCAAAAAGTCTCCAACCACCCCCACAAAATCAATCCTATTCCTAACATTTGTTGGGGTCAAATGAAGTATGTTTTGCTGGGAACAGAATCTGACTTTAAATGTAGTAGTTTTTTCTAACTCTTTCTTCCTCACTAGCCTCTGTGTGCAGCACCTCATACAGCAATACAAATGGCTTTAAAGTGAGGTGTGCGTGTGGGCCAAACCAAAAACGAGGGTCTGGATGAGGTTCAGATATGTAAACACACTTTGTGGCTTCAAACCCAGGCTTTCAGTAAGACTGTTATAATTCCTAAATATGCTATGGAGTAGAAGCATTGTATGAATTGCTTTAAAGAGGTCAATAGGACTTTGTAGAGGTAAGATTGTAAACTGTTCTTTCCCCTTCAAGAGTCTGGGAATGACTTATCTGCTTTGCAAATACGAAGTGTGTTCAGAATAAACAGAAATGGAAGTAAACAAGAAATTCTAATTTCAAGAAAAAAGAAAATAAGCAGCCATTTTATTACTGATGGTTTGCAATGAATACCACAGCCTTGTTTCTTCAGCTAAGGGCCTACTTAATCCACCTAAAAATATATGTGGTGTCTGTAACAGCCTTCACAAGACACTAAAGTCTGCTGATTTATGGAAGTTGAGTGTTTTCTGAGGTCAAAAGAAGCTATACTTCTTTGAATAAAATAAAATATTTTTAATATTTCTCCAATCTCCTTAACCTACTGGGAGACAGGGCTGTTGTACACCTTCTTATGCATAAAGTGTGTGTGTGTGTATATATATATATAATAATATATATTTGTGTTACAACTTCCTGGATTCTAATTGTCTGAAAAAGGTCATGGGTAGTATTGAGATTTGGTGCCCATGTCTTTTAAGTCACGCTGCAGAAGTCTGTATATTAATTAAGAATGGGCTTTCATCAGTGTGCAGGGATTTGTTAAAAACCACATACCAATTGCACATCTCTCTTCCTTTTTTCCCTCTGAGGGGCAGCTGCCTCCAGGACAGGTCTGTATCTGAGTTCTCCATCTAATACTGTTACCTCTGTTTCTGAACCCTGATCTCATTTGATCACTACACCCAAGTCCAAAGATTAAATATGATTTAATTCTGAAAAGAATGGTAGTTCTTTGAAGGGGGGAAGTATGACTAACCCTTCCCTATCTCATCTTATCTTGTTATGCACGCACCGCTGGTGTCTGAGATACCTTCTCAGGAGGCCGTAGGGGAGACAGACATGGGCAGACAGAGTTAAGTACATCACAGGGGCAATCACAACCTTAAATGGTGTATTTTACAAACATAGGTGGATAGGAGTTTCTGAGATCAACAGCAATAAGTAAAATTGACACAAATAACTCACATTTGTCCGTTCTCTACTTCCCCATTCAAAGTCGAGCTCTAAGTGGGGCACAGTCACGAGACTCTGAAAAGCTGGTTGTCATTTGAAATGCGTTGGACTCTGAATTTCAAGATGCTTGGAACTCTGTAAGTGTATGACAGAAACTCTGGCACCATATTTTATTGTGGTTTGTGTTTTGCAGGCGCTATTTCATTTTTCTGTGTTCTCATAAACAGTTCTCTTAAGAATAAGAGGATTTTTATATTTGATAGAAAGAAAGAATGTATTTATAAATAAAAAGGAAGCAAATAATTTGTAAGACATTTGTCAAAAGATGTAGGTGTGTGTTTAGCTTCTTTTCTTTGGTTTTTTGGTTTTTTTTTTGAGTAAGTTTAGCTTCAACAATTGTTATGTGGGAAATGTATTTAAAAGAGAATTAACTGTAGGGTAAAACTAAACAATCTTGTAACCATAGTTTGGTTGTCAACTGAAGTTTTATTGTCAAATGTTGCTGTCCAAAGAACTTATTTCAAAACAGCAAGATAAAATAGATAACTTTGGGTTGGCCCTTGTAGTACTATTGAGCTTTTTATAACCAATTGAGCTTTATAGCCAAATGTAAAAGCAAAAAGAAAAAAGAAGCAAAGCATATGAAAGGTGCATAAGTCTCTCTCTTTTGGCATGTAATGCTGTCCCGGGATTGTGGTACCTTCTTTCTTTATTATTCAAGGTGTGTTCTTGCTTTTCTGGACAAAATTTTGGATTCTCTGTTTCATTTCACAACTGAATTTCATCTTTCCTCACTGAGGTCTACTAACTGAGTTCATTTTGCCTGTTCTCATGATCACTTTTGCTTTTTCTAGACTTTGTTAGCTTCCTCTTGCCTTTCAACATCCTATAATTTTTTTCATGAGCTGTGTCGTTTAATAATCAAAAAAATAAAACCGTCTCTACTAATATATGGGGTAGGAGGAGGAAAGCACTGCAATTAGAGTAATATCTTTTTCCACGTGATAAAAGTAAGGGGATAACAGTGGGGAAGAAAGACTTCTCTGGGAAAGCATTTCCACTTGCTCACCCATGTAATCAGTGAGGAATTACACGCATTAGCAGTTGCTCCAGGTGGGTCTCCCTGAGATTTTAAACTTTTTAGCATATACAGAAGATGCTGATCTGGTTTCATACGTGCAGTAGAATAGGTGGCACGTGTGCAGTTGTCGGGAGGCAACTGAAGTGCCGTGAAAGCCAACGTGTGGCGGAGGCAGCCTGGGAGGAGAGGTGACAAATTCACGTGCAGCAGCTTCTCTCTCGCTTCTCGGTTCCGCGTGACGTCCGGAGTAGAGAATTGCATTTGAACGGGTGCCAAGGAATGTCTACCCCCCTCCCACCGCCCCGTTGTGTCACCTGGTGTTATCTCACCTGTTGCAGGCGTGTTGCCCCCCATGTGGCTTTGCTGGAGGGAGCGATTCCATAGCAGAGTGGCTCAACAATTGGACAGCACCATCCCTGCTGCAACATATGTTGTAGAGCTTCAGGGGGAAAAAAACACACGCATACACAAAAACACCCCCCCCCATAAAAAAAAATGCTGATGCCAAGTAATTCAAATAAATTATCAAAGTCATATTTTTCAGACTACAGGAAGTATATTTTCTGGCACTCAGTTTATTCACAGGAAGCTTGGGATTTTCACCATTAGCACTTGGCATTAGTGAAGCTAATTAAAGGTATTATATTTACTTGTTTGAGTGATCTAACTCTTTCATTTAAATATGGTATTTCTACAGTCATATTGGTGGATGGAGAATGTGAAAATGTGAATAAAACTACACTTCCATGAAGTAACACAAGCCAAAATAAGATCAGATCTTGACCAGAGCTGTCTTTTCATGGTGGCTCTGAAGGCAGACAATGTCATTGAAAATGATCCTGCTGCCACTAATGTAAAGCAGCAGCTTTTTTTATAGGCAAGTCACTTCACATGTGATAATGGTGCTTAAAATTGAAAATCTGGTGGCTGTTTAGATGCCCAAGGATATCCCACACCTCCACCTGCTGCTGCTGCAGAAGAGTAGGAAATCAGGCTCTGTGTTGGAATGTCTTGTATACATTTGGGCATTGAAAGTGGCACCTGATGCTTGCTTTGAAGTACATGAATCACTCCCTTGGTATAAGGCTCAATGTTGTGTTTCTAGTTCCAAATCAATAATACAGGACTTTATTTACAATGTATTGCCCTGGGCTCCCTTTTCAGCTGGGTAATCTTTTATGTTTTATTATTATATTTTATAATTATCTTTACAAATCATATGTAATAATTGTAAAAAGGAGGAGAAGGAGGTGTAGTTCCCCGTTTATGTTTTTACTTTTATTGGGAAAAAAAGGTAAAATAAATGATACATCTGATGGAAAGAACAGGCAGTTGGACAATGCTGTACGTTGAACAGACCTGACTCTGTTAAATTTCCAAGGCAGATGTTCAATGAATCTCTTTCGTTGGGTTTATGCATCTGATGCTGCACATCTACATATAAATGAATCTCCAACATAATTAAAATGAAATTTATTGTTGGTTGGTAGCAGCATGGCATAGCAGATTTTGGTAGACGATCAAAATTAAGAAGGCTAAGTTAAATAGCAAACTGCAAAGTTAAATGAATTTTTATAACCTCTTTCCCAGTGACTCATGCCCTTTCTAATGCTTTTTTTTTTTTAGTTATTTTTTAATGAACCTGTTGTTCATCTCCCTGCATTTTTCCTTTTGCTTCCTCCACGTGTTTGCCCTTTCTCTGATACTCCTATCCTGAAACACTTTTGAGTTTCTGTGACGATTTGCCTCTTTATAGGTGCTCTAATAATGACGGGAGGATCATGAACTCTATTTCCTATGGCTGGTGTTACCTAATTTTGTTTCTTATAAATACATTAAGTGTTAACCTAACTATGTTTTAGATAAACTAATCTTTTAGATAGTCCTCTCTAATAAATTTTACTGAGATTTTTTTTTTTTTATGGTGGAATCATTAATTACCAGAGAAAATTAGCAAGATTGTTTGAAGAAAAATGTGACTTCTTTTGCCTACAAAGAGCACAATAGGTTTTACAACCTGGTGACCACTTTGAACATGTGAGTTCCACGACAAAATGTTTTTCCCTCATCTCTCTCTCTTTCTCTCTCTCTTTCTCTCTCTCTTTCTCTCTCTCTTTCTCTCTCTCTCAGCTGGATGTGTCATTTCTTTAAACACATCCTGCGGAAAATTTATCACAGGCTTTGAAAATCCCCACGAATTTCTATTTTGAACAAACTATTTAGATTTCTTTTGGTCTTATACTGGTTAAGTACACTAAGACTCTACAGGCTGAATTCTGGGTGCAGGATTTGTGAGGAATGACAGCTGAGTTCCTCATAGGTCCTGCATCCAGAATATTTAGTGTGCCAAAATGCCTCAAACATGTTCTTTGATATTTTTAAAAAAAGAGAAAACTTTAAATCTGCACATGGCAGGATTTCCCTCCTTCTCTTCAGAAAAAGAAGATGCTGCTGGTGGGAACATCTCATGATCTGGCAAATGCACATGAAACTAAACACTCATTTCATTGCAGATCTTTGGAATCACAGATGCAAGAAGGGTACTTTAATGGAATACATGGACTAGCACTAAGGAAAAATGAAATCTTGCTAAGCATACTACAGCCCTGTCACCATCATATTCGATGTTCTTGGAATATTCTTTAATATCTGTAAATGTATGTTATGTTAAACATGTTTGTTTAATTTTTGTCAGTCAGGGACAAAGCATATTAATAACTTTTCTTCTATGGAATAAGGAATATTTTTGTTAATCCTGAATATCCCTTACTGTAACTCCTTATTATTTTAACTTTTATGATTCATGTTTCTTTGTCTTAATTGCACATATCTTGGGTAAAGGCTGTGAGTTCAATGTAAGCCTTCAGTTAGGCTTCAGAGTTTTTATTTTTGGAAAAAAATTTCCTTCACTTCTCCTGACAAATATTTGCTAATAATGCAACAGTGACCATATAGCTTACAATTTGTTTCTGTCATCTGGCAGTGGAACTGTTTGAGAAAAAGCAATTAAAATATCCCTGCCCACTAAGTGCTTATAACTGTAAACAGTGGCAGAATTGGAGAATTTCTACCTCTTTTAAGTGCCAACTTCAAATAATTACTAATATGGTTGGAGCATCACTAGATATTTACTGAAAAATACAAAGGTGGGCTGCACCTTGGTTATATTGTACAAGACCTAATTAGAATTATTTACATCTCTACAGGTCCTTATAAGACTTCTACAGATTGAACGAGAAAAGAAAATATCTATGGATTGAGTAACTGATTTTCAGAAAGTGTTACTGGGATATGTAGTGAGTGCATTTTTTATGATCTCCTTGTCTGCCCTTTCTCCTGATTTCATTTTATAGTCCTGTAATTCAAACTTCAGTAGAAAGGACAGGTTTTAATTAAAAATCTTTTTTTGAACACCAAGAAAAAAGTTTTTTAAGATGTTTGTGCAGAAGAGATTCATGAGAGACAAGGAAAAGGGAGGAGTAGAAATTGGCTTAGAATTTCTCTGTTAGGCAGTCTTTTTTGCAGAATCCAATTAGTGATGGTTAGTAATGCTAGTATTTATTACTGATATAGGGGCCTTTGCTTTGGGATATGTATTCTATAAATACCAAAAGGAGAAAATACTTATTCTATAGAGAAGACAAAAAGAGAATGGGAGAGAACACTGAGGTAGATAGAGGCAAGGTAACCCAACAGAACATCAGCATTTAAAATGGAAAGCCGGAATTAGACTCAGGTCAGAGAATCACAGAAAGGGTAAGGGAGAGACCACGGTGGGTCATCTGGTCCAACCTCCCTGCTCCAGAAGGGTCATCCTAGAGCACATGACACTGGATTGTGTCCAGACAGTTCTTCAGTGTCTCCAGTAAGGGAGGTTCCACAGCCTCTCGAGGCAGTTGGTTCCAGTGCGTGGTCACTTGCACAGTCAAGTTCTTTCTCATGCTCAGGTGGAACTTCCTGTGGGTCAGTTTCTGTCCATTGTCCTGTGTCCTATTGCTTGGCACCACTTGGCCTGATCCATCCTCTTGATGATATCGTTTGGATATCGGTGAAGTCCCCTCTCAGTCATCTCTTCTCGAGGCTGAACAGGCCCAGCTCCCTCAGCCTTTCCTCATAAGGGAGATGCTCCAGTCCCTTAATTATCTTTTGCTCTCTGCTGGTCCTGTTCCAGAAGCTCCAGGCCTCTCTTGTACTGAGGAGCCCAGAACTGGGCACAGAACTCTAGATGTGGCCTCACTGGAGCTGATTAAAGGGGCAGGATCCCCTCTCTGACCTGCTGGCAATGCTTTTCCTAATGCACCCCAGGATTCCATTGGCCTTGTCCTCCAGGACACGCTGCTGGCTCATGAACAACTTGTCGTCCACCAGGACCCGCAGGTCCTTCTCCACAGAGCTGCTCTTCAGAAGGTCAGGCCCCAGCTGTGCTGGTTCCCGGGGTTATTCTCCCCCAGCTGCAGGACCCTGCACTTGGTTTTGTTACATTTCAGATGATTCTTCTCTGCCCCATCTCTCCAGCCTGTTGAGGTTCTTCTGAGGGGCTGCACGGCACCCCGGGGGTATCAGCCACCCCTCCCAGCTTTGTGTTTTCCAGCTCCTGGTACCTTCTATCGCAGCTGCTGAAATCCCTATTTTAAGTCCTGATGAGTTATCAGTATTCAGAAGGAAAAGAATTTTTCAGTGGGAAGGAAGCCCATTAATAACAAACGAGGAGATGAGATCAGCTATTTTTTACAAAATTGCTGAATTACGAAATTTGTTTTAAACTTGATCATGTAACTAGATACATGAAAAAAAAAAAAGTTGTAAGCAAAGTATAAATAATTAAATTGAGAGTATCTCTGTTGGAAAAATAAAATAAATCAACAGTCTGAAAATTGTTTATGTACAATATATAGGTCTAGCACTTTGTGCACAAATAGGCAGCAGTGATATAGATAATGCACCTAATGAAACAATAGGAACTAACTGTTAAAAACAAGAAAAATTATTATCAGACTGTCAGGACTTCCATTCCCCAAGAGAGACACGTTGACAACTTAAGGAAATTCTCATTCACCACTTCCAGTGCTCAGTCTCTGTGGAAATAGAGAGACAATAATCCTGCAATAACTAGAAGAAGGATAAAAAATATCTTAAATAATATAGTAAGTTCGCAGCTATGAAAAAGAAAACAGGTAAAATATGGCCTATATCAATACAGGAAAACCTAATTAAAAACACCCTTAAAACTGCTTATGGGCAATCTCACTAATACTTGCCCTTTCCTTGCTGTGAGGCCAGAGCGTTGCCCCTCTGGTCTGGTGCACTGGGAGCTCTTTCTTTTGGCTCTGTCTCCCCATCCTGCTCCCAGCTGAACCTACACCCATCCCTGTGTGGGGCCATCACGCCGTGCCGAGGGTGCTCACAGTCAGGTCTCCGGATCCCTGATTTCTTTTGGATGACAAAATCCAGAAGGCTTTTACAAACCGCTGTGCAAGTGAGTCTCAGTTCCCGGAGAGCAGGTCATTGGTGGCTGAAAGAGGTGTTTTGCCTGTAAAGCTTTGTACCTGAAGTTTCTAAGTGTGGAAGATGTGGCTTATTGTCCCCTTGAAAAATCAGTAATATTGAGGCAAAAGTAGTAAGAGATTTTCGTAGTTGTGTTTGATGAAATAGGTTTTGGCACAGAATGCTACTTTAGCTTTTGTTATTTATGTGATTTTTGTTTTTCAAGCCTAATTTGCAGTATGGGTAATCTTTGGTGGATTTAGTGCTGCCTGGGAAGTGCTGGAACTGTTATGTAAGAAGAAGAAAATTATGTTGCTGTTGTTACTTCCCTCAACAGTGAGGTATCCATAGAATAGCATTTGACTGTTCTAGTGAAAGATATACAACTCAGGGAATATGTTAAAATCAGGTTGAGAGTGACTGCCCTGGACATGCAGTCAGACCAGATTGGGCATGAATTAAAATCTCTGGGTGTCATTTCTTTGCCTCATCCATCAGACCAAATTACTACAGATCCTACAGACCAAAGGCACTGTGTTAGT
Source organism: Oxyruncus cristatus (assembly GCA_013399855.1). Classification (NCBI taxonomy): domain Eukaryota; kingdom Metazoa; phylum Chordata; class Aves; order Passeriformes; family Cotingidae; genus Oxyruncus; species Oxyruncus cristatus. The sequence continues at coordinate 337,331 of VXAY01012525.1, read as the reverse complement.
CCTTTGCAGATCGCATGCAGGGATTTCTTCCACATTGTTCCTCTGTAAATGATCTCAGAGGAGAAAGAGAGAGACAGTTCCATCCATAACTCTTCCACCTCTCTCCTGACAGTTTTGGGAAGGGGAGGCTGTGCTGGAAATGCTTGGTCTTTCTGCATCTGGTAGTGTACTTCTGAAAACGTGGACTCAAAATTTTAAGCATGTGCCACAGTAAAAAATATCTATGACTGTTGTTTTAAAAAAGTTGACCTTAATTCTGCACCTGCTGCTTATATAGGTAGAATTTATTTGGATTAAGCAGTGTTGTCTCCTGCCTTTGGCCGCAAAGAAATCAGCTATTTTCTTCTTTTATTTATACTTCAAGCATAACAGGTTTGGCAAATTCACAGTTAGCAAGAGAACTGCCCTGAAAACGTGAATGGGATTGTTATGTCGGCTGTGTGCTCCTGGAAGTTTTTTTCTATGACTGTGCAAGAGAGGGGCAGGTTTTGCTCATAGGATGGCTGAGGATGATGGATTTGAAGGGACCTAAAAGCAGGGGACGTTCCACTAGATCAGATTGCTCAAAGCCCCATCCAGCCTGGACTTGAGCACTTCCAGGGATGGGGCAACCTGTGCCAATGCCTCACCATGCTCACAGGGAAGAATTTCTAGCTATACCTGCTCTCTTTCAGTTTGGAGCCATTCCCTTTTGTCCTATGACTGCATACTCTGTTTCTGGTACTGGAAGGTTGCCCTGGTGCTTTCTCCACCCTGAGCAACCCCAAATCTCTCAGCCTGCCTCTGTGGGAGAGGTGATCTAGCACTCTGATCATCTTTGTGGCCCTCCTCTGGACTCACTCCAGCAGGTCCACCTCCTTTCTTATGCTGAGGACCCCAGAGCTTAACATAGTCCTCTGAAACCTTAATTTGCCTGTGTTTTGGAATATATTTTTGGCACTAAATATTTTGACTGCTGGCAAGAGTTAGAACGAGCTGTTGAAAGTTCATTACATAAGTGTGCTTAGAAGAAAGTGTTTTATTTCTCTACTTGAAAAATATCAATAGTCGTGCTAAGTAACAATTGTTAACCTAACTTTTGTAGACAGCTGTGTAAGATTTCCTCTTGATAAATCCCATTTTTACATGGCCATAAAGTGCAATGTCTGTAATGGAGGTTTTGCCAGAAGCAGCTGATTTTGCTAAGGCCAGACTTCCACATATTTGCCTCAGCTGCATAATTTTAACCATTAAGCTAACAATGCCAGCTTTACTAATCCTCTATTCAAATAATCAGCAAGTTTGTTTGAACCTCTTTGTTTGCTTTTTTTTTTAAAAAAAAAAAACAACTGAAAACCTAATGCTGAAACCTAATCTACTGGATGTCCTGAGGCTGTGCACAGAAGTCCTCATCTAGAAATGGAACCAGAGTCTCAAAATGCAGGTTGATTTTCTTATTTTAATGTTATGTTTTGCACTATACTTTAAGCTCCAGGAAGAGGGATTGGTTGTGACTTGTTCTCAACACCGGCATATCTGTTGTGAGGCTGAACTGTGTGAAGGGAGGGGAAAAAACCCCAACAAAAAAAATCAGAAATATTTTCATACCTTAGATTGTTATTTTTAAATAAGAAATAATCAAAATATCTGAATTCTAATCAAGCCATAAGAAGGTTTTCTTTATTTTAGAAGTAATAGAGAATATGAAAGAAGGAGGAAGATTAGCTACCTGCCTACTGATATTTTGGTTACTTGAGGGCTGAGGGATGCTGGTTTTAATGTCCATAAGGGCTCAAGTATAACTTACATAGTTTGTGTATCAGCTTTGTTCTGCATTTTTCATAAAGATTAATACCTTTGTACTCTAGACTTGGAGCAAGGGACAAGGAAAGAGGAATGATTGAAGATGATTATGAACAGAAAACTATCATTTAGAGAGCCATTTTTCTAAGGTTTAGCCCTCAAGTGCCTCTCTTTCAGCACAACTTATATAAAATTTGTCTGAATAACTTGGTGATTCCTGTGACCTGTTCTAAGAGCACCAAGTAAACATTCATATATCTGTAATATTGCTTTTTTGTTGTTTTGTTTTAAATCTGCTTCTTGTTAGATTAAATGTCGTACTGCTACTAAGAAAAAGATTTCCCTGCTGAAAAAAAATTATGTAAGTACTAGACAGATATGGGACTTCTTCCTGTATTTTTTTTCAACTTTTTTTTTTTTCTATCAGAAGAGAATTTGTAAGCCCTATATGGTTCTGTGTATTTAACAAATCTCTCTTCCAAGACCTTCCTCATCCCTCGAACCCATAAAAACTTGAGTAGCCACAATGTCTATTGGGGGAGGAAAAAAAAGTTTTGCACGTCTGGAACACTTTAAACAAGAAAAAAAAAAAAAAACAAACCAAACCAAAAAGCAAAACCAAAACCTCAAAACAAACAGAAAAAGCCCAAGACCACTCAGAACATCCTAATCCAGAATTTACTTGCTGATCTTTGGATTTTAATGTGGCTTCTACTAGCTTCTTTTGACTTGTACCTTTTTCTCCTTTGACTCCTCTCTGTGGAGAAACAGTGAACAGTTAATCCTTAGCCAGTCTGTGCTCTAGACCAGTTCTTATAAGTGTTTTGCAACAGCCTAATTTGATACCTCCAACATTTATTTCTGCATGGTGAACTGACCTGTTATTCAAAATTCAACCTGTGCTTGAAGTTACCCAGTACTTTTGCTTAAGTGATTGATGGATTTTATCCAGAAATGCAAACCTCAGAAATTTTGGAGCTACTGAAATCAGGGGGTAAGTATTCACTCATTAGAGCCAGGATTCCTTGGAGAGTTATGTCTGATTCATAAATGCGTAGAGATCAGAATGAAAGCCAAAGGGATCTTCCTTCAACGCTGCCAGAGCTCTTTTTGCAGTTAGAAGGTAGCAAATTCCACCTCTGCCTTCCTTTTTCGTGGCCATATTAATGTAATGTAGGTGAATTAGCTAAACTGATTGATCTAATGAAGTGCTATACAATACATCCAGGAACTCTACTGTGTTTGCCTAATGAAGTGTCAATACGTCTCAAATGGTCCCACAAATGATTTAAAGAAATTGTCAGATTTAGTCAAAGAAGGCTCCAGTGATTTACACTATTGTATAAAGCTCTTAATCATTTAACTGTTGGAGTGCTTCAAATCTCTCATCATTTTTTTCAGCTACTTACCCTGATGCATATACTAATGTCTAATTTGCTAATTAGTGGAAGAAGATTACAGTGCTTTGACAGGCAAGGCCAAAAATGGTTTCTATCTATAAAAGAAGCCACAAAGGTAACAAAAAACAATTTGCAAAGGAGGAAATAAAGCATAAATAAGGGCATCAGTTGCAAGGCTGGAAATTTACAGCTGGGCATAATTTATTATAAAAGATTAAAATGAATGCAGAATCATGGCAAATGCATACAAATATGGAGGAAAATCCTAATAAGTTTCAAAAAAACCAACTTCACAGAAACTCCCTTCCGCAGCAGCTTTACTAGGTTCCCATGTTAAACAATCTGCTTCAAAAAGTTGTCCTCATTATATAATCTGCCTTAAGAGGAAATGCTAGGAATTCCTTACTCATTACTTCAGAGTGATGTTAAAATGAAGGACAACACATCATGAAAGGCTACCAGAAGAACTGTTAATAAGGCAGGGGTATAAAAAAAGAAAGGCAAGTGATGAAACATCTTTAAAAAGCCTCACAGGTTTTTGTAAGGATCTGACAAAGCAGAGAAACTACTCATTAAATGGAGAACATGTGATTATGTTAATTTTACAAGAGCCCACAGACTCTGACAGACATACTTTAATAATTGCAGAAGCAACCAAAGCTTTGCATGTCTATTTTTCTTTGTCTCATATCTTATGATCAGAAATAAACTTCATGGTGTTAACAGTCCAGATAGTGATTATGGCTAAATTGCAGAGGAATTACGTGAAAATCAGAAAGTAAAATTTGAGATAATAACACTGGGTATTTATTCTGTGAGATTAGCTTCAAAATAAGTTCAAAAATCGTAGTGTAATAAAACCTAAATTGCAATGAATTACAATAGAGATAGTATATCACATTAATTTTAATACATTGAAATTTTAATCAGAAATAATTGGACTTTCAATAGAAAAGTAAATGAAGTTGCTGAACCAAAAGGAAATTAACATTGACTGCAAGTGAAATAAACTGTGCAGATTTGGAAGGTCCTGATTTATTGAGGTGTGAACTGCTTCTAAGACCATTAACATAAAGATTTAATTAATGAAAATTGCAAGAGAAACCATCTCACGTTACAAGACTGGACATTAATAAACTTAGCTATTGATAACACTCAAGAAACAACAAAAGTTGCTAATAAGGATCACAACTGTGGTTATTTCAAGCATGAAAACCTGTTGTCTTCCAAGTGATGAAATCTTTGTCTCTTGGAGAAGGTAACATGTCCAGGAAATATTTTTTCTTACCTTTTTGTTTCTGAGCTTTCTGGTGTACATCATACTCCTGAATACCTGTCCTTGAACAGTAGCCAAAAGACTCTAACGCTGCTACTTCCATGTTTCATCTTCTTTCCTGTACCCTGCATGGTTTATAACGTGACTCAGAGAGCATTTAAGAAATTTAATGCCTCTCTGCATGATGTGATACTGTCTTAAAAGCAACCCACTGCTTTTGTAAAAGTGATCATAGATGGATGATGCGTTGGGATCATGTGTTATGTTACCACACCAGTACAGATTAATGGAGAAGGATGGGAAAAGTGACTTCTTGGATAAGAGCTCTCAAATATGAGTTAATTCCTAATTTAAAAAAAGCATTCCGTTTAAGGCTCTGTAAAAGTTGGATGCTTCCAGTGCTGCTCCATATCCTTGTAGCTCTCACACTGTTTCTGAGGGCCCTGTAAGCAACAAGATAAATAGGAAGAGAGAGATTGATTTTTATCTATTAATATTCTGTGGGTACAATCATAAAAAAAATCTTACCCTCTCTCCTTTTCCATTAACTTCAAAATAACAGAGAGTTTGTAAACTACACTCTTGGAGAATTTCGAGTTACAACCCTCCCACCCACTGGTGAATTTTCAGTGTTCCCTTTGTCACATGTGAATGCTGTAGAAGATAAACCAATCATTTATGTTCTAGAATCTAACCCTTTCCACAGTAGGTTATGTATTTTAATTCACTCAATATTCAAAGAAAGTGTGCAAGAAATGAAGCTGAAGGCTTTTGAGTCTCAGTTTGTAAATGAGATGTGGAGGGCCTCCCCCTCACTCATGGTGCCTGTGTCCTGAGCACATTTTACAGTAGAGCAGTGCAGCCTCTTTTCTTTCACCACTAGGAAGGTGAAAGAGAGTAGCACTTTCCTGTGGGTCTTCCTGGGTAAGGCGTCAGAAATCAGTGCAGTCTGTCATGTTGTCCATTGGATTCCCCAAATGCCTAAGAAAGACATACTTGGAAACAAAAAGAAATGTTGTCTTGAAGTGAGGCTGCTCTTGATGGGAACTGTGAACTTCTCGAAGTTGTCATTCTTCAAGGTTCATTGTCAGCCCATTGCTGTTCAACAGACACTTTGGGACAACAAAACAGAAAGTTAAGGCTCCATATGAGTAGGCAAGTATTGTGCATAGATCCTTTATTCTGTGTATAACATTATCAGAACTGCAGGAAAAAGCTGCTAAAGTGTAGCCAAGTCATTGCAAATGCTGAGGTCTTTCAAGTATATTTTATCAGATGCTCTCCCAGGGTACAAAGAGCGCATGTTAGGATTACTGAAGATATTTCTTTTCATCAAAACAGTAAACCGAAAAATCTCCCAGACAAATAAATCAACCAAGTGAATAAAAGATACTCCTAACTTGCCAGCCAGACAAAAGCATTTTAGTATTCTTTTTCCTCCATTCAGTTTTTCTGTATGTCTATGTTTATCACAAATACAGTGCTTAAACTACCTAAACCTGGATATCTCCTGTTTTCTCTCTCTTTATTATTGTATCTAAAAGTAATTTATATGGAAACAAGTAGTTCAAATATAAACCATGACACTGAAACTCAAAAAAAAAAAATCTTCTGAGATGCAGGATTTTTTTATCTCCAAGTGTCATCCTCTCTTTACTTTCTGCATTGTAAGGCTGTGGTTGCACTCTTTTAGCTTCATAAAATCAGTGGTGAAATGGAAAGGTAGTGAATTATGACATAATAAACAACTTGAAACTGACATAATTTCTTAAATTAATAATTTATCCTTAATTGTTGGATTCTGAAACTATTTTATTGGGTCTTAAGGGGAAAAAAAAGCACATTCTATTATTAGGGTCCAATACAAATGTTCAAGATAGTAGCAACTCACTACTAAGGCTCTTTAAGAGTTATATTAACATATGCACCTTAGAAATTAGAATTAACTTCTGGCTCACAGTCAGAGGCAAGACGATGTATGAAGGATTCTGAGGTGACCAGAAAAATGGTTGAACAGCTTGACCTGACCTTTGAGTGGAGTTCTGAGTCCCAGGATGTGTCTGGTGTTACAGAATTGTAACGGTATGAGGTCTCCCTTTACTGACTGCTTTCACAGTGGACCTGAATGGGTTATGTGGGACACTTCAGGTCGAATTCATACCTTTACCCCAGAGTACAGCTGAGGTGGAGACACCAATAACTGAAGGTAATTGCTCAGCCACAGCAGCCAAATGCCACAGACATACAAAATTGTTGATTTATGTCACACAAAGGCAGCATGGAAAGAAAGCACCTGGGTCAAGTGCGCTTTTCCAGGTTTTTTTTCCTTTACTTTCTTCCTGGGTTCAGTCACAAGAAATGATACAGAGCCAGCCTGAAGAGTGGAACTGAATGTTTGTGGGAAGACTGTCAATTTTAAAGCAGACTCAGGTGTAGATGTAATGGCCATATCAGAAAAGACTTTCACTCCTCTCACAGCTGAACCAACTGTGGCTACTCCAAATAATCCTAGAGGCAGCATAAACACAAAGTGGAAAAGATGTCTTTAATACTTAGGCTTAGGAGACTTTAGATTGAAATTTTATTTCACCAGAACACTTACTACTTTTTTTTGGATTAAAAGAATGAAGGAAAATTTCGGAGAGGGGACATTGGACTCATCTATTATGCACACAGTGCCCCTGTTCATAGCATTGAAACTATAAACTTCACAACATTTCCTTTCTCACACTTTTAAAATAGTTTTCAGTGTAAAAGTGTTGGATCAGCTACATTTAGCGTCTTGTATGATCAGACCCTGACATGTCAGGAAACTTAAAAGGTGTAACAGAGTTGGTTTGTGTCAGAAGCACGGTATCATCTGCTGTGAGTTCGGGAAGAGGAATGTGGAAACCCAGACGTGCAAGAATCTCAAAAAATTTTAATTGAAAATGTGGAAAAACCGTTTTATACCTTTCTAACCGTGAAGTAAAAGATACACACTTGAAGCAGAGCTAAGGATATCCTTACCTCTGTTATCCTGTTAGCTACCTAACAAACAAAGCAGCAGCCTTGTCATCCTCTGGGAAGGCTGAGACATGGCCAGTGAGACATTGGTTTCCTCAGTCTGTCCCAGGGAATGAATTGATGACTAAAGAGGTACTACAGTGACTTCATGTTAGGCTGTTCTGCTCATCAAACCTGTCAGGAAAACTTTTGAAAGGCAAGGGTAGAAAAAAAAATCTCAGTTTTTACCTGTTGTGACTAATGCATTCTTTTAACAAAACTAGTATTTTAAAGTTGACCTGAGTTTCTTCCATTTTTGTAAACTTTAACTACCTACATGTTAAAAAACTAGAAGCTATGAAGCCACGGTAGGTGCTTTGTATTTATCTTATGGATAAATTAAATTGTTTGCTACATGGAGAAGGCGAAGTTATACGTGTTAACGTAACTGTGAGGCATTTTCTTACTATTCCCAAAGGACAGAGTAAGGATTGATTAATGGCTGTAACGTTACATAACATGCATGTATGCTCCAAGCCTTCAGAGAGTGTTATTTCTTCCCTTCCATATGTGGAATATTAAACACTCTACTTTTTCCTAGTATTCCTTCAAGTATTAACAGTGCTACTTTTAATTAAATCAACACATTTGGGATAAAACTGAGGGTGTAGAGATCAGATATGACTTTCCTTCTCTAGTTATCTTCCAGGTATTATTAAGACTTTTTGAGGGAAGAATTAAATAGAAAGTAGGGTTTAGTTCTATTATAAATGTGAATCACATCATTAGGAGATAATACTATATTATTTTTCTGAATTGAAAATGAACATGATCACCTTAGCAGGCTCCTTTTGATGCAGTATTTAAAATGATAAGTGAATTATGTGTTAGCAATAAAATACAACCACAGGTGGTGTTTTGGTTTCCCCATACTGCACTTCAAATTCCAAGAGTAAATTAATAGATAAAAAGTCTACGTGAACTTTGGAAAAGACTGTATGAATTGCTAAAATATTTAGTTTCCTCATTTGACTCTGAATTGGAAACTTCAACTCATAAATCAAATATCCCAAAACATCAAGATTTTAAGTTAAACGTTAACAATTGTTGGCTTTGTGTCATCATGCGTTCGCTTCTAATCGGTGGTAAAACCAAGACAGTCTGAGAAGTCTATATAAAATTCTAGCATAAATTATTAGATTTAATGAATCCTTTCCACTGGCTCACTGAGGATATTTTTTTTTCATGCTCAGGTTCAGGGTGCACTTGATTGTTAACATTCACATGAGCATGTGTGGGTGGGCTCCCCTGCGCTTGCCAAGGCAGGTGTAACTCGTGCAGCTGGAACCCTGGAGCTGTGGGGAAGGTCTCGGCACCAGCGGGGTTCTGTTTGTTTGACAAAGCGACTCTGTGTGCTTCTCCATGGAAGACTGAAACGAATTTTAAAAGTCAGGCAGATGACAAGCAGGGGAGTGTCCTGTCCTCCCCGCTGTGCCACCGTGGCACTGGCTCGCAGCGGGGAACAGATGACTTAGCGGAGTTGGGGAAGAAAATATGTGGCAAAGCTGATTACTGGCGCGAGTGTAGTGCCATACATCAACAGCAAAAGCATCACTGCTCTGTGTTCTGTGGCCTTCCCCTCTGACTGGACACTGTTTGCCTCTCTCCTGTTAAGGCTGCAAGATTGGGATTCTTGCCTTCTGCAGGAATTAGTGTCAGCTGGACTCCGAGCGGCGGCTGGCGCTGCCTTCCGTGCAAACTGGCAGGGCCTTCGCTGGAGATCTAACTGATCCCCTCCTTGAAAGCACGTGGTGATCAAAAGCCTGTATAATCAAAGTCCTGATTCAGGATCTCCTATTCGGTAAGTAAAGAGCTGACGTTTGTCAGCAGCTTGACCAGACTAGGTCTCATTAAAGTGATTATTGTCATGTAATGAGTGGGGTCAATTACGTTTGCGGGCGCTGTGAGATGTCTGGCTGCTGCTTGGAGATAGGAAAAAGTTGTATGAAGTTAAGCCTTGCTTAATGAAAAAGTAGAGTTTAAAATAGAGGGGAAAAAAGGGCATTTATGCAAAAGGCAATGAATTGAATGTGTGTAGAGCTGAAAAAGTTATGAAGATAGATGAAAATAAGTATGTGAATTTCTTCTGAAAAAAAACCATTAGGGATGGTAGCATCTATATCAGTTGTAACAACACGATTTATGTTTTAAGAATTCCATTCATATTTATTGTCATCTAGTTGTATGTCTTTTTCTAGTATGAAATATTACTTTTTTTTTTTCTCAGCTGTTCCCTGTAATAAAGCATTTGCCCTGGTATTACAAGATAATAATAGCTTTCTCTGATAATGCATCTCTCTCACTCTACATGTTTTCTGGGTGTTTTATTTACCCTTTAATATTTTTGATTGGTGGGTCAAGATGAGAATAGCAGATCTGCATAATTCAAATGAGAAGGTCATATAGACAGGGATTGCCTTGTTTGAACCACACACAGGTTTGAGAGATGTTTTTGTAACTTTTGAAAATATTTTAATCTCTTGGTGGTGAATCCTGATTCACTTCAAGTGAATCCTGAATCGTTTTAAGTCTGAAAAACAGTCCCATCATGTTACTGGAAGGGCTAAAGGATTTTAACAACATACAGTCACTTCTTTTTCACCTTGTCTTGTAAAGAAAACTTGAAAACATAAAATAACATAATGGTCTGTCACTCTTTGCATTATGCATTTGCGTATAGGTAGCAAATTAACAGGGACGGAAGAAAGCCAAAACTTTGATCCTAAAGAAATAGGAAGAATGTTGAAACAAAACATTTCTGACTATCTAAATACGTGTTATTGCCAGGGGAAAAAGCAAAAAAAAAAAAAAAAAAGTTTAATTAATTTTGGGAAGAAGGAGGAAATGATGACAGGCTGAGGAGTCACCCAGCCAACCAGGGCAATTGCAGCAGCAGTATCTGGCAGACAGACCATCTACAGTGAATGTTGAACTCAAGTTTATTTCTCAGCTTCCTTATGGCTCACACTATTTGTCTGCTACATTTGGGTTAAGCTAGCTCTTCCCAGGTTCTTGGTGTCCACCACAGCTTCTGCTGGATGGGGAAAACAAATATGTAGCATGGATGGATTAAAAGAGAAGGTGCTGCCATTTCCTTAAACCCATTAGCTATTACTGTCAGCTCTGTTAATGCTTCTTTTTTGGATTCCAAGTCAAGCAGGGATTTCCAAAATTATTCAGGTAACTTGAGATCATTCCAGAGTATTTCAAATCAGTGTTGAAAGCGTTGGTGGGTGTGCTGATTGCATATTCCATTATTTTAATAGGTAGATTCATTTTATACTCTGTTACTTGCAGAGAGTTGAGTTGTGCTAGGGATGGTGAGATATCAATGACTTCAGGCAAAAAAATGTGTATTTCTCTTCCTTTATATTTTTTGGAATATATGTATCATTCATAAAATAGTAGAAGTTGACAAAAAAGCAAGTGCAAATGATGGATTTTGATGTAACCCATAGAGTGTAATCCTGGATCCGTTGAAATAAATGACAGAAATCTGATAATCTCCAACACAAGCAGTTTTATAAAAATATTTCATCATATTAACTAGACATTAAATGAACATTGACTTAAACCTTCCCTCGCTGAGTTGAATTGGAATTAATGGGAATGGGAACAGAAACAATCTACTATGGAGAAAAAAAGATTCCTTCGGCTGAAATTATTGATGTGGTCTCATGCATTTTATGGGCTATGCTTACATAACACGTTATTACCAGTAGAAATAGAGGTGGTGGAATGGCCACCAAAGTTATTAGGGTGTTGCTTGTTTTATTGCTCTGAGTAGTTTGGTTGATTTCAGAATAACCAAAGTTAATGGAGCTGCTAGTGTAAGTACAGAGAGCACGATTTAGTCCTTGACACATACATATTTATGTATTGTTGTGTTGTGGAGCACTAGTTCAAGCCATGATTATTCTATTAAGCCCTTGCATTCATTCAAATTTTTCACATGCTGCTTCTATTTACAAAATGTTATCCAGGCCTCGCAAGACCTAATGAATTTTTAATTGTGAGCCAGTGATACAAGTTTCTGCAAACACTCTGAAGTTATCCGTCATTAAATGAATTTTACAAAACAATTTCCTTTTGCTTACTTGGATCTTACCTCCCTCTTGCCATCTTATCATTTGACTTCATTGAAATATAGGACTTTAGTTGCTCAGCTTTTGAATGCCCTCTGTAGTACCAAAATTCTGAGAGTGAACACTCATCTCCATACAGTCAAATCTCAAGTTGATTGCTGTCTCATTATTTGTCTGGGAAAACCGTAGTACATGTGAATTTTACTATTTTGACTCTTTTTTTTTTCATATTAGTTACTTGGAAAATAGACATAGGTGTTATGTGAATAAAAAATGGACTAATTTCTTTGCATTGACTAATTCCCAGTGATTACCATCGGTACTGGCTTCCCCATTCTAGTAAAAATAATTGCATTTTTGTTTATCTGAAATATCTTTGTACGAAAAAATATTTTTGGTGAATATAGCGGTGTGAGAGAAACTCCACTTGCAGTTTTCTCTGTTAATGTCCTTCTTTTGCTGTCACTCAGAATATATTTGTATTTCATTTTTGTACCTCAGACGCTGGGCAGCTTATGTGAGCATCAGAAAACCTTCTTGTACTTTGAAAGAACAGCTGAGCTAACCAAATTTGGTCAATATGTGTGTTCATGGTTAGGGTTATAAATTAAATTTATGAGAAATGAGACACTACTTCCGAAATTTTGCAAAATGTATCTGCAATGTTGGGGGTAGAACAGTAAACCTGGAATTTTCAAAAGCCTTAAAATTCTAGAGAGAGAGCAATAAATTACCAGTGTTTCTCAATATACAACACTAAGTTTCCTAGAGAAATCAAGAAATGATTAATCCCTAGCTCTGGTGAAGAATTGTACGTTTAAAGTTGACAAAAACTGTAGCAGTGATGATAAACTATGTTTCACAACCTTGAATTTAGTAGACTGCTAGTTCAGAAATAGAATTTTTGGGTTTTCTTTTTTTTTTTTTTTTTCTAAATATTGTATTCCGTGTGAAATCATATTTATTTTTCTGTAATTCTAAACTTGTGTTAGAAATTTGCATTAAAAGCTGTAATTTTTTCCAGAAGAAATGGGGATGCTGCTGCTGTTTGTCCCCAGAACCCTTTGGTGAGAGTTTTTTAGTGTGGGGCTATATGTAGCTACTTGTAAGTGGCAATTTTACAGAGAAAAACAGGGAGTAAATCAAAGAAAAAGAAGTTTGTTCTCTTGTGGTTTTTTTTGTTTTGTTTTTTTTTTTGTTTGTTTGTTTGTTTTGGTTTGGTTTGGGTTTTTTGGTTTTTTTTGTGTGTGTGTGTGTGTGTTTTGTGGTTTTTTGTTTTGTTTGGTTTTTGGGTTTTTTTGTGGGTTTTTTTGTTTGGTTGGGGTTTTTTTGTTGTTGTTGTTTTTTTTGTTTTTTGTTTATTTGTTTGTTTGTTTGTTTTTAACTGGGATACATAATATAGTGAAAAGTGATAGTGTTAACATGTAACATGGCTTTACCAATGGAAAATTATACCCTTTCCATAAATTTAGTTGGTTTTGAAGTTTTTCTATAAAACCCCTGCTGCACTGTCTGTTGCGTTCCTTAGGCCTTTTTCAAAAAAGCAAGTGTGAGAATGCAATTTAACTATGTTAATCAGCTTTTCCAAATGAAAATATTTACCTGTGAGTTCATGGCATTGACAAGTAACAGAGCATAGTAATTTTGTTCTTTCAAGATTATCAGAAACTTTTGTAACTAAAGAACGGATAGAATTAGAAACTGGGTTTTTTTTTTTTTAGAAAAACTGTTTAGAGAGGTAAATTGGTATATTCCAACTATTCATTAATGAAGCCTATAATACATAGTTTCTCAAAACAATAAAATAAGGGTAAAGGACTGAGGACATCTACACTTTTATGTGAGTCATGATGTTAATCTTTCTTGATTCATTGGAAAGGTGGTAAAAAATCCTCTTTGCATCTCAATGTGCATGACCTAATGCTCATAATATTGGCTAACATTTCATAGACTGAGGGGCCTATAAAACATGTCAGTAGTTTTGCTTTCCTTAATTTTTGTGAACGCGTGATATAAACAACCCATTGATATTTTGGGGTCTAAGTTCTAGGGGAACATGATAGGATGTCGAAACTTTTGGGCAAAGGCTTTTTTTGGTAGCCCACAGGCTCCTTTCAGGTGTGACTGATGCCCGAGTGCAGCAAGCAGACGCAATCAATCCTACGGCACAATAGTGGGGATATAAAATTTAAAAATCCTGCTTTGGGAGACACTTGAGAAAGCAATAACTAAGTTCAGCAGAGGACCACAATGCCTGAAGGGACCTTTCCTCTGGATACACAGCCAGAAGGATGGCTGTACTCAGAGGCTTTGTCTTGGTCTCTTTGGTCAGTCTTTCAAGGGAGAAACCTCGCAGGTGTTCTCAGCTGAGTGGTACAATTGACAGAAAAGGGAGGGATAATATGGAATTAGACATAAAATATTGTTTGTTTATTAGATACCGGGGAATGACTGCAGATATGAATTATGACTACTGACTTAGACTTTCTTTACTTAATCTTACTGAAAGATCTTCCTAATATCAATCTAAACCCAAGATACAGTTGGGTTTATTTTTCAAGCTCCAGAGGTTCACTGAGTTTTATCTCCTCTTTGCTGGCAGTAGTTACATCCTCTGCACTCTGAAAATCTTGCCATGTATCGTGAGATAGATTCAGCAAGGTTAAATATCTTTCTTTCTTCCGTGTTCATGACACCACAGAGAAGATTTTCGTGTGCTGCTCAAAATAGTTGAAATGGAAGACCTCTCCAATTTTACAGTGCTGGCTGAACTCGTTTTATTTGCCTACTGCCCTTGAGCACTGAACTACAGTAGATGAGAGGCAGGGATTTCAAAATGGGGATTTCTAGCTCTTTCCTGCATTGCCATGTGGTACAAGGTTTGTGCTGTTGCTTTTGTTTAAGACAGTAAGCACACCTGCCGAATACATGCACAGGGAAACTGCATTCTGCTGAGTAACTTTTTCTGGTGTTATCTCTTAACTTCAGTAGAATTGAACTGCTGCTAGGAGTAATGCTGTGGAGTAGACTGTGGAAGTGCACAGAGTATGGCAAGAAAAAAATAAATGTGGTGGTTTTTTTCCCCTTGTTCTTCTTTCACTCGCCTGTCCTTCCATCTTCTGTACCAGCCCCCAGAGATTTTAGGAGCTCTATTTGTTGAGGATGATTTCAACAGAGGTTTGTCTGGGCCTTTGAAGACATCAGACTTGAATAAGAAGGTACCAGTTTTGGGAAACAAAGAATCCATAAAACCCAACTAACCAACGAAAACCCAAATGACAAAGAATTAACCCTCAAAACCCAACTAACCAACAAAAACCTGAAATGACTTAAAGCCCTTTGTGAGCAAATGGAATTGTCCATTGGTTTCTTGCCCTTTGTTTCTCACTAGAGATTACTTTTCATAGCATGTGCCAAAAGATATTTTGGTGGTAATCCATTGAAGCAAATGGGTTTTTCACAGGAAATACCCATTGTGCACTTAAAAATGTCACTGTAGAAATGGCCAGTGGGTTCCTGTTTCATTTAGGTAACTCAACAAGATGCATTAAGGCAGCAGCAGGATTAATTTATAAAACCTATTAACTATTATTTTCCTCTTGTGCAGATAGATTGGATTGGACAGTACCCTTGCAAGTAGGGAGTAGTACAGTATTACATTGGGAAGACCCTCTATTACATTATGTAACTTTTAAAGCCAGTTTTAATAGATATAAAGGTGTAGATGGGGTTGAAATCTACTGTCCTTTGAAATGTCTCTTCAGCATTTTTGACTAGCTTCAGCGTTTCAGATTTTTTTTTTTTTTAAGAATATAAAAGGATGATATTTTTCAAATGTCTGAAGTGTAGGCAAACAAATGAAAAAGGTTGCCTATTCAGAAAACTTTCTTCAACTTTTTCATTTAGACAGCCTTTTAGAAAGGGCAGGGTTATGCAAATTCAAGGTACAAATATCAAAGAATAGTAGGAATTATCTTCCAGAAAATAAGAAGAGGAACATACTCAGTTCTAAACTCTTAATGAGGACATTGTTTTTCACTAGATAGGAAAACCCCTGCATTTTAATATATTAAGTAGAAATTTGTCTGAGACTATAAAATTTGAGGAACAATGACTAAAAACTGTAAATGACCCCCGGACAGGTTTGACTACTACATTACTACACAATTCATTATTTAAATTGGACCTTTTAAAATATTTATATAAATTATTTGGGTAAAGGTTCTGAAATTAAAAAAAAAAAAAAAAAAAAAGACCTGAAGAAAGCAGTTGGTTTCATAATGACTTCCACCAGTGAGTATCTCAGCTAATATTATGAAAATGTGGTTTGCTGTAGATGACTACAGAATAATGATTCCAGTGCGAAAATGATGTATTTTCTTGGGAATCGGACTTGAAGTTTTGACCCTTAGGGTTGATCTTGTGTATAACTGGTGATAAAAAAGGGTCACCATCAGGGAAATGTTCTGGTATGGAGGGACGTTGTAAAGGACTAAACTGTGCCAACAAATATTAATGTCAGTGATTCTGTCAATTAACAGGACTACTTCAGTAATTTGGCAACGTGCATAAATGTCCTTCTGTGGAAAGTCCTTGAAAAATGGTAGCAACAACGAGAGTAAAATGTAATGAACAAGAAGTCTAGCACAAATAACCTGTGATAGGATCCAGTGTAAAACTCAAAGGACCAGAACCATTTTAATGCAGAAAAGTCTGTGTTGCAAATTCTAATACCAAGAGAAATTAAGCCTTAGTGGACACGTGGAGATTTATCAGGTGGAAACTATAATGTGCCAA
Organism: Oxyruncus cristatus; assembly: GCA_013399855.1. Classification (NCBI taxonomy): domain Eukaryota; kingdom Metazoa; phylum Chordata; class Aves; order Passeriformes; family Cotingidae; genus Oxyruncus; species Oxyruncus cristatus. The sequence goes on along the minus strand of VXAY01012525.1, from coordinate 320,946 downwards.
GGGATATTTTTCTTGTTTCCAGAACTCACACACTCCTAGTGGCTGGTATTAATGTTGTGTTTCTGTATGCAGAAAAAAATTGCCTTCAGAAGAGTTTCTCTGAAAATTTATGTAGCCTTTGTGTCTTGTGTGATAATACTTACATGCTACATTTCTAAAACAAATAGTCTGTGTGACAGAATCTGAATTTTTCAATGTAATAGTAATATGTAGCCATGTCACAATGAAAGTAATGGTTTGATGTGTCCATGTTATTAAACTTCAATTTAGTTCTTCGAAGTTATAAAATACTGAAATTCTCCAGATATTTGAAGCTTCAACACTTAAAAAATACCTTGTTGCTGAACAGTGTTGGTTTATCAGATCTTTTAATCCAATTTAATGGAATGTGGAGAACTTGGAGTAATTAATTTTCTGGCATTTTAAATTACCCATATAATTTGTTATTTTTAATATTTTGTGGATTCGGCAATTAATTTTTATAACACAGCAATATTAATACATTTCCTAACCTGGACTAAATGAACATTTTTGCTTGATAGCCTGTACCATTTAGCAAAATTCTATAAAACCTCAAAACCTTTCCCTTTTGGTAATCTGAAATATTTGAGTAATTTACTCTTGCTTGGATTTATACAGTTTAGTGAACACCCACTTTTCTTGACAGGTTTACAGCTCTTTTAGATTGCGTTCCTGCCGAGCAGCTCCTCTTGAGCTTCAGTTTGTGACGTGTAGAGAGAACTACAGAGATACTGTCTGGGGATAAATTTCTAGATCCACCTTTTCCTTTGCTGTTTCTCTGGGTATAAAGGGCTCGTGCTGTGAAATGCTGTGTGTTTCTAAATTTCGGTGGGAATTGATGGCGCGTTGTGGAGTGCTAACAGACTCGGAAGTACCTCCTAAGACTGTGGATGGGGAAGAAAACATCAGACTGATCTAGATCTCCTATGGCTTTTGTGTGAGAGTCAAGTATTTTAAAAATAAAAGCAGAAAAATGCAGCTTTACAGGTAGCACCAGCTTTTTCCCAGTTGCCTAAGTTGTAAAAGTTCCTTTTATTCAACTATATTGTTTCTAATTACCTCAGTGTGTCTGTACAGATAAACGATGCTTTTCCTTGTTTATGGCAGTGATTATATTTCCTGGTATTCCCTTAAAATGTTTAAAGTGGGCTACACCTTATCAATAAAAAAATAAAATAATTGTGAGTACATAATTTTATATTAATTTTTATTCATATTAAATTAAAACAAAGTAAACATCTGGGAAAAAAAAACAAACAAACAGCAAATCAGCAATAATATAAAGACTAAAAGACTGACTTTAGTGACCCCTGGAGAGCCACAAGGACCTTCATGAACCTGCTTAACTTTCTGAGAGAGATTTACTTTGTAGTTTTCCTGTATGGGTTCCATTTAAAAGGTGTGTGCTGTGTGCCAGGAGTGGAGAATAGCTATATTTCTTACAGTAATTTTAAAACCCTGAGAGGGTATTTGTTGTTGTTTCATTTTCCAGATGCCTGAAAAAGTTTCTCTGGTCAGGCTGGGTCTGAAAATGGGACTGAAAATTAGTTTTGATTATGTACTCAAAGTATTGTCATGCTACAGAGAAGGTGATTATTTAGTATTTGTTATAGTATAAGAAAGGATCAGCCTTACCAGTGAACTGATGAACAGGATAATTCCAGGAAGAATTGACATTGCCTGAGGCAAAAATGCTGAAATATTCTTCAATAAAACTATAAGCACATGAGAGAATTTTGGAGAATGAATAAAGGTCAGTTGGTCCATCAAGACATATTCTTTTTAGTAGATTGTTTCCCCAAGGATAATATATAATTGTTTCTTGAATGACACTGGTGCTTTTTGCCTAGACAACTTGCCTGCAGGCTATTCTAAGTATTTATCATTCTCTACATGAAAAGGTGCTTTCTAATATATGCACTGGATTTATTTTTTAATTTCCTGTTAAGTTCTCTTGTCCTATAATCTGTGTTGGAATGGAAATGATAATTTGAGTTGACATTATCTGTGGCACTTTCTGTGCTTCAAAAAAGACAGTTCTACCCTGTCCTTAAAATTAGATGCTCAGATTTATACTAAGTAACCTCAACTGCATATCAAATGGTGGCGGGTTCTCCCTTAGAAGATTTCACTTCAAAACCAGTGTTAACTTTCCTGAATGTGTTTTGCTGATGTTGTTGATGCTCTGTCCCCCATTGGCCAAAAACCTGTCCAATACAGAATGCCTGATGACACTTGATGTCTCTTTTAACATCAGTTGAAGGGAAGACAAATGCAAGATGTACTTTAAACTTACTCCGACAGGCAGAAAAATGAGAGGCAATAGCTAGGGACATATCAGTAAAAGTTTGCTAACTCCTTCTTTGTACTTCTTTCAAAACAGTTCAGTCTTACTTTAGTTCTGGCTGATTTGAAAGATAAATCAGATAGTCTACACTGCCTAACTTTTAACAGTATCAAACCTGAATTACTGACCTTAAAGGGGGGGTGCTTAATCTTCCTGAGACTTCACGGTTTTTGCCCAGGACTGGCCAGATGACACAAGTAGCCGAATAGGAAATTCAGTCACAGCCCTATTCATGTGGGGTTTTTTACAATGTCAAGCTCTAGGAAGCCATCTAAGACAGCGTTTGGTTGTGTGAAACATAAATTACTGTGGCAGTAGCAGCATAGCCTCCGTGCCACATTTCTTGTTTGTCAGGAGACAGAGAAATCAAAGGTTCTTCCTCCCTCACCATTCCCCATCCAACAACCCTGCCCTAGTTCCATCCATATCTATCCTTTAGCAACAGAATCCATACCTGGCTTCAGATCTGTAAATCAATTCTTACTGCACGTGGTCAGGTTGCGTAAAGGGGGCAAACGGGTATCAAAATAGCAACAAAACATATGCTTATTTAAAAGCTTATAAAACACCAGGGTTTAAGGATGACTTTGACATATCCAGAAATCATTCTTTAGAACAGAATCAACATTATATCCCCTAATTTTCAGTTAGAAAAACAGCACTTGAATCGAGGTCTTCAATTTGGGGAAAAAAAAAATAAACAAACACAAACAAGCAAGACAAAGTCATGACCAATTTCCAGTCCTGAAGGAGAATTCCTTCCCTGCCTATGAGTGTTTGCATTAACTAGTTTTCAAATGTACTTTCAAGATAAGACAATCTCAGGGTGTCCTGAAGTGATTTTAGACATAAGCAGGCTCTATTGAGACTCCCTTATCCCTCATTAAACAGTAAGAGCAATCATGATAATTATTTCAAATCACTGTTACATGGGAAGAACAGAGACCCATGAACTAGGCAGAATTTTTGTTATCTTCAGTACTTAAGTCATCCATTTAACCTAAAATGCTCTGCAGTATTGCAAAGCATCCTTGTAATATTCTGGTCACAAAATACTTGCCTCAACAGTTTGAGTTTTACACACCAGTGCCTATTTCTGACCATGGTAATCTGGCCTTCCTGCATTTTCAGTAATGAATAGGAACGTGGGTAGTAGTTTGTGAGTGCATCTCATATGAACAGTTTATTTATATCGCCTAATTAACAGTATCAGCTCTGCTTTATATGGACTGAACTGTAGACAACCAGATTTCCCTGTGCAGGTTCTGGGCCCAGGTGGCCAGAATTTGCCAGCCACACCCCTGGGAGTTGAAAGAGAGGGAAATATTTTTAGGCTCTTGTTCATTGCTGACAACATGGGATTTGCCATTTCTAACGGTCTGTTTGTAATACAGAATTTTGGTCATCGCTTCTGACAATGCTCCTGGTGGAAAGGGTTGGGTTTTTTTAACCATTACCTTCCTGGGGCTCTCAAATCCCCTGATTTCCACTAATTCAGGGACAGCAGTTTCGGGCCCACTAATGAAGCCAGGACTAGGTTGCTGCAACTCAGAATCCATCTGTACAATAAACTAATTATAAATTATAATGGCACTGACTGTTTAGTTTACACTGGCATCACAGTAGGTCTGTGCTTGATGGGAAGATACATTCTTGCCTAAACTTAGGGGGGATGATGGAGAATCCTAACCACTTCTTGAGGCAACATAGAAGTTGAGTTGCCCCATCTAATCTTTCTCCATCCACACCAAGATCTAAGTAGGCACAAGGACAAGGTAGCATACAGTGAAGCCATTATCATCAGGTGTAACACAACTGGTGTGAAAAGAAAGAGAGAAAATGTCAATATTTTAGAATATTCAGTTCCCTTTTTTTTTTTTTACGTGAAATAAAAAGATTCATGGGATTTTTTTTTTCCCAGTTCTCTCCTACCAGCTAATAGAACTCATTAAAATTAAATTTGCAAAAATTTGTTTACTGGTGCAAGGAAGGGCGGGGAAAAAAAAAAAAGGAAAATTATATGAATTATGAAAAATATAGAATGGATAAAACTGTGTAGTGAATTCCAGCAGAGAATAAATACTCAATGTGACTTTTAAACTTATTTTCTTTTGTAAACCTTCAGGTTAGCAAACACTGTTTTATAAAAAAAACCTCTTATGTAGATGATTTTGTTTAAGCTCTAAATTAGTATCATAGCATGAGACAGTTGGTTTTAGCTCATAACTATATTTTCAAAGGATCTGTATATTTACCTAGGAAAGGGTAGCTGAATTTGAGTAAATCAATTTTTCACATATATCTTATCTAGAGGCCATGTTTTAACTGAATATGCATTCTGTTTAACCATATTAACAAGGTTTGCTTTCACATGCGTAAAACAGGGTCAGTTATGTTAATAAAACCAGAAATTATTCCCCTGTGAAGACCAAAACACTGCCAGGAGCAAATAAATTGATAAAATTTAGCCAGAAACTGAATATTGCATCTTTGTTGCATCCTGAATTGATGTGTTGACCTTACCTGTTCTTCTTCAAGTCTAAATATGTAAAGTTTCTTATTTCACTCAAATACAATTATTTTTCTTAGATTTAACCTTTTTTTGAGCTAAACCTAAAAAGGAGATGCTACTTCTAAATGAGATTCTTTTTGATTTATTCAAGAGTGTTGGGACTTTAGTGTTTTTAAGGGCTGTTTTGTTTTACAAAATGCATTTATGCTCGATGCATCACAAGGATTTGTTGCAAGTTACCTAAGCTAGCACTGACGTTTAATTTTGTGTCCTTTTACCTTCCAGTAAATTGGAATAACTAGTACAGCTTTCAGTTTGCTTCAAATAATTTTCTCTGCTGGATGGAGCAGATTATTACAAGGTAATTTAAAATAGATATTGAAAGTGGGGAAAAGTTGTTTACAGCAAATGTATTTGTTAACCCTGTGATAATTGCCTACAGTGTTTTGAAGACATAAACATAAATATGCCATATGAATTCATGCATGAATTTCATCAAACAGGGCGTGCTTGGCAAAAGTAGGGACCAGATGCCAAACTCTTGCAATGCTTGTTCCTGGCAGCCGGCAGAGGTGCATCTGGAGGAGCCTCCAAGGTCGTGCAGCTGTGGGGCCTGTGTCCATATTGCTCTCCTGTATTTAAACGTTGGTTTTGCATGCAATAACATCAGTTGCCTGAACATGACTCCAGTTTCTTTCAGCGTTCCTGGAGACGGGGGAGAGAATGACTTTTTTCCGTGCAAAAGTAAGTAGGTGTTTCCTGTGATTAATTACTGCCTTGAATTTGGGGGAGATTTGGTTCCTCTTTAGTGGGATATCGGTTGACACCTGGCTGGCACTGCTGATGTGCCCTGAGAGTCTGAGGCATTTCAGTTGTGCCGTGTCTGGGTGTGACATTGAAACACATCAGAGTGTAGGGAGAGGAGAAGATGGGTGGGGTAAGAGCTCTCCTGTGGCCTTGTTTGCCATTGGCTTTGCTTGAAAGTCACCCTAGAGAGGTCTGGAGAGCAAATAATTCCAAACCCCATTAATAGCCTGTAAAATAAATCTCGCATCCCAGAGAGTGCGAGAGAAGAAAACAGGAAGCTGAAGGGAGAATCCATTATCCTCTTTTCTCTGGCAACCAGTGATGGGACACGAGGAAACAAAATGAAGCTGCCTCAGGGGAAGTTCAAATTGGACATTAGGTAAAGGTTCGTCACTTAGAGGGTGGTTGGTCATTGGAACAGGAAGTGTCTGCACAATGCACTGAGTCAAATGGTTTAGTTTTAGGTAGTCCTACGAGGAGTAGGAAGTTGGACTCTGTGATCCTTATGGATCCCTTCCAACTTGGGATATTTGTTGATTCTTTCTCAGCTGAAGTGTATTGGGGAACGCATCCTTGGCAAAGACTGGACCCTAAGATCATGCTGCTGTATGCTTTATCACTTATAAGCACATATAAATGGAAATTTAGAGCTTTATGGCTTCAGTATCCTGCTATAATTTTCTACTGTTGTGTGACTAATACTAGGTCTTACTTGGTTGCTGATAATCCTTCTCTGCCCAGCATTTATGTTCTGACTGGAAGTTTCTTCTTGTTCCAGAAGTTTTGTTGTTTCGTTTTTTTTTTTCCTGTGGGCTCAGTATTCATGGAGAATTGCTCTTTTATTCGAAAATTTTTACAGTTAATTCATGCTGTCCTGTAGCTGTTTAACTTCCTGTCCACACCATCAACCATCAGCTGCAGTCAAGAGTTCACCAAGGCTTTAGGCTCTCAAACTGTCTTATCAGCCACTGACACACGAACAAATATAAAATTATGTGCCTCTCCTGAGTTGGGGTGGCAGTGGTGGGTTCTGTCTACCACCAAGTAAGTCCTGGTGAAGCCCAAAAAACACACCTTCCCTTCTGGTTTAGGAGAAAACTGGAACCAGTAATGGGGAGAGGCTGAACCTACTGGGGGTGAGCTTCATGAGGAGAGGAGTTTATGTTGCTGGGCTTTAAGGTGCTCAGTGAAGGGTTCCAGGAGAAAAAAAAAAAAAACAGACATGTAACACTTGTTTTGAGGAGGTGGAATGTGCTGTGGGAAGATGGGCATCTGATGATGTGGAGGCTGCCACTGCACAAGAAAGCTTTGAACCCCTCTCCTTCACTTGCCCTTCACACAACAATCAGTAACCAGAAATTGGTGTAATTACTGGTCCGTACCTACCAGTCAGATTTATCTGAGTCAAGAGGTTTTGCATATTTGTTTTCACCACGCCAATCTGCATTGTTGTAAAATTTCTTACATGTTGTTACATTGTTTTTTTTAGTGAGAATGGGATCAATTTTTTTTTTTTCCACAAATTGTGAAAATTGTGCAATTGTTTGAATTGTCAATTTTTTACTAAAAAGCAGCAAGATTTAAAATCAGAAATGGGAAAGTACTGTTGCTTCATAATTGATTTTGATGTATATTAATGTTCTAACTTTCCCTTATAAAGCAGCCAGAGTTAACATTGGGGGTTTTTTTGGTAGATATTTGTACTAATTTCAATGACTTATTACGCCTAACATTTTTTTTTCTTGGAGCTAGATAATATAATAAGAATTTACTTAGACAGCACAATTTTGTAATGCATTGTTGAAGGTTTTAGGCCATTCTGCATATTTTTCCTGTAGAGAGAAGTCACACGATTCTCATATGCAGTATGTGTTTATGACATGCATCAGCGAGCTACTAAAAAGATAGTTCTTTAGCAAAGAACTGAGATACTGCACAACTTAATATGTCCACTTCCTATCATTTTAGTAGTTTTAAAGTAGGTATTGACTTAGAGTGCATTTGGAACCAGGTCAAATCTATAAGCTTTTTCCTAGACTGCAGCGATGAATGGAGGGACCGGGTCAACTGGGAAGATACAAACTTATTCAGGACTGGATGATGAAAGAACAAAAAACCAAAATGCCACCTCCCTGTCTTTTTAAACTCCGAAACTGTGATCAATAACCAAAACCATACTCAAAGTGGATTAATTAATAACTTTCCCTTAATATAATTTCCATTATAAGATCTTATCCTAAAGAGAAAATTGTTAACAGGCCATATTTTAGCATGTTTTTGGTGATTTTTTTAAATCAGCTTTAGTTATGTTTAGGCATGGGGACTGATCAACAAGAGGACAGTTCCTACAGGTGTGCAGCTCTAGAGAGTGTCTGCTCTGGAGATTTTACAGTGGAAACAGTAATGCAGGGGAGGAGGATGAATTGCACACATACTGCAGTTCGCTTCACGTGGTGGAGTCATTTGGATAGGAGAAATGGAACAAGTAAGGAAATGGGAAATGAAAAGGGTACAGGGAGAACAAGACGTGTACAAAAATGGAAGTGATTGGGTAAAGTGAGTCCCAGATGGATTTGCTGTGTGGGCAGTAGAATTTAAAACAAGACTGAAGGCAGTCAGCAAAGGACCAAATCAAATCAACAGAGGGTTTTAGAAAACATTATTTTAAAACTAGTCGGTGGACATGGTACTAAACAGCACGCTGTGAAAAAAACTTACATGGTGAAAATCCTCTGCAACTTGTTCTATGAGAAATAATAACCCCTATTGTGGAAACAAAAAAATAGTGAGAGAAGTGCATCCAATTATGCTCTTCAAAGTAATGCTGTTCCACAGTTCTTCTACGTGTATTGCCCATAGTAGGAATACTTGTGTTGTGATTATACAGTTTGTATTATGATTTCAGATACGAACATTTTTACAAGGATTTTTTTTTTTTCAGGAAAAAATATGAAATTACTAGAAAATGGGTAGTTCTCAATTAACTGCAGGGTGGTGTGTCTGTGTATATGATACAAATTAATTAAAATCATCTATACTTCAACACTGGTTTCTGTCAAGGTAAAAAGAAAGTAATTTCGTCATCACTGAAAGGTATGCAGCAATCATGAACCAATATCTAGCTACCTAATTTGGAAAAATTATTGCAGTTCTGGAGTTTTTATTAGTCCTGAGGCACACAGAGTGTAATTTTTCTTTGAAAAGATCTTTTCCTTCTTGGAGAGTTCATGGTTTGCATTCATCTTTTTATAGTTGTAGTCGTAACAGTGGACTTCAGGATTTGTACATCAGAATTAATATTCATGATTCAAAAAGTCACACAATGAATGACTGATAAACACACATTTACATATGAGGAACAGAACATACAAGCGCTTTAGGAATTCTCTTTCAAATATGAAATATTCTGAAATTGCAGCCCAGTGGTGTCCTCTGTGCACAAATGGATCACTTGCATACAAACTTATTAATACTTTTATAGCCACTGAATTGTATATATCAGCAAATGTTTGGAAAATAGGGATGAAAATAATGAGATATTGTAAACTTTTGTCCTGATCATGACAGAAAACCTGTACACCATGGCAAACAGTCACGTAGCAATTTGCAAATAAGAATGATTACAATTACTGAATGGTTAAGGACTGTACACTAAGGAATGCTAGCAGGAGGAGCAGATGGGTTGGATGCGAAGCCAGTCATATTTAAGGACTGAAAGCAATTAAGAAAATATCTCAGAAACTCTCAATAACAGTATAGAAATAAAGACTCCTCACAAAATGAGAGGGCTGACAAATTCCGTGGATATGAATGAAAAGAAGCAAAAGTGTGCAATGTAATCTTATAAAGCATTTTTTTTAGTAGGTCACTGCAATTAAGTTTCTGGTTTTGGAATCAAGATTCATACCCAGGCAGAATGGAGAGCAGTAGGACAAAACCTTTAATTTTCTGTGCATGCTGTATGTTTGATACCTTCTCTACAAAAATTGTCAACAGATTAAGACAGAAAAATATTGCTTAAATCACTGTGATTATTTTCTCTAAGTGGAGCATCATTACACCAATGTGAAGGTTATCTGTGTAAAGGGGAGTGGTAGAAGTAGTTTTTTCATCTACATCACTTATAATTTTGACAATAACTGACTTTTTTTTTACAGAAACCTTACTTGTGCTCTCACAGTATTGTCTGCAGTCAACATACAAAATTAATAGCAGTGATGATTTCCTATGTATTTTGTCTCTTGGTTGGATTCTCTTCTGCCTGGAAATGTGAGAATTCCAACTAGGCTTTATTTTTTTGTGTGGGTAAAGGCATTCTTAATGTTTCACTTGGATATTGGTTCTTTATACCAAGAGTGTATTCTACAGTCTTTTGCTTATCAAGAGGCACAAAGTCTTTTTTTCTTCACTGTTTCAGTGAAAACAGAAGATCTGGGAGGTCTGTCCTGATGCCTCAAACTTGGTTAAAGTTAGCCAGGAAGCTTAGAGTGATGTACAGACTCTTGTATATCCCAGAGGTGAGAGAAACAAATACAAACACCTTCATTAAACGTATCTTGTTTTCGCAGGAAACCAAGTTAAAAAGTGTTCATTCAGTGATTTCAATTACTGTTCATCTCTAGAGACTTTTAAAATACCACTTTGCTCGATGTGAAGTATATTATGCTCCAGTTTTTTGAGTTTTGTAAAGGGAGGGCAATGAGCCACTGAAGAAATTGGTGTGATTACTGATTCCCATCACTGGTGAGCTGCTGGTGGTAACTATGTGGCGTTGGGGGAGGGACGACTAAACAATACAATCAATTCAAAGAGAGACTTCCAGAGAGTCATGTGAACTCTGTTGTCCACAAACCAGCTTCGTGATCACAGTAGTCTGTAGTGAACAGCTGGTTTTAAACCACGTTGCTTATCATTTGGGGCCATTCTTTTCCTCTTAAGGGCGTGATCTGGTGCAGGTAATGCACTAAATGCTATTTCTGTTTCAAAATCCTTCAGTGGAAGTATATTCTGCCACTTGTGAGGGTGATGTGGTAGAAAACAGAAAGGGAAATATTAGTCATTGCAATAGTGTCCAGTGTTAGAACATTAAATTGATGCATCCTGAATATGTTCAATGAGACAATTTTTTATTTTCTGTTTTCTATATTCATTTTGTATTCACCACAGGGAGGCAAGTTGGTGGAAAAACACAGGATCTGCCTATGCATGACCTTGGAGACACAATTCCATGTCTGTCCTCTGCCTTAAATTCATAGAAACTGTTCATATTAATTACCAAGTGGAATTTCAGGTGACTGCAATAGCTGCTGCCCCTAGAAAACCACACAAAACAGGAGCTCTGATATAATGAAGTGGCATTTTGATAACTTTGGGGCAGTGTGATCAGCTACTGAAAGTGCTTCATGGAAATGCACGGATTCTGAGAGTCTCCATAAAAGTAAGAGAGTTAGAGAGAGTGTTGGGACAGTTTCATGTTAGGCTTCACTCACTGTGAAGAGTGCCATTAGAAGCCAAGACTGTCTGACTTAAGTGACTTTTATATTAGTTTTAAAGGTAATTCATGCTGATGGCTCAAACTAATGTCTAAAAGTAAGTCTATGGGGTAGGCAGTAATGAACCAATTAGTACTGCACTGAGATAAGTAGACAGCAGCTGAAACATTTAGGAAAGGTTGGCCGACTTGAAACAAATAGAAAAAAACCAATTGTCAAGTCCTGTTTAAAATTCTACAACAGTAGAGGTTACTTTTGTGTACCTGTAAATTATTGGCCCAAATTCTGATGGGAACAGTAGAAAATTCAGTCATTTGCAAATTAATGTCATGCAAAACATTTCTGTACACAGTATTGTCTGGCTCATCACTTTATATTATTTGTCAGACAGTGTAAGTCCATACATTTGTGGACACCCTGTGTGAGAGCTGTACTTCTCCAAAGGTATTTTAAAGCTGAAAAAATGCAAAAGGAGATAAGTAACTGTCCAAAAATTTACTGTTCTGAACATGTAAAACCAGACATTGATACAGACTTTTTCAGAAATTGATCTTTCTTTACTTTAATATTTCTAAGCCACTTACTGAAGACTGCTAGTGCACTGGAAACTTTTTCAATTAGGAACTTGGGTTGAGATTGTTACTGTTATTATATATTCATACGTAGAAAATGCTGCTAGAACTAGTAAGATGCTTTTAGTTTTGTTTTGCTGGGTTTTTTAATGAGGTGCCTGATGGTTTGCAAAGCCATTAGAGTTTTTTGGTTTTTTTTTTAGCATGTCTACAGTGTCTAGAAGCAAGTGACTCTACATGACTTTTGCCTATGCAGGATAAAAGGCAAGTGAAAGTATAGGAAATAAGATGTAAGCTGAACTTAAGGGATCAAGTTTGTTTCTAAACAAAACAAAAAGGAACTATCCTAATGTCTTCTCGATTTTTTTCAAGGGTCTCTGCTCTTTTTTCTCTTTCAACAGATACAGGAGCACCAAAAGCTTGTAAATGCAGATTATTTTTTTGAAAAGAAGCAGTGGTTTCAGCTCTTGCATCTCACAATGTCCTCCTTTAAAGTGTTTCAGAGTGTCTGCTTGCTTTTCAGCTTTTCAAATTGCAAAACCCTGTGAAGTGGAGGTGGCATTGCTGGAGCTAGCGAGGATGTGGATAAGGGTCCCTGACTCTTTTGCATTCCCTTTTGGAGGCTTAATTCAATAACCAGGGCCTACCCTTCCTCCTTTTGATGAGAATCCACAGAACGCTGTGAGGGGCTTGAATCTGTAATGCTTTTAGTGGAAAAAAGGCTGTGACGGGGTGATGTTTCACACAGAGAAAATTCAGAGTGAGGCAAACCTGTTTGGAAGCCGCTGTGTTTTTATCCATGCCTGGTCACTGTGTCCCTGTAGGACTGAGGAATCCTACTCTCAGACCAGCAGTAATTTTTAGCAGCACAGAGCTATGGCATCCTTCTCCAGGCCCTTCAGGGAAGTTTTTCCTTCCCTCAGTGCTGATGTCTGGCTCAGTTGTGTCCTCCCAGCTCCTCTCTGTAGACCCCAACACTTCATCTCTGCCACTAACTCCCCACTTCACCAGCTTTCTGGCACCCTCCAGAAGTTATTCCCAGTCCTGCACGATCAGTTGGTTCCAGGTAAGGGGAGAAAATCCTGCTTCCCCTGAAGGATTTCACCTTCTTGCAGCTGTTTGCCTCCTTACTTTCAGCCTCTCGTTTTTATCCAAACCACAAAGTCGTGTAGTGTGCTGGGAGCAAACGAAACCTCGGGCTGGCTTGTTGTGGGAGCCAAGAGCCAACAGCCCCTCAGCTCCCGAGAAAGACGGTGGTGCCTGGCCTTGCTGGAAAGGTCTGCTTCTTCCTGTGAAGCCATGTAACACTCAACATTCAGGCACTAGCCAGCTCTCAACTAAAAGGTTTTCCTTTAAATGCTGGGCTTCAAAATAAGGAAAATAGGGAGGCCTTGTTGTGCTAGATAAAAATGAAAATACTGACAGGCGGTTGCCGTAAGAAATCACAGTTATGTCTTAATAACACTCAAGGTTAGTTTAAATGCATATGAGGAAAAAAATAGTGAGCTCTGGGCAGCTGATTGGTACAAAATCAGTTGTTCTTTCCTTTCTCAAACTTTATTAAAAATAGTTTTTGCTTGTGAAAGACACAATCAAGGTACCAGAGCAACTGATTGCTGCAAAATGTTGCCATCTCAAAAGGGAAAGAAAAACCACATGACTTTGTATCTTGTCTGCAGTTTTTTAGATCATGCAAATGAATTCAAACAATTTCCTTTTAAAGATACAGCATTGCAGTGTCTTAGGAATCGTAAACTGGGGTTGGAAGGTAACTGCATATCTCAAGAAGCTGTGATCTAATCTTCACTCCTTGTCTAGCAAGTTAGTGGCAGTCTAAATCAGCTTAGAGGTAAGATTGGAACTGTGGCACCATGAAAAACCTTGCCTGTGGTGGTTGGTTGATTTTTTGTGTTTGTTTGTTTATTTTTACATCTGTATTAAGTATCGCTTGAAGGCAATATCAGAGAAGGAGGGAGAAATTGGAAATATTTATAATAGAAATGTCAAGTTTGCATTGGTTCCATTTTCAAAAACAGCTTACGAGTAATATGCACGCAACTTTATACATTTTAATCAGGGATATTGAGAAGGCAGTTGAAATTTTTCCATCTTGGTTGATCATCTCTAATTCATCTCTGTTCTTCTCCTAGTTTCTTCTTACAGTTTCTCATTACAGTTGACAATTTTTGGAATTAATTGAAGAATTCATTCTGTTATTATGGATTACTTAGTATCTTAGTTTTGTCTGCTTTACATAATGATATAAAAATGGTTTACTAGGTCACAAATGTCACTAAATCACAGTAAATAAAAAATGTTGTATAAGAAACTGTAAAAAATGTTACAAATTTTAAATAGTTATTTTTGCAGAGAGAGAGAATGAGGGGAGAAAAGTTGTGACATGACTTTCCACTGCAAAGATGAAGAATTGACACTGAGAATACAAATACTGTATTATGAATGCTTTCTTTTTAAGATTCTGGTCTGGAACTCCAAGCCTTACATGTTTAGAAAAACTAGAGTTAAACAAATGTCAAGGAATCAGCAAACATAACAATATCTAGATCACAAACATTTCTAGATCAAAATATGGACTTTATATCTTCAGAGTCCTTGGAAATGAAAAGTTGCCATTTATTAAGGGTTCTTTGCGATCCTTTAAATCCTTGTAGTCCTTCAAAGGACTTGTATCCTTGGATACTTTCCACTTCCTTTTCATTTGCTATATGCTGTTCTTCTGAGCACCTCAAAGTACCTTATAAATAATGAATTAAGCTTTACAAAAAGTTCTATCTTGTATCGACAGTTTTGCAACCCATTTGCCAGGAAGCAAAGTAAAACATAGAGAGAGTGAACACCGTAGCTACTGTTCAAAGAGGCAGAAAGAGAAAGAGGAAAAATTAGGAATGGAGCCACGACCACAAGACAACAGCTGACGTTTTTTAGCTATCTTTTAGCAATCAAATAGCAGCATAAACTCCCCCTCCCCAAAAAGAAACCCTTAACATTAACATTTGCTAAGTACACGTTCACAACCTATGATATATCTTGGTCTGCAAACATATCTGGAAAATTAAATTAATATTTAAACATTCATTTAAATTCCTAGATGCTGGGCTCATCTGTCATGTTCATGTTGATTATGAGTTACTATGTGTCAGGAATGTGTCTGGGAGTGAACAATGCTTTTTAATTATTATTAAGTTCCCAATCTTTTCTGAAGAGAGACCTGCAAAATGCAGCATATGATCCAGGTGGAACCAGTTGATCTGAATATTTTTAAAGACTGAATCTCACAACTTTTCTTTCAAGTGTTTTATAGACTGGAAGCCAACTTATGTTTGCATGTTAAACAATTTTAAAATAACTTGACCATTTCTTTCCATTTTTTTTTTCTTAATAGTGTGGGACATCACTGAGTGTTATTTAATTATGAAAATATTTGAAATGTTTCTGGATAGTTCAGTGATTTAATTATGCATACAATAATTATTCATAGATGATGACAAATTTCTTCCTATTTTTGATGAAATAACGCTCCTTAGAGAGTTTTTTGGGTTTATTGTGGAGGGCCTTATCTAAAACATGGATTTTTGAAACTGAAGTTATTTCAGGAGTCCTTGAAAAATTACTCAGGAAAATAAACCAGTATGGTGGACTCTGCCTATTCAACAAGTAATGAATTAGGTCCTGCATTTTCTCTGAAGCTGGAGGTTGAGATAATTCAGGCACCATCTTGGTTGTTTTGTTCTGAGACTTTCATATTGCATAAGTGGTGCTTAGCACCACTCTTAAAGAATTTTATTTGCATTTCAATCAAAAGCAGTGTTCTTTATCCTGGGTGTTAACTATTCCTTCTAACATGAAAGTGGGAACAAGAAAACAGCTTCATTGCAGCGCGTGGTGTCTGGTCAGAGAGACAAGGTGTGAGGGTAGGTGTAAACACTGATCCACTCCATGGATTACCAAACGTGCAGTGTTTCTAAGCCCTGCTTTTGTTCCTTTGTATGCACACTTATAACACGTGCTTTTCCATATCCAGTCCCACCTGGAATTCAGCTTTGTGTTTGTCAGTGTAGACACCCAGCGAAGAATTAAATCCTCAGCTACAAGTGAGTTGCGCACGTCACTACGATAGGAGCCAACAAGCCCTTCCCCATACTTTGATGTGTCGTGTTTATGAAGGGCAAATAAATAAATAAACCAGTCTCAGGTCAGTGCAGAAGCACTGTAGGGTCTGCTTTGGCACAGTGAGTGAGTCTGTGCCCTTAAGTTTAAAAAGTGCAGACCTAGGGCATAAGAATTAATCCCTCTGTTTGTAGACTCCTCTCAATCAGGGTGTGCAAGCCACCAATAAATAGTTTATAGTGGTACCCCAAAAAGGCCTTAAAACTCTTAAGATCTTGTTTTCATACCGAGTCTTTCAGTAGCATCAAAAGTTACTATTTTGAACAGATTAAATTGGGTCTATTTCTATTAGAAAGACGTTGGTCTTCCTTTTCTATCTCCATTTCTATCCTAACAGGTCAAACGATATCAGTCTTTGACTTGTCACAGGTGCAGGATTGTGTATTGCCATTTCTGGGCTTCAGGCCAGTGTAAATTTCAAAGTAGAGGGAAAAGTGAGTGTTTTTCAGGCAGTCTGGACATTAGGTTGCTCTCTTGTTTGTTTTCTAATTGTATTAATTCTTGGCTGTCTGAGTTATTTACATGCCGGTTATTGGTGGAGAAAATTCTGGAAAACTTAAGGTGAACCAGGAAAGTGTGTGTAATAAAATTCAGTTTATCCTTTGGCAACGATTCATAAACGAATACCAGGAACACACGGCATAGTTCATAAATTGATATCTGTATGCACTGAACTGACTAAAAAAGAATTCAGCTTTGTTGGTCTATTTCATTTATTTCCTACATTGTCTGACCTATATTAATAGTCTTTAAAATACTTAGGTTTATTTTCTCTCTGCGTTACCTAAAGGAAGAGAGAGGATGTTATTATTTTCTCTTCTGCTACCACTTGTATTATTCAAATGCACTCTACCTTCCATTTCTAATTAGCTTTTTTACTAAATGATGATTTTTTGGGGGGGCCAAATTTAACTGTATCAAATAATTTATATGGATAAATCAAAAATTCAAAGAAATAATATTTCTTATTGTGTGTGTATGTGTGCTTTTGTTATGGGGGACATGTAGGACATTTTAATTTTATCACTCTCTTTGGTTCTGCATAGTTACTGAAACACAGCAAGGCGAAATTCCATTTAATTTCTGTCTAGATTGTTTTTTTAGGAAAATATCTGACTTCCAACCCTAGCATCTTATGGTTAGAAAACAAAAATCACAGGTAGCTTATGCATATTTGCAGAGGGCAGCGGGGTGGTGCCAACTGGAACAGTGCATGTCAGAAAGCTGGGATTCCACATCAGCACAGCCCAATTTGCTCTTGTTTTAGAGGAATCTCGTATTGACCAGAGAATTAACATTTTTTAGAATGCTCGTCATTACCACGGACTGAATACGTTTCCCTGTGAAAAAGTTATTGTTTACTCTGAATATTCTGTCTCTGGAGTCTATTTGTGTTTGGATAACCACAATCTATAACAGATTTTCTGTCGTTTATGTGTAAGAGATTAATGAGTTATTGGGTCAAGTGCAATACAATTAAGGCTGTTGTCTTCTTTATACTTTTGGTCGTGACCATAACAAACTAAAGTTAATCTAGAACTAAATTTTCAAAAATGTGCCTAGACAACTTTTGTCATGTTTTGGCAAATAGATCACCGTTTTCAGTGCCTTACATTGCAGCTTTTTCCCCTCTAAGATATAAAATAATGGTCCCGGGAGGCAGATTCCCTTTGTTACACTTGTGCATATATTTAAATCACTTTTATGACTCCTTTTTTAAAGTGTGTTTTAGAATTGTTTTGATGTGTTTTTGTTCCCCTTGAGAGAAGCAAAGTATTTTATGATCACGCATATTGTTATCATCAATTTTAAATTGGTGCAGGAACAAGGTATTTATTCCTATTCCATACGGAGTCAAGGGATATTAAGCAGAAATATACCTATATTTAAGAAAGTTTTAGCTAATTTTGACCTAGAACAAAACACATGCTAAGCAAGTTCTGATTTTTGATACTATAAAGGTCTGAAATCCAAAATGAAGTTTTCTGCTTCCTATAAGTCAAAACTGCCTCTTAACTTCAATTGTGAATTTTGTCTTCCTGAAAGGAAAAAAAAGTTGTAGGGAAGCTATTATGTGAAATGATTAGAAAGAACTGGTTACTACCATCTGTTTATTATACATTTCCTTCTCAAAACCTCTGGATTGTTCATCACACACACATTTCTGCTATGCTTTTGGTAGTATTTTAAAATGAGAAAAATATTCCTTTCTCTTGTTTAACAAACGTACCAAATACTCGATGGGTGGCATCATGGCAGGGAAGAGTGGAGTGATGATCCTCCCCTGTAGCTGCCTTTAATGTGAATTATTCTCATTTCACACATCAGTACAAGGAAATTAATAGTCCCTTTTCTCGGCTGAGACCAGCATCTCTGTTGCTGGAGTGTAAATGGCTTGGGCTGGTGCAGAATGTTCACAGACAAATATCACCCTCTTCTCCTCTTACCTTTCAAAACAGAAATAATTCACATCAAAATAACACAGCAGTAGAAGGACAATCTGCCTGAGGCCCATACAAAGAAAAAAAAAAGAAAAATTACTTAAAATATACAGTTGCAGTGGTGCTGTGTCCCTCTCTATTATTCAGCCATGTAACCTGACTTTAGCTTGCTTAATACTGTCATAGTTTACATTTAATTTGGTGTACATGTTGCCAAACTGCAAAGGGGATACCTCTCTCATTCCCCTGGGAGCTCAAAATTTAGCCAAGTCTATGATTTAGATATCTTCTGGTTACATTGGAGAATTGCACTTTCTCTCTTGGGGTCATTCAAGGGAAAAAAATCAGTCAGTGCAGAAGTTGATCGACATTCCACTTGCATTTCTACCTAAAGGCAGACTATTCCAATAATACCCTGAGGCTTTATCCACTTCTTAATCATCTGGCCCCTCCTTTCAGAATATTTTGCTCTGGAGACTGGGCTGGTATTCTCCTGCACACCTTAGATACTGGGGTGTGCTCAAACTTTGTGCTGCTTCAAGGGCAGCTGAAATATCCTAGCTCTCCATCCGAGATACCTCCTAGCGTGAGGGAAACCCCTGAGTGACATGAAAACCAGTGAACTTTTTCTCAGCTTATTTAAGACCGGTGAAAAAGTGCCTGGTAGGAGCACCGTGGCTTGCTGGTGACTCCTAATTAGCACTCTTGCACTGAGACCGCAGTACATCAACTAGACAGGGTTGGTGAGTGGCCAAAAGATCACTGGAGCTTATTTTTCCCTCGTTCACTTCCCAGAACTGTGCACTCGCTTCTGAGTCCCTTCCTTTTTCTTTTTTTTTTTTTTTTTTGCTCGGATTGATTAATGAGAGACCTGTTTGAAGTCCTGCAACCCTGAGCCAGAATTTCTCCTGATGTCACCGGTGGTTAGAGCCTGTCATCAGGCATTTTAGCCTCACTACAGATCAAGATTTCCTATCTGGGAAAGAGCACTGATCAAACAGCAGGATCAATGCTTGATTTGTCTATTTTCCGTTTGAAAGCCTTAAAGAGAGACCTAAGACCGAAGAAATCAGAGAGGAATAGTGAGGTTTATGTGTAGTTTTGAGTTGGTATAATGCCACATTCGGGTTTTTATGTGTGTTTTTGCACACATGCATCCACAGGTATGCACAGTTGGTATTCCTGTCCCCTCAGGCAAGAAAACCTGCCGGCTCATAAACTCACTAAGTCGTTATCCTGAGTTTTCGTGGGAGAGCCTTATGATCCATTGCACCTTTGAGCATGTACGTTTTTAGGGCTGGTTAGGTTTAGGCAAGGAAAGGGTGAGCTGCCCACAGCAGCTTCCTGAGCACTTTGAGGGGCGACTTCCTGACTGGTTGGGTATTCACTCCCCTCAGCAGCTGTCACTCAGTGGTGTGCTTGACTTTCTTGTTGTGAGGAGTGCATTGTCCTCCTGCTTGTACTGTTTTGGCTAAAATACTAATGTTGCACGGGATCTGTCTCCCAGAGACCGGTCGTTCCACACAGAGTAATTTTTTTACAGGCTGGGCGCAGAGTGGCTGGAGAGCAGCCAGGCAGGAAGGGAGCTGGGAGTTGGGATGGACAGGGAGCTGAACATGAGCCAGAGTGTGCCCAGGGGGCCAAGAAGGCCAATGGATCCTGGCCTGGATCAGGAACAGGGTGGCAGCAGGAGCAGGGAGGTGATTCTGCCCCTGTACTCGGCACTGGTGAGGCCACACCTGGAGTGCTGTGTCCAGTTCTGGGCCCCTCAGCTCAGGAGGGATATTGAGGGGCTGGAGCAGGTGCAGAGAAGAGAAGCAAGGCTGGTGAAGGGACTGGAGCACAAGTCCTGTGAGGAGAGGCTGAGGGAGCTGGGGTTGTTTAGCCAGGAGAAGAGAAGGCTCAGGGGAGTTTGAGTTCAGCAGATTGAATTGTTCCTTGTTACAGGGCAGCTCATCACCCTCTACAACTCCCTGAAAGGAGGTTGTAGCCAGGTGGGGGTTGGTCTCTTCTCCCAGGCAACTATCAGTAAGACAAGAGGGGATGGTCTTAAGCTGTGCCAGGGGAGGTTTAGGTTGGATATTAAGAAAAAACTTTTTATAGAGAGGGTGATCCAATATTGGAATGGGCTGCCCAGGGACAGGGTGGATTCACCATCCCTGGAGGTTTTTAAGATGAAACTGGATGTGGCATCAGTGCCATGGTTTGGTAACCATGGCAGTGTTGGATCAAGGGTTGGACTTGGTGACCTCAGAGGTCTTTTCCAACCCGGTTGATTCTATGATTCTATGATTTTATCTCGTTTAATAAACTTTGTTTTGCCGTTAATTTTTTTAGTCTTTTTCATTTTTCAATCAATAAGCAGTTTTTGAGAGAATGCCTAATCTAGAGCCTCCAGTAGTTACTGCTTGTCAAGTACAAGCCTTCTGGCTGTGTGAAGGATTCACCTCTGAGTCCTTGTCTCAGAAGGAAACTCAACTTTTTATGCCTTAAATTACCATAATTGTGTGTCTTGCAGTTGCAGTATTTTCATGCTAATGTTGTAATTTTCTCCTTTCTTTTTTGTTTGGTTTGCTGAATAGGTTTCTAGGCCCTTTGAAGTGTTTCCTGTTAAACAAGCTGGGAGTGGTTTTGTTGTGTTTTGGGTTTTTGGTTTTTTTTTTTTCATTTGGTTGGTTGTTTTGTTTTTTTTTTTTCTTCCAGGTCCTAATAGTAGATGACAGCTGAACCAGCTTTGGTGATAAATCTTTATTCCGGTGTCATTCTCAATGGGTTGTTAGCTGAAGCCTGGTGTTTAAATGACCATTAAGTGATAAAAATCTAAAGGAAAGACTTTCCACTTCATAAGATTTGAGATAAACCTGTTTTTCCTTAACATCCATGATTAAAGCAAGCATACCTTTCAGTTTTATTAACTTTTTTTCAGTTAATTTCTTTAGAGGACTTTACTGGAAATGTATAAGATTTAGCCTCTTGCATGAACACTTGCCTAGTAAAAACCAAGTAATGATGTTGAATTAATCTGTGTTAAAAAGAAAGGTAAGAAAAATACAGTGCTGTTTTCAGACTTGGCCCTGGTACAGCAGAAATATTTTCTTTTACTATCCAACTGCTTAGAGGGATTATTTAACTCAAATTCACCAGTGCTAAAATCTCTCACAATAATTCATTACATAATAGGATTACCTTAAAAGAGAGCTAGGTGGCACAGTTGGTCAATACAGTGTGATACATTTTTTGGAGGTTTAGGCTTAAATCTGACCCTGGGACGCAAAAACATCATGTTTGCTGGTCTAAATATAAGTCCAAGTAGATGTTTGTTTATATTGCATACAATCTGGCATTACTTCATGCAGCTGGCAGACTGTTCGGGAAAGACCTGAGACCCAACTAGCAGTTTTGGATGGAGGAGCATTGGCACAGCTGTTTGGAGAACCTGATTTAGCATGTCTGAACTGCTCTTGGCTTTAGCCAATGGGGGCTTTTCAGTTCCCTGACTGCTAAAATTTATCAAATTCACATAATAATTTAGTAGAAAATGAAGAACAACAGCACCACTGGAACTCATCTTAGGTACTGTGTCTAGTTGCTATTACTAATTATAATTGGGTTAGAAAAACAGGCTTACATAAAACTCTGTAATAAACCCCTGAGTTGTGGTGTTCAGCTTAGCTGTCTCTCAAAATTAAGAAATATGAAAGAATAAACTTCCAATAACAAGAATCAGTTCCAAGGTTTCAGGACATAATCTGTAATTACAGTAATCAGTTGGAAAAATCTGTGTAACTTAGTGCAAGATATAGTCTAATTAGATTTTACTTATTCATTAACTATTTCTGAATGAAGTTACATGTATTTTAAAATAAGGTACATCATCTAGAATAAAACTATCTGTAAGTAAAGAGAATAGTTGTGAGGGAAATGATGATTGTATAATAATGTCACCTTTTCTTCTGCTGAAATACAAAATGTCTTTATTTTCCCCTATTGCCATACAAATGAAAATTTCTGTGTGATAGCGGAATTGATCCAACAAAATTTCAAGACATTATTCTGACGTTGTGCTACATCTTCTGTAGGCTGATATGGGAGCACTGTTTTTTAGCACATGCAGGTTTGATGTCAAACTGTGTAAAAAAAATTTATGTTTGTCTTACGGAAGATAAAACTTCTTACCATTCATTTCTAAAACAAAAATTGCATTATCATTTCCCATAGGAAGAAATTCTAGTTTGTATGTCCTTCCCAAGTGATTAATGACTTATCCGCAGTGTATATAAGTTGTATTTCAGCTTTCCCTGTAGGTTCAGTTTGCTTTGCTTCCATGTGCTGGCTTTGATAGAAATGTACCATGAAGTACTTTTAACATCCCTACCATGGACATCCTTCTAAACTCTTTGTGTGAGCTCAGGCAGGAGGTCTGTGTTTACATCAAATTCTTTGGGCAAGATTCTCTGGCTTGTAATATGTGTGTGAGATGATGGAGCTCTCTATCTTAAAAAGAAGAAAAAAATACTGAAATGTTGAAATATGGCACAAATGATGGATGTGCCACAGGTATGGCACATGTATTGGAAAAACTGAAGACTGCAGCTTTCTAAAAATTTGAAAATTCAAGCAACAAGGTCTAGAGTATCCTTAACATTCACATATTTCGCCACAACTTCACCTACATAGAAAACGTGGTGCATTTCACAAATCAGATACTGTGAGATATAAAAGGTGGCACAGAGTCTCTGTTGTTGAGGAAGACTTGAATACATATGATCAACAATCCAGAATGTCATCCATTGTATCTGATCATACTTTTATTCTATAACATAATGAAGCGTATTTTGTAACGGTCTTAATTGCTATGAATACAGAACTTACTACCTGTGCCTGTGTCTCATTCAAACTTATTGATGACCATAGAAATCTTGAAATTCTCTAAGATCAGTTAAAGTTATAAGGCAGCATGGTGTCTGAGAAGGACAAAAAAAAAGAAAAAAAAAGGCATTTTTGAATTTGTCAACATTAAGACAGGGAACACTGCAAAGTTCAGCCGATTGAATTGTTCCTTGTTACAGGGCAGCTCAAAGTGAATTAATTTTCTAGGGATTTCTGAACTCGATTTGAATGGAATCAGACATATTCTTGCCATCAGGTTTTTAGAACTAGACCAAATATTTCAGGATGAAAGGTATTAACCTAAAAATGCCCTTTTTGCAACCTTATAAGTGGAAAAAATCCCTTAGTTAAATGGGACATTCACTATTATACCTTCAAAAGAATGTACTTTACAAATTTCTGTGCAAAATTAAAATTCCATTATCACCTGAAGGTTTGCTTGTTAATTTTTCAGAAGATAAAAATACTCTTTGAAAACAAACTTAAATCTAAATTACCTAAAACACAAATTAAAAATGAAGGCGTTACTTAAATGACATAAAAAAGGTATAGTACTAGTGGTTTTAATTCAAGTAATAGAAAAAATCCCAACCTTGTTCCTGAATAATTATTCCTGTAGTGCTTGGGACATCTTTCTTGTTAGGGTTTGGTTTTACCATTGAAGGGAAATACAGGTGGACATAATCACTCATTCAGAGCTATTCTTCATCAAAACCAGGCTGGAAACAGTCAGTCACCTGTATCATTTTGAGCTAATGTTATCTGTGTTGTGTGTTAGCATTATCTTTACAGACATGTCTGATTTTATTTTTTACTGAGAAACTTTGGAAGGTGGTTAAAAGGATGTTTATCTCTTTACAGTGCTGCCTGTATGTGAATTCCTGGCCTGATGGATGTTTCTGACCACTGCTGAATTGGAAACAAGAAAAGAAAAATCTTTGGGCTGGACACCTTGGAAAATGCTCCATATCTGGTACAAAACTCCAAATCATAAAAGGACAAAAGAGAAATCTCAAAATACAGTTTGGGAAACAACTTGCTTGTTACTTTAGGTCGTACCAGAAAGCAGTGAGACAAAACCAGATCTGTATTTTTTTCTTTACCTGGATGCCTCATGTTATAGGCAGTGGCACAGCCCTTGGTAGCCACAGAAATCCAGTGATTTTCGGTAGCACGGGAATACTCCCAGGGTGTCTGGAAAAGTATAAACACATGCAAAAAAAGGCCATCCTCAAAACTTCAAGCATTTGATTTCAGATGAGAGCTAAAGAAACAGAAAAAAAATGCAACTCCCCTCCCCGTGCCTTTTGTACTAATGTATGAAAATCTGTGAACATTTTGGGCTTTGACTTACAGTAACCATACTTTTATGTACTGCTGTCTTTGGAATTTTGCTGGAATACATGTTTATTTCTTATTCCCAGAGTATTTTTGTTCCGTGTGTGCCAATGAAGTACTTACCACTGCATTTGCAACAAAGAAATGTAGGAAAAGTGACTCCTGCTTTGGTTTTGTCTTTTCTTTTTCGTTCACTAGAAAGTAATATTTAGTGCTTTAGCTGTCATATGATATTATCTAGGAGATCCAGCCATGAATCAAGTTATGACAGGTTATGACTATGTTCTGTTGATCCTATAGAGTTTGTAGTGCATAGGCAGTGTAAACCAGCAATGATTAAAAATGCTTCAAACACCAGGCAGCTTGCAGGAATAGCAGTTGTGCAGATTTTTAGAAAATGTAGTCCATAATTATTGTAAATCTACTTTTGCTGGTTCTGAGTTTTAAACCCTTGTTATGGTTTAGCAAAATGACCCCACACTTATTAACTGATCAAGGGCTTTGCGTAGAAAGCCATTCTGCTGGGAACATGAGAAAATAAGGATATGGCATTGATCAGAGGTGGCATGTCTGTGAGGCATCTTCGTGTGGCAGAGAGCATGTACTGCATCAGGAAATGCTGACAGACAGACTAGGGCGTTCCCCCATCCCATTAAGCCTGAAGGAGTGTCAAGGTTTGCCATATGGCTCTCCACGTGCACCACTTTTGTCAAGTTCATCCTTCTCTCTCAGTTTTTTGTCCTTTTTTTCTTACTTTTTTTCCTTTCTTTTTTTTTTTTTTTTCCCTGCCATCACTGGTCCTTTCATCCTTCCTCCCTTTGGAACAGAAATCTTCATTTTAGCTGGGGATGTTTTTCTCCCTTCTGCTTCTGCCTGCCCACAGATGCTAATAACAGCTCCTTCTCAGACTGATGACTAGTCTCTATAGCAATCAGGCAGCAGAAGCACTCAGCACTAAAAAACAGGCAGATTTTGGTAGCAGCCTCCAATTTTTTCTTTTTCCTTTTTCCTGCAGCCGTTGCTACCTGCCTTCACCTCTGCAGAAATCTGTAAATGTGCTGATATTCATCCGAATGGAATGGACCAAGGAGAGGGAAACAGCAGCATATGGTTCAGTTTCCTAAAGTACTAAGCTGAATTAAAAATTAGTTTATTTTACCTCATTTTATGAAACTAATGAAGCATCTGAATTGTACAGAAATATTCTGCTGCTGTTCAGTGTAGCTAAAATGTCTGGTGAAAGTGATATAAATAAGAAGGTTGACTGCTGTCATGTTAAACATAGAACACTGGAATAGTGAATAAGGTGCTACCCTATGTTTTTTGGGTGAAAAGGTAACAAATGTTCTAATTAATAAGGGAACAAATTCTCAGACTGAGAGAAGACAAAAATATTCAATTTTCAATGTATGAATATCTATGTAATATTACAGAAAAAGAGTGAATAAGTAGAGTGGCTTTTTTTTTTTTTTGGCAAAGACAGGGTTTGGGTACTGTATGCTGTGCAGGAAAATCAAATAAGACGTTCTGTCAGGAAGATAAAAAATAAATAGCATTAGTTCTCTAGGCTGCTTCTAAGCTATCAAAAATATGTCCAGTATAACATAAATGGCATTTAGTTATATAGCACAGATGAATATTTATTAATATTCTTCAGAGACTGAAAGGCTGGCTTTTGTTTTACTAGACACTTGACAACATGATATTCAAAACATTTCCTTTGTTTGGCGTCAAAAAGTATTATGATCATTTTGCCAAACAGCACACAAACAAAGCTATCAGGGGATGTACTGCACTGACAGGCTTTGAGTTAGAAGATTAGTTTTGAATGAACAAAACTTCGAGTAATTTGCAAGGTCTTTCAGTCAAATGTAGGACAGATGTTTTATAAATAGTGTAATACATAACATTATAAGTGGCTTTAAAGATTTTCAATAAGGTCAGAGAAAAAAACCCATTTTGGGGGCAATTGGCAGGTGACAACAAGTAAAGTATAAATTAAATCCCAAAGCTGTTTTTCAAGACAAAAACAAGTGCGATTTAGATTTGGTAATGAATGGACAGTCCTCAATGAGGCAGTTGAATTAAAAAGCAGGAGCAAGTGTGCATTTTCATAAGCAAGAGAGAGTGTAACTTTAATTGTTCCTTCACAGTGTCTTCGTTGAGCTGGTCAAGGGATGCCCAAATTTGTCCTTAATGAATCAATACTTACATTGGCATGACCCACTTGTGGGAACATGGGGGACCCTCTGTATAAAGGTACCAGAATAATGTCACCTTTTATAAGAATAAGTCATCCATATAAAGTTTATTCTGTTTACCTCCTGTGCTGGGAGAGTCATTTGCTGCACAGAAAGCTCATGCTCGACGCAGTTCTTCAGGTTCAGCAGAGGTAATGAGGGAGGCAGGCTTCTGTCAGGCTTCTAGGTGTGAGAGATTGCCAAACAATGCAGGTGATGCTGTATTGACTGCACCAGCCTGGGAAAGTGAAGTGACTTTCCAGAACAGAGAAGGCCTGAGAGTACACTGACTGTGCAGTTGATAGTGCAGAGGTAGCTCCCTTCTGACTGCTTTATCCCACTGTGTGTTCTAAGCACTGCCTGCAGGTCAGCAAAGGCTCTGAGCAGGGGATAAACACTCTGTCTGTATGCAGTTGGAAAGCCCGCAGCTGTAGCCTCTGTTGTGGGGCTTAGTGAGGCCAGTATGGAAAATTAACTGGCTTTGCAAGCAAATGCAGAAGAGTGGTGTTATATGTGCAATGCTAAAAGCAACACTGGCAAAACAACGGAATAAAAGGCTCTTGAAAAATGCCAGCAGGGCATGAACAGGAGGGAATATATACAGTAGGAACAGAGAAGAAATGGTTTCTTTAGGTCGGATGAATTGTGCATCAGAGTCTCAGCATTCATTTAATGGGAAAGTAACTTTCTGTTTGATAAAAATGCAAAGAATAACTTGAAAGCATGAGCCGGATGGTGAGTGATGTACTTTGTCAGGCTTCAGCGGTAAAGCCTGAAAACTGCAACCTTTGTATGTTTTAATAACCCATTCATTCCCACACTGCATTCATTTAGCTACCAAACGATGACATCTAAAAATGTACGTCACTGGTTCTAACTCAGTGACAGCCAGAAGGGAAAAGGCAGCTGATTACAATAAAAAGGGAGTAACTTCTTTGTTGTCACACAGGAGATGACAGAAAAATTGACAAATTGGAAAGAAAGAGCACTGATTTTCTTCTTTGTTTCAGGAGAAGCAAGGTCCAAGACTCTCAGTAGGATGAAGATTGTCATTTTGTTCCTACAAACACATGCAAAAAAAAAGGTAACATCCAAGTGTATTAAAGTCTGAATGAACAAACTGATAGTACTGCTTCTACATATGTGTGAGTTATACTGCTTAAGGCTACAGTTTGGCATTCAAAGTCAGCAGATCCAGAAGGACATCCTTAGTATTTGTTTCATTCCATGCCTCGTGATTAATATTCAGTAATATTTCTTATGGAAACTGCTTACCTCTTGTCACCCTTTATAATACCCGTTGTTTACAAGCTATTAGAAGAGCTATTAAGAGCTACTCTTGTGTGTCCATGAGCCAGAGCTACAGTTATCTGTGTGTATAGATTGTTTGTCTAGCTGTGCACCTGCAGAGCCAGTAGAAAATACAGAGTGAGATAGGCAGGTGGTTGAATGATTAGTCTCTTAATTTATTGCAAAATCATACTGCTTCATACTTTGATCTGCTTGGTTTAATAATCTGTCTCTGGATATAACTGTCTTTAGAAGCTTGAGAGACCAGAAAGTCTATAATATGCCCCACTTATTTCCCAGCATAATCTTTATTGATCTTCAATTATTAGTACATTTAATAATGTTCGGTTTAGGCACTGGCTTCCAAGCCTGTTTGTTGTGGTCCTTTCTTCTCCTGTATTTCTACTTGGAACTAGAAACACAAATCAGTGAACAAGTAGCAGAATTTGGGATCTAATGATTTAGAGTCTCAATTTGAATTTGTAAGACTTCTAGAATGATTGGTTGTCATTAATTGTTGCTGTTCCATATAGAGTGCTGCTGAATGTACAAAATTCCCCTGTTTTAATAATATTCTTCATTAATAAATTGTATCTGGGAAAAAAACCAACCAAACAAACTAAAAAACATAAACCCCTCAGATTATTAAATTGGTGTTCATTGTATCGGAATTCCTTCCTGAATTAAAAATAAGGGAGAGCAGGAACTCCCAGTCTTCCCATGTTGTTCCAGTCAGCATTAATGCTTGTTTTTATTATGCATTCATGTCTCTTTCTTTTCTTGAATGGAACAAGGTGCATCGCTGTATATTATGTGGAGAAGTTTATGTGCCTTTTCATATTCCTCTCATTCCTCTTTGACTTCCTGTGCTGTGTTTTCTTCACACCTCCTTGTTAGTACTCAAAAAGCTTCTGACTGTCGAGTTGGGCAACTTGATACTTTTATGTTATGGGCTAACACATGGCTTTATGTTGGGGTATAGCAACTAATATTTTCTCTGTTCAGAATCCCCCGTAAAGTCTAATCGATTCAAGTCAGTCTGAAGATTGACTGAATACTTCTCCAGATTTTTGAATAAATCTACAAATTTCTTCTGGGCATTTTTCTACAGGTGTAAAATTACATTAATAAAGGGAGTTAGATGACTCTCACAAAATCCACCAAGTACTCGGACTGATTGCTGTCATCCACCATCTAATTACATGGTTGCATACTTGTTCCTTCTGGTTTTTACTCTACTATATTTTAAATAATTTTTTACAAAATGGAATTTCTTCAAGGGAAAGCTTGTTCTCTCAAGTATTTGGGATAGCCTTTAGACTAGTAAAAGATCACTTTTTATAGCCAGGCCAAAGAAGTCAAGACTAGGACTCACATCGGCATCCCAGCTACAGGACTTACATAAAGTGAGGGGCAGAAGTTTATATTTATAAATACACTTAAAAAAAAGCCAGGAACTTCTCAGTTGCACAGGTTGCATATTTTAGCATTATTTCATGACAAAATTAATAAAATACCATGTAGATATATAGGGGAGACAACTGCATATCCTTTTGCTATGTCACACTCATATGGAAAAATTGTTCAGATATGTGTGCAATATTTTCTTTGTAACAAGAAAACAAATGAATGGTTTCAAGCACAGTTGAAAGAACAGGCTTGCTGTTGTGTTGCTTTATGATCTGTGCTCAGAGTGTATTACATACACTCTTGACCTTTCAAGGAACGGCTTTCATCTTTCAAATGTAGTTTCTTTTTTTTATGAGTGTAGATATCCGTGGGTCGAGGAGGAGAGCAATAGGATATTGTAGTAAATTGACCAGCATACAATGTCACTGTCTCTGCAATAGAATCAGAGTGGTTCAACATATGCCTTGTACTAAAAGAGCTGAGGACTGTGCTTTGCTTCAGGTTGTAGGAAGCTGGATTTCCACAGGTGGAAGTTTCGGTTCCATCTGTTCTTTCTCCAAGTGTATGTCGTGATACCAGTGAATATTAAAGCAGGCAAATAAACCAGTTTTATTGGACTGCTTGTTCTGTTTGTAAGGCAGATTCCCATCAAAAACAGTTTCTCTATGGATGCAAAAAGATCAAGATACAAGATTATGTTGGTAGAGTTTGGCTGTGTTTTCTTCACTTGTTTTTCTAGAAAAGTGGAACAGTTTTGCGTGTAGGAATTTAAGACAGTGGGGATGATGATAATGACTGTTAGTGAAATCACTGACAGTCTTCAGAGAGAAATAAGGGAGTGTCACTGGTTTGGTATGTACTGCTGCTGCCTTGGCACCTGGGGCTCATTGGCAAGTGAGGATTATAATTCAGATACTGCTTCAGTGTTTTGCTTGTCAGTGTGTGGAGTAGGGGAAATGGTAATTTGGAAAAAAACCTCAAAGTAGTTGTTTCTTGGATTAACTTAAGTTTGAGGGAGCTTATGGATAAGAACTGAAGGAAACAGTTATTCTGGTTAGAAAAATACAGCTCTCGAAGTTGCAGACTTCCTTTTCTCATTCCTTATTCATCAGGACTTGAAGATTTTTGTTTCTGGTGTTGAATTACATTAAATAATGGAAGCTAGTTTCCTTTAGGTAAACATTAGAAAAGTTAGTCAGATAGGCATTTGCTACTTGCCAAGCATGATTTTTATGGAGAGGTTTGTGAGTTTTTTAAGTGTGTGATGCCTTGTTCCCCTTAAATACCCGTGAAGTTGCAAATGAGAATATTGATTGTGATATTGACCAGCTCAGTGATGGTGATGAGACATCACTGTATTAATTATAAGGTCCTAAACTTACAGAATAACTGTTCATTCCTCTCTCTCCTTCTACTTCTCTCATAGTTATATGATACAGATGATTAAAAGTGTATTGTATTTTGTGGTCTTCTCATCCAGGTGTAATCATAGCACTAAGGACAAATGAGAAATTGTCCTCATCCAGCAGCCAGTTCAGTGAGGAGTTGTTTTGGTTTTCTTTTCCCCTGTCCCCCATCAATTTCAAATGCACTTTTCTTCATAGTCAATGAAAAGAAAGGAAACAGAGAGCAAGAAGAAACAGAAGTCATGCTTCCCTGTTTATCTGTAATTTTTTCCTATTAGTAGTAGTAGTAGTAGTAGTAGTATTGCATTAAAATGACTGGTCCTTATGTGTTTGTAATGCCAAATCTGGTAAAGAGGCCACTGGCATGTGGCATGTGAATGTGACACTTGAGTCATGGCTTTGTGTTGAACACGGTGGTGATGGATTAAGGTTGGACCCTGTGATCTTAGAGGTCTTTTCTGGCCTTAACAATTCTATTATTCCATGGTTTAGCTCATAAAACTAGCACCAAGAGAAGTGTTGCATCAATATTACTTAGACCAATCCAGAAAACAACTTTCTCTTAATGTAATTGCCGCTGGTGTAGCATCAGATACGTTGGAGCCATTGTCAGTATAGAAACATAACTCTAACAGGCAGCAATGGTATCCAAAATGGGTTTTGTGTCCCTACCCTAAGGCTTTCTTTGCCCACAGGCACAACCATAAATTTATCCTGTCCAGGAATAAGTTGTATTGCTACAGCTACCTTTGCAAAGCTTCACTGAATTCACTTTAACAGCTGTGCTAGCATAGTTATTTTAGACAATAGCTGTATTCTGTGTACAATTTTAAGTGGCAAGAACTTACACAGGGTTGTGTGGGTCAGTAGAGTCATTGGAATTTAGCAGTATTTTCCCACTTATATAAGCTGAATTCCTTGTCTTCCTTTCTGTGTTTTCGGGAGGCTTTGCCCCACTGGATGTGGTTATACCATGTCATGTCCCTCTGCATGTCATGGCGTAGTTTAATAGCTTGGCAGTCAGAAGAAAAGGGGGAAAAAAAGTTTCTGTCTCACAAAAAATGGCGTAAGTGGCTGAATTAAAAGTGGGAGCTGCCAGAAGGGAAGAAAGGTCTCTTCTGAAGCATTTTAAAATTTCATATAGAGATACACTATGTTCTGAATGTCACTTTCATTTTGGCTGTTTCAATGGCTCCCATACTTGAAAAAAAATTCAGAATCCATGTCACGCCAGAGGACCGTTTCTCACTATTTACTTTTAAGTTCACTTGTCCCAGTGTGTCCAACTGAATCATTCAAATTTGTGTTGAATTTGGACACGACTGGACAAGTGACAGGAAGTTTATGAGCCTAAGGGAGACTGGTACCAGCAAAACACAGGCAGTTTGTGCAGCTCACTGTACCTTCAGGTCACATTATTTATTGATTTGATTTTGAAAGTTGTTCTATAGAAATAACCTTACGAAGTACACCACAGATTTTTTTTTAGGGCTTGAATAGACGTCAGTATGATACAAATCAAATGATACAACAGCGGTGTGTCATCACACTGCGAAGTTATCAGTATCAACAAACCTTTTTAAAGAAACTAAAGTTTGTCAGCCTTTGAAAACCAAACAGTGGATGAATTACTGCGTTTACTCCTGCTTGGGAGAAGGAGTACCATCACACGGTGAAAAGCAGCTGAATGGGCGGAAAGCTAAAATTAGTTTAGTTTGCTACTGTTAGACCAAGTGCTTTGAGTTTTATATTTTTTTTTCCCACTTTTTAAAAGTCGTAAGTACTCCGTGAAAAATACAGAGACACTGAGCATAGATGTTAGCTGCCAGAGGCACTGAGTTCTCTGATGGATAGTTGCTGGTCAATCTTGTTGCAACCACTTAGAAGGTGCCATTTCCAACCTTTGGTCCTCGTCCTTTGTGGAAGTTACCTTCTGTGTAGTAAAGCTGATGGAACTGGGCTCTTGCCTCCACTTTTGCTGCTTTTTCTTGTGGCTCAGTAAGGCCACAACTTTGAACCAGGGCTTTGAACTGGAATGGCTGGAGCACCGAATGACCCTTTTCAACAGCTCTGGTAGGTGTAGTAGTTTCAAGCAAAGGGGTGAAAATTAAGCAGCTGGAGAAGTACTATTTTTTGAACCCTCATGGCTGTGGGCCCCAGGGTTAAGAGTGAAGGCTTCTGAGTGTCACAAACTATAAAATTAATAAATTCTTTAATTTGGAGTTGACAGCTTCAGTGCATCCTCTCCTGACATGATGTGAGGTAGGCTAGAGGGTATAGCCATCTCCCCCAGTCATGGATTTAGGTTGATAGGAAAAACACGGCCACTGACAGAAAGCCAGTAGCTAAAAGAAAGCTCCTTGAGCTGCATTCTCGATATTCAGGTCTAGGAATCCATATAGTGGAGTTCTGCCCTCTTAGATTTGGAGTGGTGATGGATTAATAACGAGATTAAATTCCCCCTCATGCAAGTTCAGAGAGAAATAATCTGAACCAGAACTTTCACAAATCTTCTGCACCTATACAATATTTGTTTGCAAATCATTACATACCAATAGGTCTAAGTATATTGATATGACACTGATTTGCCTCACTATAAATTATTTGTTCTTTTGTGACTATCCTGTGTTCTCTTACTGGGAATTGTGAAAAGTCTTGGTTTGGGCCTGGTGGGGAATGGGACTTACTTGTTCTTCTTGGTTTTTTTTTTTTTGGTTTATTTTTTTGTAATTTTCTTGTATTGGAAAAGAAAAAAAATAAAAAAAGGGATGCCAAATAAATGTTTCCTGCTTACCAACTAAAAAGGCACAGAGCTGTCCATGGTATTGCTGTCCAAACTGTAATCAGGCATTGATAGTTGTATTAGTAGTCTTAGAATTGACAAAAATTCTCATTTGAAACTGTTCTTAGTAAGCTGAATATATTATGCATTCAAATATATGTATATACATGAACATATAATTGAGGTGGATGTACAGGTGGTATACTTTGAGAAAAAGCCAGAAAAAGAGATTAAGGTTAAATGTGTATTTAAAAGTAGGGGTTTTAAAAATGCTTGCCTTTCTTACATTCAGATTCAGATGTTTTGAGAAGTTAAATAGGATTCAGTTGTTTGAGGATTACTTTGTATATGACTTGGATTTAAATCAGAGGGCATTTCAGATCAGCTGCTCTGTTCAAAGCGGCTGCTGTTAAAGGATTTATACATGATACTGTTTCCAGGGTATTAGTATAGCAAGTCTTCTTCTAGCTGAATTTGAAATGGAATGTAGATTTTATATTGTTCTTGCCTAATGTGCATTTTTTTGAGCAATCTTGATCTGCTGTTTAAGGATATTAACTGGTTCAAAATTATGGGCGTTGTTTGGAGGATTTTAAATAGAGCTAAACTATGGGAAACCATGCTTTCCATTTAACTGTTCAAGTGTAAAAATAAACTCTGTAGAGTGAAAGAAGTACTTAGAATCATGCACTCAGTGATTCACATCCTAAAGGAACCTACGGATGATACTTCAGTGAGGGTAATGTGAGTGTCTTGGATTATCATTCTGCAGCATTTTCCCCACAGGATGAAAAGAACATAGAGTATTTATGAGGGGGGGGAAAAAAAAAGATTTTGGTAAGCTTTTTAAGCAAAGTCAAAAGAAACTGAAATATGCCTACAGTATTTCACCCACAAACAGATGGCCAAACATAACAAATCAATAGTATGTAAATAACAGTGTTAAGAAGATCTGTTGCAAGGCATGAGAAATGACTTATTTCTTGGCAGCTGCCTTCACACAGACTAAACCTTCACAGAGAAGAATAGGATACATGTTGGGGTTTTTTCCACAGAGGCAGATGTAGTGGCTCAAAGTTGCCCTCTTCATTTAAAAGTCCATTTTTTTAAAAAAAGTGCAACCTAGAATCAACAGATGCCCTTTAGAACTTGTAAAGGTGGCGCTAAGAAACGCGCAGCGCTGGAAAGGTCTGAAGACAGAGGCAGCAAGAGGAAATGCTGTTCTGTCTTCATGAGGCCAGTCAGTCCCCTGCACCTACACGGGTCTGTAACAGAGAACTTGTGCTGGAAAGCCTTGAAGATTTGAGCAGAGTTGCTGCGAGAGGCAGACTGTGAAACAGCGAACTGCTGGTTCTGTGGCACACAGTCATCAGAGCGCTGGGACAAAAGTGTGGCTTCCTGTTAGAGCCGACAAGAACAGCGAGGTCCAGTTTGCATCTTATTGTGCCACTGGTGGAAGTACGATTTATTCACCACTGTCAAGACCTACAGTCTTTTTTTCAGGTGTGTGGCAAATAACAGTCTCTGGTATTTTAGGGCCTATTGTACTACTAAAGTATGCTAAAGGTGTTTGCTCGTTCCAATTACAATAATGGGGGGGTTAATTTTAATTTTAACAGAGGATTGTGCAAGTGACTTTAACTTGTGACCTCGGGCAACTGATTTAAAATCTCCCTCTCACAATGGCTTCTCATCTGTGGAATGTGAAGGATGTAGTTTTATTTTCCTACCCTAGTAAAGCATTCTGAGTTTCTTGGATTAGGAACTTTTCCTTGGCCCTGCTTCTGTAAAGCATTGTGCAAATGCTTTTAATTGCTAGAAGTCAAACATTACAATTGCTAAAAGTCAAACATTGCAGAATATGAAACAGGCAGAAATCCCAATTTTAAATTGAGATTCTTCTGCTTATTGTTTTAGAAGAATCAGAAAATTATACTGTAGTTTTCTGATAATAACAAGATATAATCGAGTATTGATCATTTATAATCTAACTAATTAGTCAGCAACTGAAAGCACTTAAACAAGTTATTCTTTGAGAAAACTATCCGTTTCAAAAGATTAATTTTTTGTACAGTTGATCCGAAAAAGTTTTTGAATATTCTCTGGAATCAAACTTACAAAAATGGCACATGTTTCTGACGTAAAGACTGTTTTCATATTTTGCCTATTGTTCTTTGTTACTAATATAATGACGTTTTCTGGAGCTCTTGATTATTATTCCTGCTTTTATCAGGATCAGGGAAAGAATTCTCTAGTTTGAGATTTTCATAAAGTACTACTTGTAGTATGTCCTTTCCCAAAGCAGAGTAAAATAGCCCAATATCCTTGCATCTCATCTTTTTTTTTAAATATTTTCCTGATATTATACATCTTCAAATAATTAGAAATAGTGAGCAGTAACATGTTTTTGTTTCCTTCTCCTAATCATATCTAGTATGGAAGTACCACGAAAGCACTTGGGTCAGTAGCCATTAAAAGGTTTGAGTTTCAGATGTAAACAGGAGTACAATGAACGAGAATATTGTTTTGAAGTAGACACTGGAGTATTCTTTCAAATTTGTGAGAGTAAAGCACGAGGCCATAACAAATACATTTATAATTGTCTCCGTTGTGATACCATATATCTCAATTTGATTTCTAAATTTGATTCATTTTCTTTCTTTAGTTCCCTCAGCTCTGTTCTCACTTTGGCTGAGACTTTCCCTTATCTCCATTCTCCTTTCATACTTTGCCAGCTTTCCTTGTGGAGACCTGAAAATGTGTTACCGATCACTAATATGACTAATCTCAAAGTACTTGTACAACAGACATTGCTAGCTCTAGCAAGATAGACCCATTTCCCCCTGTATGATCTGAAATTATAGCAGTAAACTCTGAATTCTGTAGCTATCAAATGTTCTCCTCTTTTGCCTCTCCCTCTGACTTTCTTGCATGAAAGTTACATTAACGACAACATGACCACAGTCTGGTAGCAGAGATTGTTCTGTCTGTCAGAGTGTAATCACATGGTTTACCTGAAAAAGAGCAAAGCTGGTGGCAGGAAAACTGAATTAATATCAGAACATCACTTTTGTAATGAAAATAATTGGTAATATTTACATTTAAAGTACAGAGTGTAGCGAATACAATGCCAGTCTGGTTACATTAATATGACCAGAAACGGAGAAACATTAGTATAATAATAATTTATGACATGTGCAATTTAATAAGGAACATTTTTCTGGTGACAAGCTGGTTAATAAGAGCAGGCAGTCAGAACTGAATATGCTTAGGAAGCAAATGATAGTTTTTATTCCCGTGGGTTGAGTTTCAAATTCACCTGGTTTTCTGCAAGTGGGAAAATGAGAAAGCATCCAGTTGCAACCATAGAAAATTTCCCCCTCCTGGTTTTTTATCCACTTGATCAGTTTCCTGCTGCAGGGTCAATTTACAGCTTGCTCAGTTTTGAATTAGATGAGCAATTATTTAGTTTTTTTCTTAACAGATTTGGGCTGCTGGATTGTTTTCTTGCAGTGCTGACTTTTTGTCAGTAAAAAGCCTTTTTCCTTCCCCTCCTCTTTTTTTTTAGCTTTTTGAAGGTCTAAAAGCTACCCTTGTTGCATGGCATGCACTAATAATAATTTTCCCTTTGTTGTACTCCTCCTTCCCTTTTTGGTGTCCCAGTGCATGATTTTTCATTAGTATCTTCTGTCATATGGAAATACTCACACTAACCAACAGCCAGCCTCAGGAAAACATGGCTTAAGATCAAACTCTACATGTTAATGAAAAGGAATTTATGGTGTTCTATTACCAGCGAACACTATTGTGGAGAGAAAAAACACCATAGGACAGTCTCAGTGCTGAACTTGCTAGAAATTGTCGCCAGAATAGTCTATAAGATGATTAATTTTTCCAATCAGTTACGATTTGGACTCTTTACTTAGGAGCTGGTTTCATGTTTTCCTGGAAAGGCTCAGTTTTCAGCTGTTAGCGGTTTTTATCCAGCTGAATTACAATGACTGGCAAAATATGAGTGGTGCATTCCAAGCATAAAATGATACATCTTTTGCTCAGAGGGTTTATGATCCATATCACTGACTCAATGGAGTTATGCCAGGTTATGCCATCTGAAGATTTGGCCCTCAGTAACACACAATATTCTGTTTTCAAGGACCATTACTCAAATAGAAGAACCTAATCACACTAAAGGCCAAATGTCTGCTGTGCCAAACTTTGGTACAGGATTTTCTCTTCTCTAATTGTCGTGATAGAAAAGAAAAGTACAGGTGGGTGAGCAGCATAAAATTTATACGTTATTTCCTTTTCTCTCTTCTAGAAGGTGTGTAAGGTCCTGTGGAAGTAAGATGTGACTTTCGAAATGGAGAATGATTTTATTTAGTTGAATTCACCCTGTTAAAAATTCTAATTTCAATGATGACTGTTAGGGCTTTGTTTTCCAATGCCAGAACTTAAGCAGTGACATGTAAGCAGCCAGAAACCTCTGGCTCCTCGTGACTCCCTGTTGCCTGCACTGTGATAGCTGCATAGGTCAGATTGTGTAGCAGAATTATTTACTGCTAAGATTGCATAAATCCTCCTAGTAATGCTACCAGAAGACTTTACATAAATGAGGCAATGGAGGAGTACTTACAGTAACAATAAAACAGAGGCTTTATGAACTACGTTTGGTCTTGCGAAGTCAAAATAAAGCAGAAAGATTTCTTCAGTTCCCATTTATATGTCATTAGCCCACATTCAACAGCAATAAAAGTGATAACCAAGTACATTTTTGATGACTTAGCATTCACACAGATGCCATTAAGCAAATATTTTGTTGATGTAAAAGATTTTCTGGGGATTTAAAATGAAAGAAATGTGTTACACGTGATAGTGATGAAAGTTAGCTGAAAGTATAGTCTGAGTAAATTCTACTCCATTGTATCTGTGGGTAAAAATAAATTGGAATATAAAGGATTATTACGTATAAAGAGATTATTGTTGCCAATATGCATTCAAAAGGTTAGAGATGGCCTAAAATACCAGTTTCAAGGATGACCTAAACCCCTGTTGTTTCTAAAACAGGGGGTTAGTGATGGCAGTTGTTTTTATTCACAGGGAGAGC
The DNA here is from genome assembly GCA_013399855.1 of Oxyruncus cristatus. Lineage (NCBI taxonomy): Eukaryota > Metazoa > Chordata > Aves > Passeriformes > Cotingidae > Oxyruncus > Oxyruncus cristatus. The sequence goes on along the minus strand of VXAY01012525.1, from coordinate 282,106 downwards.
TCAGGTGGCCAGTTGTGCTCAAAGCCTTTCCTTTTCCATCTACCCTGACAATACCAATGCCTTGCTCAAGAAATTCCTTCTTGCAGATGTTCATCCTGTGAGCCCAAGTAATTCATTGCCTCATGCCAGGCCACACCCCTGCAATTTTGAAAGTTAATTAGAGCTAATCCATGGGGTTATAATCTGCCTTGCTTTGAGCACTTACAGAAAGGCAATCAAATATGTTCTTACCCAGGAGAAGGGACCTTTCCTTCAGAGTGCGTGTGAGAGAGTGCATTTTTTCCATGAATTATTGTACTGGGAGAGAATTGCTTTTTAAGATCATTAAAGTAATATTAAATTCATCAGGTGATGGCAAATAGTTTTTCTTTGTGGATTTAGGATGAAATAGTAGATGGTGTCTTAGATTAATTTTATTTTAATTTAGTCTTTGTTTTACTCAATGAAGTGTGTAGTGGATGTTTTTTAGCTGTGTTACCTAAATGAGTGGTTAAGAACGAGCTAAATGTTGAAATCTCACTTTAAATCCATCTGACACTGATAACTTGTAAATCTTAGGATTGTAAGAAGTGAGAAAATAAAATGTGCACTTTTAAGGGAATTTAACCAGAGTGGCAATATACTGGGATGGAGTGAATTGTCCATCTGTATCTCCTATCATGCTTACTCTTTTGCCGAGCTGTCAGCTGGTTGAAGCACAAAATGAGAATAAAGTTCCCTGATACCACAGTGACAGTTTAAGTAGTATCTTTCCCTGACCATATCTTCTATTGCCAAGTCCCTGAAAATTGCTTATGAGGGTGTGAAGTGCATCAAATCAGATCAGAGAACTGATTTAGATTAAAAATAAAGCCTCCTTGTCCTCACCTTTATTCTTTCATCCCGTTTCATTCCCTGGCCTGGGCTGACAGCTGAGCCGGGGGCTGTGTTAGCAGTGCACGGTGCAGGGAAGGAGCAGGGAGGAGGCAGCCGTGACAAGGGGCGGGAGATGGAGGGAGAAGAAGGAGGGAAGGGCAGAAGAGGGATGAAAGCTTCTGCAGAGTTTAACAGATGTGTAGGTGCAGTTAGAAAGACCAGTAAGGAATTGGGACCAGCCACGTGAAGTACCTCGGCAAACTATCTGAAACTGGTTGTATGAAACCATTTTAAACTAACCCTCCTAGGGGATGCGAAACTTCTTTGGAGTAGATGCAGGAAGTAGCACCGAATTAGGACTAAGTTTTCCAATCTTGTGTTTCCCAACTAATTAGGAGTTACAAAGTACTTTCTGTTGTAGCAAGAGCCCCTCAAGCATACGCAAAGTCCATCTCCAGGGAGCTAAAGCTTCCGCTGTTCTTCGAGTGACTCTTTTCCTGCAGCGGAGAGGGGGCAACTCCCTTTGAGTTGATAAAGTTGACCCAATTGTTTGCAATTTTTCATCAAGACTAATACGCTTTTACAGTGCCTGTGTAATTGTGTGATTTACTTCTAATAAATGTATGTGGTGTTCTCAATCTGTGAATCATCCATAAACCTATTATTGACTACGTCAGAAATATTAAGAGCTATCTGATAGTTCAGCTAGGATATTTCAAGATCAGTGCAGGTTATTTATAATTTTTTTGAGTGCTACTTCTTGTAAGCTCTCGCAAATGGCTGTTGGAAATCAGAATGAATATGGATTTTTATGTCCCCAGTATTTAATCACTGCATTTCCAAATTACTTGTAGGAAATTATTTATGTGTAAATTGGGATACTTATATGTGTACATGTGTTTATATATATATATATATACATACATATACCCATATCTGCAAGTTATATATACATGTTGATATATACTATTATTATTCTGTTATCTGTGAGTGCAAAAGGCTTTTGGAATACATATTTCAGATTAATGTTTAAACTGCAAAAGTATGAAAAATTTTGAAATTAACTGTGCCATATTTGTTAGCTTGTAGTCATTGCACTTTGTTGCTAGTATTCAATTAAACACTTAACTTGCCTACTCATTGATCCCATGTATTTATGCAGAGCTGTGCTCACTTTTACATTTGATTTCCTCAGGGAGAATACAAATATTTTTAATTTTGTTTTGTGAGCCATATGTTCAAGAGCCGCTACGAGTTTGCTGTTTCAACTTTCTTTGCCTTTTTCTGCCGTTACAATATTCCAGACATTCACTAGTACAGTCTAAATAGAGCCCTGTAAACATACCACTAAAAAAAGTTTCTCGTGCAATGTGATTTTATTATGAACTCAACATTTATTTAGTTTTATCCTAATATCCCCTGTTGCTCAGGGCTCCTCTCAAAAGGCACCTCTCTTTATTTTGTGAGTCAGCTTTTATAGATGTATTGCTATTCATTCCTGTTATCTTAGTTCCATCATTGTGGGTTTGCTATGGGACTACTTTATGGGGGATTTTTGTTCGTATTTTTAAGGTGTTCTGGCCACCAGAACAGAGGAAAAGTGTCTTCTTTGAATTTTTTTTGGCAATTTTTTTTTTCTCTTTTTATGTAATATTAAACTCATCTCTTGTGGTCATCTACCCACTTCCAAGGCTGCTCCCGGTTCCTTTGTTTGATCCTGACAAGGAAGTAGAGCCTCCAGGGTCAGAGCAAAAGCAAGTGAGACCCCAGGAGCAACTGGACAGGAGAGGCCAGTAGCTAAAATGATTCAGTCAGACTAGATGACAGTTTAAGCTGCTGGCAGTGGGGGAAGGCTACAATGTCTGCTTCAGGGAAAACAGTGAAGAGGCAAAAGTGGCCTCATTGCATAAAAGAGACAAACAGTCTCTCAAAAATCTATATAAAAAGGAGAAGGGACAGAATGTGTTTTTACCTTGAGTGTATTTGTCCTGAGAGCTTTGTGTGTTAAATTTCAGTAAATTAAAGTGTGGGTAATAACTAAAATTACTTAATTGTATCTTTACATTTTGCTGTCTGCAGCTTCTAATTGACGCTTAAGTATCAGAGTGAGATGTCCCGTGAACATTTTGAATAGTAAATTCAAAATTGGACTTGAAGCACAGTTTCAACTCCAGTGATGTGGATCCTTTGCAGGATCAAGTTACAATTAGCCTGTAAAATTGTATCCCCTCTTCTTTGCTATCTAAACTATGCTTTGTAACCATTGGATTTTCTTCATGAGATGGTGATGTTTGTAGTCTGAAACACTCGTGAAGATCACATTTCCTTTCTGTTGAAGGGTTTTCTTGGCCTGTAAACTTGAGATACAGGACAAATGGTCTTCATTTCTGATTCCACTGGAATACTGTGACCTTAAAAGTCCAAACATCTAGTTGCCATCTTGTAGGAAACTTTTATCAGGTTCTGGCTGAGATAATATATTTTTCATTCCAAACAATACTCTACTCTGCCTTATCATTAGTTTGGGCATCTTACTCCCTGTAAATCCCCTCTTTCTCTTCCTCCACCCCCTACTACTTGATATTTTAAGTCCTGAAAATGTTTTATGTGTTATTACTCTCAAGGTTCATCTCAAACTTCCGTGATCCATTGCTTATCTGTAAATGTCGATACTGATTTGATGTATCTTGGCAAGCTTTTGTTCCAGCATGAGGTACAGGAAAGCAATACCAAAATTCTCTGTCTTGGCATTACAGAGCCCCTGTGGAGCAGCTGCAGCAAATTTTTCACATTATTTACGACTGAAACAAAAGTAACTTTCTGATTGTTCTCATTTTTGTCATTTGTCCCCTACTCAGTGTCATGCCAGCTTCCCTCTGGATAAACCATTTTAGAATCATTAGTCAGATGGAAGATCACACGCCTTTTTGTAATTATTTGAGATGGTAAGATACCATATAACCATCCAAGTAATTCAGTAGTGTACTTTGAGAGAATTTAAATACAAAGTGCCCTGAAAATCACTACCCACTGCTGCACCAACAAAAGACCACCTACATTTTAGCTGCTGCTATTGTGAGCCCCTGGGATCATTTTATGTTAAATTTAACTTTGAAATTGCCGACTTCTTTGTACTCTATCTGCTGCAGAGTCTTTCCCTATTTGATTATGATTGTTTCTCTTTCTAAAATAAGGTTACAGTGAGGTGGGGGTCAGCCTCTTTTCCCGAGTAACAGGATAACAGAAAACAGCCTCAGGTTATACCAGGGGAGATATAGATTGGATGTTAGGTAAAATTTCTTCATCCAAAAGGTTTTCAAGCATGGAACAGACTTCCCATGGAAGTGGTTGATTCACCATCCCTGGAGGTGTTTAAATGATGTGCACGTAGGGTCGTGGTTTAGTGATGAACTTGGCAGTGATGGGTTGATGGTTTGACTTGACGATCTTAAAGGTCTTTTCCAACCTAAATGATTCTATGATTCTATAAACAGTTTTCCCTGCAGTCTAGGAGAATGGCAGACTTTTTGGCTGCTGGTCAATGGGTGGTAAATAATGTGCCTGAATAATACTGTAGCAGATTGGAAATACATCCCTTTCTCTAAGACAAAGATTTAATTCCCAAGCTTAGTCTGAAAAAAAAATAAATATAATCCGTGAAGGTTTAACTATATATTCCTGTGAATGCTAAAGGAGAAAAACCAAAACAGGGTAGTGTGCAACCCATATAACCAAGTCTTTTCTGTTAGTATTGGGGAAAAGACTGCTTACTGATCCCTAAAGCAAACAAACAAAGCAAAAAAAACACCCAGTAACAAGTAGAAAACCTAACAAGGCAAAATGAACAAACAAAAAAAATCCCCCTCTTCTTCTTTTTATTTTTTACCCAGTACTTATACATTATGTGAGATCTTTGATTCTTCTCTCTTGGGGGTCATGCAAAGATAGAAGACATTCTGAACGCCCACATTTTCTGTCACCCCCAAAGAATGTAGGGATACAACCAAATAGGCAAATTATTAAGCATCCATAAAAAGAATTTCTGTTGATGTGATTTTTTTTTTTTCCTTTTTCCCTTGAGTTGATCCTGGGATGCATGGTTTGCTGCTTCACTTTTCTTTGCATCATGGTCAGTGTTCTTGATTTTTTTTATTTCCTAGGTTTATAGTTACTTTAAGCATTTCTCTACTTCTGCGGCTTGGAAGATGATGAACCTTAACTTTGTTAAGTTCTGCCTTTTAAGTGGAACCGTTATCACTTTCCTAAGTTGTGCTCTATTATCAAGTTTTCTAAGCACTTATCAGCTCTGTACTAAGCACTTTAGAGGCTTTGTAAACACAGAAATAATAATTACATTAAATCTGAAATTGCAGATGGGGCCATGAACGGGAAATCCGTGCCCAATTGCATTCTCATCCTTGTTTAAAGAAAATGAGTTTTGGGGAATTGGTTCTTAACATAATATTGTAGCATGAAAGTAAGTTATTTCATGAAATATTTCCAGGTAATTGTTATGCCCACTTAAACTGAAAACGTGAGAACAGTGGTATCTTAAGCAAATAGAGCTTTGGGATGAAAGCCATCTGAAACTGCTGAAAAAATCTGAAAGCTGAGTAGCAATGTTATTCTAAAACAAGACAGAAGTGAGAGCGAGACTAACTGATGTAGAAAACTACTTGTTTTACATCAAACAGTCAAATAATTATAACATTGAAGTGAACGGGGGAAATTTCATTTAAAGAATTAGAGGTATTTATCAGTATATTAGAGGTGACATTAAAAGATAATAAATACAGTCCCAATATGGAGAATACAATTCAGAGGCTGGCCAGTGCTGTCACCACTCTGTGCTGGCCCACTGCACTGCCACACTTGTCCTTCCTGCTTTTCTGCAGGTGAGGGATGTGGGCTGATACTCTTTTGTTGTTTTTTTTTTTTACTTTTTCCATGCGTGCTTATTGATTTTTTGTTATTTTTTTTTTTTAATGGCACATTCACCTAATGTTTTCCCATTCATATATACAGACTGCATGGCTTTAGGGTTGGTTATGCATGGGATAAAGTTTTAGAATGTGATTTTAGTTTTTCAAAGATACAGAGGAGGTCACAGAGTCATTTGAATGCAACAGGCCATGGTAGGCTCTCAGCTCCTCAGTAAATCAAAATCTTAATAATCTCCAACTCCTTTGTGAACTTAACTGTATTTAAAAATGGAGTAGGAGTGCTAGTGCCAATGGAAAAAAATGCAGCCTGTATAAACACTAAATGTCAAATACAGGAATGTACAGTTCCTACATTTTAATGTGCATTTCTATAGTGTTTTTTTCATTTTCAATCAGAATATATGGCTCTATATTTTTGGTTTTTTTTTCAAGTTTTATTTGGTTTTCATCATTCCAGTAATAACTGCTGTTAACTACATTATGATACTCTGTTAATAGTTTACAAAATAAAATTCTAGACATCAAAGAGAGAAATTGACTCTGTAAACAATTTGAGAGTGCTGGAGTTTTCCATTTAATTTGTAAACCCGGGTATTAAAGAAGATACAGTGTGCATGATTTGTGCTCCAACAGTGTTATTGTTTTAAAATCCCATCTTTAATTTATTAATAAGTTATTGTATACTTCTTTAGACACTCACCTTCTCAGCTGCTGTGTTCCTGAAATATCAGGGGCGTGTTTAATTTGCTGAGTATGTTGGGCATATGATGTAATGACTTGAAATATCTCTCTTGTGTGCAAAGGTAATGCCAAATAATTGACTTCATGCTCATAAACCTAATTTTCTTGAAAGAAAATTATTTATATTAATTCAATAGAGACTAATGGACCTGTAAAAATTAGTTGCTTTCAAAACAGTGTGTTTATTGCCGTAAATATCCCTGCTTTCTCCAGAAGCAGAGGAAAGCTCAAGGTCTTAGTTTTCTCCACAGAAAGAGTCTTGGCTGCAGAATTGTTCACACTGTACACACAATACCCTGGACACGTTTTGTGGAACTATATAAAATCATTCTCATTATTTCAATTTATGGTGTAACTGGGTGCCAAAGCCTCCGAGCTTTGGCTCGATGTGAGCACAATACAGCTTATGAAAGGCCAGTATAAATGAAAAATACCTGACCATTACACAAAGGATACTGACACTGTTGTGCTCTGTCCAGAGGTTTTACTGTGCAATAGTATGGAAAGTCTATTAGACTAGTTTTATGGTTATAGATGCTGTTTTGGGACATTCATCACATGGTCTTGAACAAACATGGGGAAATAACCAGTTGCCCGTTACAAACTAGATTCTCAAGGCAACAGCCCTTCTCCTATTTAGGGGAATATATTTTCAAAGCAATATTGATTTTTCTTTCATTCTTTTCTCCTCTCTCCTTAGAAACTTGGTTTTAGAATTATCTTTGGTCCTTAAACTTGTTTGTCTCTACATGACTGTGCTTAGTATTTCTGTCCTTCCTTGTTAATTTTATTTTTTTTTTCTTTTTTAACAAGCTTGTATTAATTGAAGTTATGTGTAGGTGGGATGCTGGACTGTGATCACAGAAAAAACAGTATTTTTTGCAGGTCAGCCCCCTGCAGGACATGTGCCATCTTTGGCTTCCGCCATCAGGCAGCTGGAGGAATCTGTAAAAAGTGATTTGTTTCAAATGTTACTCCAAGGCTGTTAATCAGGCAAAAGCCTTCTGAATCAAAAGTTCTCTCCAATGGGTTCTTGGTTTGATTTGATGTCACTGCTGTACCTCAGACAGATCCTAGAAAAACAAAACCAAACCTGGAATGGCTGAAAGAATGAAAAATTGCAAAGCCAATTAGCAAAGTTTAGTTCAACCTTAGGACATGGAGTAAGAAACCTGGGCTTCTGAAAGCTTCTTGTCTGTGTTTTGGTGAAAGCTCAGGTGGATGCGTTCCCCGTGCACAATAAGGCAACAAACCTAAAAATTCAAGAGGAGCTTGCAACCTGCCCTCAGCTGCTTTCTGTGCAAAGAGACCTTTGACCAAAGTATTGAAGCTCAGTCCCCTTGAAAATGTTTTGATATAACTGTGGCCTTTGCCAGGTAAACGTAAAAGTCTTTTGAACAGTATTGCTGGATCTGTGATGAGGGCAACCACAGATTTTTGAGCAACCTATTTGATTCATTTGATGCTTGCTATTTATGTGTTTGAAACTTCTTCCTTTATCCCACCCTTTTTCAAACCTTTCTCGCTTTAAATTCAGAAGAGATCATGCCTACGTATTCCCAATGAGAAAAAATATTTTTTTTTTTTAACTCAAAGTGTATTCGCATAAATTTCAGTTCTCCACAGGAACAATCTGTGTAGGTGAAGGCAAGTGTATGTCAAAATAGGATGGACAAAATGTTACACCTAGATCTTTATTTCTTTCAGGTTTTGGTTTTCTCTTTGTGGCTGTCATTAATCCTATCTTTAGTTGTGAGTTGAAGCTTTACCTTTCAAAGGTGTTTGTGAAATAGATACATAAGAACTTAATAGGGTTAATTAGCATGTCCCAGCAATAGATTGAATTTTCAAAAAAGAACTATCCTCTATGAAGTTTCCCTGAGTTGCAGACATGGCTTTTATTATTTTTAGACTTTGGTTTCATTCCAAAATATTTTGAAAAAAATGCTCTGGCCCCTTCAACAAAAGCACAAGCAAAAAGAAGTGTTGTAGGAACTTCATATGGGTATTCATGGGACAACCTGTAATTTATGACTTATGTTTGATCACGGCCTTTTTAATTAGAAACATCTTGCATCTGTTTAACATTGCTACCGTTTTGTTGCAAAAGATTTTCTGTATCAATTAATCTAGTAATATCCCTAAGCAAGCTGAAATTGTTGAAGAAGATGGAAATTGGCTGATGAATGCATTGGTCACTTCAGAGGCATGTTCAAATCTATCTTCTTGCTGTCCTAATGAATATGGAAGCCTGCCCAGTGTGTGATTGGATTTTAATGGCTTCAAGGTCAGGGACTTTGTAAGGTGTGAATCTGCTTGCAAGGTCACTAGAGGCAAACAGTGCATGGATCTGAAAATAAACAAGGAGCTGTCAGGGATATTAACTTTTTGTAGAAAAACCCTTGGGATGAAAAGGTTAATAGGTGATTGCATTGTAACTTGTTTTGAAACTCAAAATGAGCTCTAAAGCGACGTGCGTTATCCTTCATTATACCTTGCATAGGAAATAGTGACAATTTAAAATGCAGGCAATGTTTGATTATAATAGTACCCTGGTTTATCAAAAGCTTGCATTTGCCACCATATAAACTGGTCTGCATAATCAACATATGCTCCAAATGCAGACCTTTTGGAGAAACAGGTGAAATTACCTGGTCTAAATTGCTCTTGGATGTGCAAGTATATTTGCCTCCCATAGGTAGCCCAGACTAGTAATTTCCCATAGAAATTAAGGTCACAGGTACAGCAGTTGAACCCTATATTAATTTGCTATTCTGTAGAGGTTGTTCAAACTGTAGGAAAAAAAAAAATAATAGGGAACGAATCTGAAATCATTAAGAAAGTTTATAAATGACTTGTCATAAGGTACTTGACTTGTGATAGAACAGCACAGAAATTACTCCTGCATGAGGAAAATGCAAAGAAAATCTTCCAAGGGGGAGAAATTCAGAGAGCTGATGACACTTTTTTTTGCAAGGATAAAAACTTAATTTACTAAGAACAAAAAATTGGAGCTGTTGAACAATTTACCCTGATGGTTTGGGACATTAAGTAGTTTCAGGCATGGCTACTGTGGTTGTAGTTTGTTTCAAGCTGTTTGTGCCGATGGGAGGCTTCGTCTGATGGGCATGTTCAAATAACAGTTCCAAATAACAGTGTAGAAAGGAGTTACATATAAGCTGCCTCCTGTCACTGGAAAGTCTACAATGTTAGTGATTGAAGAGCTAGGACAAAATACCACAAGTACCCCACAGCTTTGGGGCAAAAATCACTTTTACTGAAGTCCAAAAGGATTCTGTCATTTTCTCTTTTTTTTTTTTTTCTTTCCCCCTGAAATTATATGTATGTATGCATAGACAAATAGACATAGATGGATACAAATATGGATACAGCTCTTCACGTGCCTCCTATTCCACATCTGGGGATTTGGTGCCTATGTGGTAACTGGTAACAGTGCTTTAGCTGGTATGATTCATGATTTCATGATTACTATATCATGAATATATCATGAATACATAATATAGTAGTAAATAACCTGAATTTAGCTGCATGTTCAATTGCCGCCTAACTTCTGCATTTAAAACAAGGACTTGGATTTTTTCCTGTAAGTGAAAAATATGTTACATCCTTCCCATAATAATGCTTAGTTTTTGCGTGCTGTGTGACAGAGCGTAGCCAACAGTCACACAAAAAATACAGCAGAAGAGTTTTGCCAGGATGGAAGATTCACTTGGTTCTGATTTCACCCAAGATGAAATCACTGTAATCTTTAATGGGATGTCACTGTTTCATTGATTTCACTTTCTGGAATGCATAAGCTCATGTTTCTGTTTCCTCCTGGTTTTGGAGTATAAAGAGACAAGGAGAAAGGTGATTTGTTTTCACTTGCTCGCTCACTGAGTACCAAGGATCTCTTTTTCTTTCTGCATCCTACCTGGCTACAAGAAAGAGATGTTATCAATGGGTTAGGGGTTTTTTTTAATCTTGTTTTGGGCTGATCATGGTTTGAAAGCCAAAATAGTTTCAGTTTCGAATTTCTTTTTCTAAGATAAATCGAAAATGTTAACACTGACTATTCATTTAAAATGTCCCTAGTTTACAGGATTTTGAGAAAAAATAAACTTGACAGTAATAGTCTGCTGCAGTTTTATAGTCAAAAGTATGGAACCTTTTAACAGGATGAATTTTATTTGAGAGTTCCTTTGTTTGATGACTAATTTGAATTATTAGAGTAACTGAATCTTTATTCTTAGTATTGACAAACTTTTTTTTTGCTTGCACAATCTGTAATGCTTTTGTAGGATTGTGAACTGAACTTACATTTTTGCATCCTCTTAATGAAGAGCTGCTGAAGGCAAATTCTATTTGTATGATTCTGAGAAGCATTTCTTAAAGCAAAGCCTTATATACTGCACTCCAGTACCCCAATATACTAATGTCTGTTAGTTGTTATTCTGTAATGTCTACTTCCAAACCATATGTCACATGTTAATATCATTGTATATATGAATTCATTAGCACCCTCCTGTTCTTTCTATTTTGTTGCTGTTTCTAATTTTTGAGGTTCTAAATGCAGGCAAGTTTGACAGACTCTTCCATACCAGCAGTTTCTGCTTTTGGCCTCCACGTTTCCTCTTACATAAACACATTGACAGTAAATTTGGTGTCCAAGTCCCCTCCTGTTCTTCTTGCACTCTTATTAAATTTTCTCATATTCTAGATGTGTTTCATTGTAGCTTTAAATTTCACTGATTTATAGACTGATCAGTCAAAACTGTGTGTTTCTACTGGTTGTCTACGCATTTTGACTCTGATAAAGTAAAATATCTGACATTCCAGATGTTTAGTCAGCTTTGGTAAAGCAAAACGTTGAGATTGGAAAAAAATTCTGTTATCCTTTTGGATAATTTTCTCTTTCAACTTGTCTCATATAGAATTCTACAGTCATTCTTATTTAAAGTCAGTGTTTTAGGGACACACATCAATGCTCAGTGAATGCTTTAATTGTAGTGCTGAGTTATATTTTGGAATTCTATACCACAAAATCTGCGGCATGTAAAATGGCAGTCCTAGACACAAATGACTTTTGTCATTAAAAATATCTGCTAATTTTCTGCAAATTGCACTTAATTGCTCATTCAACACCAGTAATGCACACAACTTTGCATATGAGGAAGATCTCATCTTCAGTGGGTTTCTGCTCTCTGCACGAACTTTGGTCACACACTGCACAACTGGAATCAGTGCCAATGAATCAAAGAAACCGCAGGCCTCTCCTATTCTATTTTTAGTATCTTCCCCATCACTAGGAGAGCCTTTGCTGTGAAAACATACTGCTGGATTTTTGTGAAAATATGATGAGTAATTATTTTTTAAAGCGTAGCCAATAAGGAGAATAATCTAAGGGCATCTGATCCAGAGCCTGTTACAGTGGATAATTAGCAAGCTGCTATGGGACAGTTCTGCTTGCATGAGTATTAAACATTTATGCCAATGGCAAGTGATTGAGCTCTCTCCACCCCAATGTGAGAGTAAGAGGCCACCAGCTTCCTCCATCAAGAGAAGCCCAACAGCGTTACTGTACCCCTGAGGAAACAGAGCACGTAGGAAGGATGAAGAGAAACTTGGTTGTACAAAGGACTCCTGCTTCTTTCCTAATTTCCCCTTGATAGCTGAGCATCCTTAAAAGCAATGATTGGTGAAGACATGAGAAAGACAGGGTTGGGGGAAGAGGAGAGGTTATTCACGGGAATTAAATTAGAATGCAGATGCAAGGAAGAATGACACATTAGGCACTGTGGAAAGCAGGATGCACTGCTGCTAAACCGTGTGACAGGAGAGGCTACGAAACGTAAAATCAGCTGGGAGAAGAATAGAGGAATGGGATCAGTTCCGACTGAGTGCACGGCTGAAACATTCAGAGCCCTCCCAAAAATCCTTTAATTTCTCTGCAGCTATCAAGCCCTTCTCACCTCACCCTTCTGAGGTGGCCCTAGTCAGTGTTATACTGTACAGCTTCCATCGATTCCTGCTATCTTGCAGGAAAAGGAACTTTACTTTTCATTACGTCTGTAATGAGAGGGTTGTACTTAGCGGAGTCACTGGCTTTATAATTGTCTAAAAATCAAAAGAATCAAAGAAGTGCTTTGTATAAACAAGTGGTAAAACAGCAATATTAGCACGTTATTGAAGGTGCCCACCTAAAAAATTCCCTTCACATTGGATTTTCTGCTGTTGTGTCTCTGACCCTCTTGTTTAAGTTTCAATGCTCTGGAGGAGAAATACTCTGTTATCTATTTGTATGGGCCCCTATGTTGTAAGGCTTCAAACTTTTTTATTAGTGTTTGAGTACATTTGGAACACAAACTCAAAATATAAATCACAGGACATCCAATCCTGCAAGCAGAACACCTTGGGTGAAAAGACAGGTATTTTCTGGTAGTGCTTCTGGGGGGGTAGAGGACCTTTCCCTGCTGCACTGCTCATTTGTTGGTTGAATTAGCACTGCCATATGGGAGGTCTGGGCTTCACTTGCAGCCAATGCAACAATCATCTCCTTGGCTTGTAAAATTCCCAGTGGCAGGTGGATGTTGCTGAAGATTTTTATGGAACATTGCCTTTCTACTTAATAACCAGAAAAGGTTTGTATTCTCCTTTACTTTCCCACCATCCCCACAAGGCTTTCACTAGAAGCAAATTGCGGTCTCAGGGGGTGTGTGTGTTATGTTTGACTTCTGAACAGGTTTGGCAGCCAAGGTTTGCATGATTTCATCTGTGATATGGAAGGAAAAAACAAAACAAAACAAAACAAAACAAAAAAACAAACAAACACAAGATGTATCAGAGCTTTTAGGATATGCAAAAGCAAGCTTTCTCTCACTGAACTGGCTGCCCCATCAGTTGCACCATGAAGATAAGAGGGCTTAGTAACTCACTGGGCAAATTTATGCTTTTGGAGAAGTGTTTAACTTTTCTTTCATTTCCCACTGAACAAGAGAAGTTTAAATTGCTGACTGACAAGGGACATTAATACGACTTTTAAGTTTGCCACTTCTTTCTAATGGCTGGTGCCACTGTCTAAGTTAAGACAGAGGAAAAAGACTTATGAGAACAACTCCCTTTATCATTCTTGCTTCACTATTTAGTAGAAATTCTCAGATGCTTAATGTCAAGGGTTAAAACCATGGGAGTTCTGGACTGGGCTTCTCCCCCTAATGTTTGCATGTGAGTTCTGATATTTTGGCTCCCTTTCTTGCCAGTGGAGAGAACTAGGTACTTTTCAAACCTGAGTTATGCCTATCTTGATTCTTTACCATTGGACAAGATATTTGACCTCTAAGTGCTTGTTTCCTCTCATGTTAATCCTCTCTAGCTCAAAAGTACTTCAGTGGGTAAGAAACCCATCCTGAACCCTAATTGTTAGAAAAGCTGGCAACTTAGAATTTTGATCTAATACGGGAGCTTCTCTGATACGAAAAATATATATCTTGTCATCGAGCTAACACCCCAAATTAGATTTCCTAAATGTTATATTTATATATGACTCAGTTTCCCATCTGTGAAATATTCACAGAGAGCTTCCTCACTTCAAAGACATGCTGTAGATTTTTAGAAAATAGTAAGAGAAGCCCTTTAAGGTGATAAAATATTCTATATAGAGATATAAAATGCTGTTGAAACCGTGCTTCCACAAAATGGGGTATATAAGGAATTAGGCCACACCACGCTTAACAGAAAAATTAGGAAAAAAAAAAATTAAGAAACACAAAAAAATAAACCTGACAAAAATCCTCTTCCCTCAGTGTCATTCATTCCCTGCATATATATGACAAAAATTGTGTAGATGTCAGAATATATCACGTTGGCAAACTTGACAATGGTCAAGGGGTTCTAAATGAAATTACATAAGCAATCTATGTTTGGTGGTTTTGTCATATTTCAGTCCTTAGAATTTGCTGTCTTAATGCTCTTTTTAATGAAGCATTGTGTTTCGGTTGTAGTTAGTTTGAATGATTGATAAATACTTGCGAACACAATTTCAAAATTTAATTACTCATTAGAATTGTGCATAAGTAGGTCTTTTAATTTTTTTTAATGGGGATATGAACAGTCTTTTTCTGAATTTGAAGGAATACTGGTGCTCATACTGATATTAATTTTCTTGGGCAAACAGCAGTATTCATCAGCCAAAAAGGAATGCCCATTGCTTGCTATTCAATTAATTAATATTTGCTATACATTTGACTCATTCTTTCTTATTAACAATATTATGTCCCCCTAGCACACAGAAATAGCTGCAGTGGTAACAGTGTTACATTTATAAACTTTAAATGATAAATTGCTTTGGCTTTTGTCCTGTCTCGGTATTGCAGCTCCTAATCCTCGTCAAACTTTGAGTTAGAGGAATTTTCTCATCCCTCTTTTACACACCAGGGTTTGAGAGCTACACAGAACAAGCTGAGGGTGGCCAGTGGAAGAGAGGCGAGAAGACAGCAGCCAGCTGTGGTAAACAGCTGGAGTAGCATGAACCAAGTATTACTCACACTTAGAAAGGTTATTTGTAATTTTCTGCCCGATGTAGAATTGCTTCCATTTGGCAAGTAGGAGTGATTAATATATTGTTTCTTTCCTCATAGGACTACAGGTTATAGGATAGCCAGGGGTGTCTTGGGCTGTCAGTCCCACATCTGTCATGTCATATTTTGATCATAAGTTTGCCAAAACTTGAAAATTATCATTTTTTCCTCTGTTTCTAATAGAAAGTAGTTTTAGAGTCCTGCTTCCCTGCTGGTCTGAAGCCTTCTTTCAATATCCAGCCTCAGCCTATCCTCGGCCGGTTCACATGCATTTGTTGCAATGCCAGTGCTGCTAATGCCACTGCCAGGGTGAAACAGCTCGTTTTCCTCCTTGGTGTTTAGGGATAGCAGCTGTAGGCCTTCTGGCTCTTCATTTTGTTTAGCTAAATACTTTAAGCTCTTTTACTCTTCTTTTGTAAGAGAAGTTTTCCGCTTTTCAGGCTGTGCAAGGCTAGCACGGAAAGGACTCACTTCCTGACTTGAGGCAAGACCAGTATGTCAATAATGTACATTTCTGCTTGCAGAAACTTCTTTAGCTATTACATCAGGTTGGAGATAGCCACGAGGTGAAAGCATTTGGGGTCAAAGGGAATATGGCTACTTAAGTGCCTGAAATACAGCATCTTCATCTCTGAATCTGGGAAAGATTGCTGTGAGCAGCTGCTCCAGAGCGGAGTTGATAGTCATCTCACTGAGTCAATACAAGTTCACCAGTTTAGAGAAGTTGAAGATCAGCCTGATACTTTTATTTTTCTAAGTTTATCTGTGTTTACCCTTCCACCTCTTGCGTACCATATAAATGTCCCAAGTGACAGAAATCATTGTAATGGAAAATAGAAGAAAAGCTGTGGGTAAAAATACATGTTGAACTGTTCTAAATAGATCTAGGTATACTGTGTTGTTGAATACAGTCACAGTATATTTTAAACGCAAAATATGAGATCTTCATTGAAAGAAACACAACAAAATTCTTCTGTCACTTCCTATATTTTGTTATCAGGGAATAAATATGATGGTCTTTTGACATGTAGGATTATTATGCATTATGACTGTAACTTCACACTATACCTGTGCTACTTATAGGTGAGCTGCTCTCAGTATCTCTGTTTCCAAGATAAATTGGTTTTTGGAGGGGTTTTTTTGGCTATTTTCCCCTGTTGGAGTTTTATTAAATTACACCCCTCTACTTCTCGTTAATTGAAATCTTATTTCAAGCTTTTCTTTCTGTAACACACAACAGCTTCAGGCCTCCTGGAGGTAACAACAATATCAAATATTTGCTTAAAACAAGTTTTCAAAGCGGCTTTTGTCTAATCTTTGATTATTGTATGCGTCTGGTTATAGAAACCTGAAGATGAATTTCTGAGCACTTAGTTTTCTCCAGTCTCCCTGCTGGGACTTCCGCTTGTCCAAGCTACTTGTGCACAGGAAAAGGTCACATAAGAGGGGAAGCCAAATTTGTGGGTTCTTTGTCTTCCACCCACAAGCTCATAAACTCAAGTTTGGAGACTACGTTTTAAATCACGGCCTTTTAAGTTTCTTTACCTTTCTTGAGAAGATTAATGTTTGAGATTGTAATGCATAATATTTGAATTATTCATTTTAATTAAAATTGATTATGAGAACTAATTAAAAGACACGCAACTGGTTACTGGCAGTGTAGTTGGACTACTTTACAAAAATACCATTTGGTGTTCAACATTAGGCTCATGTTGATTTTAGAAATTATATTCTATAAATAATAAGGGGCTATAATTAATTCTGCATAAGAATTTGGAAATCTAATCTTTCATTAAAAAATATTAAGCAGTGTTTTCTGGTTTTGGAAAAGCATGGGTTCTGTTTTCGTATAAAGCTTTATGCAGCAGTCAAAAGTGCCATCTAAGAAAGGCTTATAAACATCCCTAAGTCATTTCTTTTTCCATATATTTTAAAGTGGGATTCATCTGCCTTCCCATCTCATCACCCTTGCTGGGATATTTTGGGAAGATACCTAGAATAATCTTAATAAATAGAACAACTTTTAGGAAAATAAGCATTGAAAATGATCCTCTGGATCGCCAAATCCAGGTAAACAATTCTTGCTATTATGGCAAATCTGATGACAAAAATCAAGTTTCACCTCAGCAATGGGTACATTGTTGGCTTCATTATTATCACTCAGGAAATTGCTTCAAGTTCTCGCTATTTGTATAATTGGAAACCCTCAGATTTCCAGTCTAAATGTATTAATTGCCAGTTCATGCTCATTTTCTTTGAAAAGCGATTTATTTGACCTCAGATTGTGACTTGATGACTAATTTTGAGAGCTATGGTGGGAATCCATTATCACCTGCTCAGAGATATGCTCTCAATGCATTGCCTAATTTCCACGATATGAAATATAGTTTCACTATTTCTCTTCTGGTTGAGGTTGTTGGAAGGAAAAGAACCAAAAAGAATATTTAAAGAAAGAGGTTTTAAGCATTTTAACCTAAGACTCGAGTAGTGATTGCAACAGGGTGGATAGGTGCCAGGGACTGTGAAAGCTGAATTTAATAGCTGAAGGTGAACTCAGATGTACTTGTTTCTATTTGTGGTGAAGATATTGCACTGAAGGGAAACAGACTGTGCAGAGAAGAATAAATGAGACATTCTGTAGAAAACTTGCCATCCTATGTCTTAATTTCGTTGAAAACTTTCCACTGAGTCTCTTATTCAGAGAAAATTTGGAGTTTTGACTATGTAATGTTTGTTTGTTTGTGGGTTTGGGGTTTTTTTGTTGTTGTTTTTTTTTTTTTTTCCCTTTTTTTTTGTTTCTTCCCTGAAGTGTTATATGCTTCCTGGAACTCTTACATTGTTGTCTTTCCTTCGAAATGAAATTCTACTGGTCTCAGACAGAAGTTGAATTATATTCTACATCCATATTGAGAATCAATTTCCCCAAATAAGATCCTTTCCAAACACAGGAAGGATTTAGGGCTGCTTTGCACATATTTTTGTTATTCACCCAGGCTGAAAATGCTTGAAGAACACTGGCAAGGAAGGGTCCTGTCCACTGCTACTAGGGGAGTATTAATGGGATCTTGGGATCTTTATATAAAGATGAATTTAAAGCCTTTGACATGGATCATGGTGTTCACCTCCCTTATATTTTCAAAGACAAGATCTGTTCCCAGTAGAACAGCTTACACAGACTGTAGAATTTTCTTGTCACCCATGTGTCTCATATGCATTTTATCCCTCCATATTGAATGAACTCGGCGGGAAGTATTTCCTAAGCAGTGAACAACTCTGACCCACATTTTCACAGAACCAAAAAGGCGTTCTCAGGCAGCATGGTAAGGTGCTGCCCTCCAAAAGGTGAGGGACGTACTAAAGACTTGCCTCAGAGCACTTTGTGCCAGGATCCAGGGGGAGCTGGGTTAGCAGCGTCGAACGCCAAGGATATTTGGAGAGGGAAGAAATCTTAGGTTAGTACCAGCTGCATTCTCCCTGGTCAGGAAAAGGAAGGGCAGAAGGGGAGAAAAAGGTTTTTAGATTTAGGCTATTCTGAGTAAAAGAGCTAAGGGATGAATTAGATGCTGGTCATATTTTTTATTAAAAGAGGAAAGGCTTCATAAACAACCGCAGTGGTGCTAAAGAATGTTGTGTTGAATTGTGAGGACCAAAAAGCCCCAAACAGATAGACTCTAAAACACTACTTTTCGTGTTGTTGGGTAAAGTTTAAATGATCCACAAGTTGCAAAATCAGTACATTTGTCTTACTTTGAAGAGGCTGGGGGTGGGGGATGTTTTGCCTTTATGCTTCTGCTGTGTGGTAAGGAGAATAGTGGATGATTTTATGTTTCCTTCAGCAATAGTAAAAGAATTTGAAGCAGCAACATTCTCTCTAAAAGGACTGTAACAAATGAAGAAGCACAGAAGTCTTTATATTAAAAAAGAAGGGTAAATTTTCACGTACCCTGAAATCTTTAACCTCTTTGTGACTTCAGTTCCTTACACACAGAGTTTCTCTCTATTAGTAACTGTTGCATTGCCACTGATTAAAAGTGTGTGAGCAGTTGAAATCTCCAATAAGGCACACTTTATTAAGGGATGTTTTCATTGACTTGGAGACAGTTATAGCATGAGATATTAATTTCTAACATACCTACAGTAATTATCCATGTTCTGCTGATGGTTATTTATTGTTTAATTAAAATGCATGCAGGGGATAAAAGCCCATTAGGATAAAGCATTGTGTCAAAACCAAAAAGTTGCAATAAAGTTGGAGCATGGAAATGCCTACTGCTGGCTCCTGTATATTTATTGCCCAGTTCTGGGAGCAAGCTTCAGAGAAACAGAATAGTATGTTACAGTAACCACCTGCTTCTGTAAATTTAGAAAAGAATTTGAATTATGTATCCAGCAGGCCTGACCAGAACAAAGTACATTCTCGGACTAGTATGCTGTGACATTAGGTATCACACCCTTGTTAAGCAGCAGTTTTCTTTCCAACCTCGATTCAATGTGAGTGGGGAAGAGCTGATTAAAAGGGAAAGGTTCTGCTAGTTAGAAATGACAATAAATTTTTCAGGAAATGTATCAGCTCATACATATGCCTAATAAATTAACCCATCTTTATAGAGAAAACTGCAAATTCATTTTATTCAAAGGTACACTGCTTGTTTTGAATCCTAAATTCATTAATCTCTTTGAATTTTTACACTTGTCTGATACGGTTTGAAATTCTTGTTCTGATGTATCAGCTGAGGATAATAATCTATTTGCATTTATGAGGAACAGTATCACAGTGAGATGTGGGAATTTGCATGTGTAACTTGAGAAACGTGTAAGTTCTGGGCACTGGGATGTGTGAGTGAAAACATTCCTGTTTTTAAATAAATCATCATAATCATTTAATTAAAAGTGAATCAAATTCAAGTATCTAACTCATCTCAAGGTTTCTGCAATTTTATTTTATTTCCTGACCTTTCTTTCTGGCATAACCAATCCATTCTCATTGCGTGTCTTTGGAAGGTCCAAAATTTTCTCAGGAGCAAAATCCTTTTACTTACTAATTCCTTAACCTGACTGCTATTCAAACCAGTGATTTTTATATCATCCCTGCATTATCCCTTTTCCGGGAAAAGGTGTGTATGGGGAGAATGACTTTAAGACATTCCTTTTTTTTTTTTTCCATAATCCTTGGATGAACGTTCCTGGATAAGTTATAACGGCTCAATCACATCCCTAAATTGTGCTTAACTGTGGTGGAACCAAGGGGGATGCTCCACAGCCAAGAGTTATTGGAGAGCAGCATGCTCTGATTAGGCCCTGTTTGTCCCCTGGCAAAGCTTGTGTGTTGGAGTTATGTATGTGTATGTCCTTCCTGTCAGCTGGTGCTAGCTTTTCCATGCCAGGAATCTTTCTGTTAGGTATCCAGGTCTTCCTGCTGCCGGAGTGGCACAGAGGGAGTAGACTGTGACAGGGTAATTTTCTAGATAACTATTAGAAAATTTTGCCAGGCTGTACTCTGGATGCTGCTTTATCCTGAAAAATGTATTTTACTGTACTGCAGTGGTGGTGGGTTTTTTTTGTTTTGTTTTTGTTTTGTTTTTTGGGTTTTTTTAAATACCAGTCTTTCTGCACATGCACACATCTTTCATGACATATCTAGAACACTGGTCAAACTCATGTCATCTGAGCAGAGTTGCCTAATTCAGGAATGTGGATTTGCCTGTTGCACCAGGTTGGTGGGGACCGAGACAAGGATAGGCTGTCCTCTGCAGTAGCATGGGTGCTTAGAGTCTTCTAGAAATTTTGTGCAAAGAAAACCCAATTAGTGAAAGGAGCATGTTCTCTGACACTGCAGTTGACTTTTGCTGCCCTTCTATGACAAATTAGAGCTGTGAACTTGTGAACTTTACTAAAATTTTAGAAGGTTTGTCAAGCTGTTAAAATGCTCACTCTGAATTGGGTACAGTGGTGCAGGTGCTTTGTGGAGTCTTTAAAATGGATGTCCCATTGCACAGCTGTCCTCAGGCACGAGAGACAGAGCTCACTGAGCTTTTCTGATCCGTTGTACTTGTCTACTCTTACTTCCATAGTGAGTGGAGAGAGAACAGCCATATTCAACCACTTGTACTAAACTACTTTCTGAAATTTTCTTCACTGACTACTCAGGGAGTGAGGGGCTCAAACGGGTGTGTTACAGCCCAAAAACAGGTGGACTTGGGCACCCAAATGTTATTTTCTTTCCTAAGCTAATGAAAGCTTGTCTTGGTTTCAAACAACCTGAAGTCTGAATGGCAATCTGAGCCCTCTTACACCCATCTCTTGCTGTTCCCTGAGACCGTGATGGGGGCCTGACTTACGTACCTGGTTGTGCATGTAACTAAAATCGGCACTGAGAAGAATCATGTGCCGCTCTGTCTCTTGATAACATCTTTTGATAACCCCACTTTGTTCCCTTTGGATAAAGTTCATTTACTGTGGGATTTTGTCAGATTTAATTGAAAACCCTAAAGGATTCAAAGTAGCAGCTCTGTGCTACTAGTGCTTTGTTCATAATGCAGCATCTTAAAGCTGGTATCACAAATAAAATTACACAGTGACCGATCACTCAAGTAAACCTGCTTTTCCTGTTTTTTTTTTTAACTAATTCAGGAAAGCTGAATTGTCATGTTCTTCTTACAAAGAACCTACAGTACAATGAAGGCATCTGTTCAATTTCCATTTTACTTCCCCACACCGGATAACATTGAAAACAAAGGTGCCATTTTTCTCCCTTGTTTGTCATCAGACAGGATAAAACGCACATTTACTTTTAATTTCATCATTGTTTCTCTGTAATCAAAAGAGAAACAATGTTAAAATTAAGAACTTCAAGACTCCCATCCTGATTCACAGAGCTCTACAAAGCTGGTATTTTGCTGACTAGTCATTTTAAAAGAAGCAGTCATTAGATTTCCCCACGCACAAAGGCTGCCTAGGAAACAAGGTCTCCCAGTATGTAACTACTAGTGAAGGTAATGATTGTCTTGCAGGGTTGGGTTTTTTTTTTTATTACAGTCACAATTTTGTACAGGTACCCAGGCAACTGTGAATTACTGAATATTTGTGTGTGCTGATATTACTTTAGAATCACAGAACCGTAGAATGGTTTGGGTTGGAAGGGGCCTTTAAAGATCACCTAATCCAACCTCCTGCCGTAGATGGGGACATCTTTCACTAAATCAAGTTGCTCAAACCCTCATCCAGCCTAATCCTGAGCACATCTAATGATGGATCATCTGCAGCTTCTCTGGACAACCTGTTGCTGCAGTGTCTTGCCACCCTCATCATAACAAAAATCAACTTTATGTCCTATCTACACCTACCCTCTTCCAGTTTAAAATTGTTGTCCTTTATCCTGTCACTACAGATGTTGGTAGAAAATTTCCCTCTGTCTTTCTGATAAACTTCCTTTGTATGTTGAAAGGCTGCAATAAGGTCATTCTGCAGACTTCTCCAGGTTGAACAACCCCAACTCTCTCAGCCTGTTTTCACCTCACCTAGGAGAGGTGTTCCAGTTTAACACCTTTACTTCTGTTATTTTTGCAAGGCAAATATTCTGGACCATCACCTGCCTTGTCATGAGATAACAAATACCACATGCCCAACTGACTTCCACTATGACTCCATTGCTCATATGCCCAAACATTTGGCTTCCTTTGGTTGAATATAATATAAATCGCTCAGAAGATCACATGTCTACAAGAACTGTGAAGCACAAGATGTTACTGAGTACTTTTTGTCTTCCTTTCATCTTTTGTCTTAAAAAAGGTCCAAAGTCACATTTCTCCAGTAGTGCTCTACTTCATCAATCGAAGGTCCGTGCAGCCTTGGGCTTCAGACTGACTGAAAAGTGGTCGGAGTTCAACAGGAAAACTCAGCTCACGTTTTGTTTCACAGAATTGTCTCATGAAGGAAACAAACATATTAGGAAAACAATCCATATCCATATCAGCATTGTGAAATTTAGTTTACAACTAAATGTAAGATGTGCACAACTTGCTGTGAAATTTCTAACTGCCTCATAAGTTACTTTGAAGAAAAAGAAAAATTATTTTTTCCCTTTTTTTCCTTTTTTTTTTTTTTTAAATGTAAAACCATGCCATTTTTACCTAAAGTCCACCTGACAGTATGATTTCTTCCTGACTTTCATTCAGTATGGATGCTTAGGCATGAAGAGAAGTTATACAAAATATAAGAAACAATACAAGAAAAAGGTGCTCACTCTCGGGTGTGCACATTTCCTCTGATTATTTTAACTCTGTCTTATTTTCATCTGCTGACTCCTTGAAGAGCTAAAGTTTATTTATATTTCCAGCAATTATTAAGAGACCATTAAGCACTTCTTACAATATTTTAAGACTTATACCTATTTATTTATTTATTTATTAGCAGATTCTTTTGAGGATGGGCTGACTAAAGTGGTATCTGACACTCAAAATGGTGAGTGCACACTGTGTTTATAAAACAGAGCTACATCCACCGGGTTTGTGTGTTCCTAGTAATTCCTAACATCCCACCTGACCACAGCTGAATGTCGAGGTTGTTAGAGAAGTATCCACAGTGACTCTTGGGTAGCTCTACAAAACGGTGGTAAGAAATAAAACTCTCTACAGAGATCCCTCTGTCTCTCTTTGTTTGCTACAACTATTCCTGATCGCAGCTTTTGCTAATTTGGTTGGTACAGTGATTTGACCAACTGGTTCTGGAAGGATCGGATTCATGGATCACTGGAGGCTGAGGAAGTATTCTGAGAAAATACTGCTCTGTGCTTGTCCGTGTGCTCACGTGCCACTGTGTTTTTCCTTTGCACTCTCCTGTATTCTACCTGGGGCATCCACTGTTGGACACCTGAGAGCAGGGTGGGGCCCTACGTGGTTTGGCTCAAGGTTCAGCACTTCAGACTCATGTGCTTGAACTGCCACACAAGCAGATATCATGTAGGGAAACCTACTTATTACTGCAGAGCATCCTTTTATGGATTATTATAAGGATTTCTAATGTTCAATTTCTGATGCATTGGTACTGTTGTGTATGAACAGAATTCTTCGCTCTACTTCATTTTGGATACAGTTTTATTATTCTCTGCTCATGTAGAGGGACTTTCGTTCACCTCAGCGACTCAATTACATAGTGATATTTTCTTTTCTGCTTAACTAAATCATTATTCAAGGTGGATGGCTTCTAAATGTATTCCAATTTACGTGTTGGGAAAGAAATTATTTACATCCAGACTAGCAAGAAACTTGGTCATTGTTAGACTAAACACAGCAATGCAAGGGCCCAGACTATAAATTTAGCAAGCCAGAGCAGGCAGCTCATATGCATTTATGGTGAATAAGGTAAGTTGGATGCCCAGGGCTGAGTCACAACAGCCATCACACCGATGCTTACACTTGTCAAGAAGCAGGGCTGAAGAAAGGAGAGTGTTTGAGAGACTACTTGTCTCCTGGCCTAGAAGAGCCGGATTAATCCATACACTGAGCTCAGAACTCTTTTTGTATGTTGTATGGATCCAGGCAGAGCAGTTTATATCTGTGACTAGGCTACCTCATAGTGCTGTGCTGAAGGAAATGAATTTTGGAAAAGAACGTCAGCATTTCCTTACATCACCAAAAAGATAACTTTACATGACAAGGAAGAAATATTAAGAATATATGTACCTGTAACCTGATAACAGTTCAGGTAGACAGATCTGACATCATATTCAGCAGATTGCTGTCAAGTTTGGGTACTGAGAGATTATTTCTAGTTTCCATAGTCCTGTATAGCAGGTAGGACTGGATAGCAGTGGAATTCTTTTGCAATTACATAATGTAAGCATCCTTTGTGAGCAATAAAGGCAAATACTGGTCATAGGTCAAAGACTTAGAAATCAAGGTGATAACCTTCAAAAGGAGCTGCTTCTGCAACAAATGAACCTGCACTTTATGCTCTATCTAATTAATTGGAAGCTTGCAATGCTCTTGCAGACCTGATGTTGGAGAGGGATGGCCATTAGGCATACAAATCAGTGTGTGGTGATCAGGGTTACAAGGCAGGTCACCCACTTGCACTGCAATGGAAAATGAATTTCCTTTCAACCCTCTTCTCAAGCACTGGAAATTCCCAAGTGAATCCAGACCAGGGCCAATTTATCTCATTAATCGGAGATCCCATGACTTTTTGTACCTCGTTATAGATGCCACAATGTCCTTAGTGGAGTGGGCTGGTTTTGGCTGGGGTGGAGTTAATTTCCTTCACTGTAGCTGCTGTGGGGCCGTGTTTTGGATTGTGCTGGAAACCGTGTTGATAACACAGAGACGTTTTTGTTGCTGCTGAGCAGGGCTTGCAAAAAGCCCAGGCCTTTTCTGCTTTTAGTAGCAACCCACCACTGAGTGGGTTGGGGGTGCACAAGAAGGTGGGAGGAGACACAGCTGGGACTGTTGACCCCACCCAACCACAGGGATATTCCAGACCACACGGCATCTTACTCAGTGTATGAAGCTGGGGGAAGAAGGAGGGAAGAGGGGGACGTTTGGAGTATGACATTTGTCATCCCAAGTAATAATTACACCTGATGGAGCCCTGCTTTTCTGGGGATGTTGGACCACCTGCCTGCCCATGGGAAGTGGTGAAAGAATTCCTTGCTTTTCTTTGCTTGTGTGTGTGGCTTTTGCTTTCCCTATTAAACTGTCCTTGTGTCAACACATGAGTTTTTCTCACTTTCACCTTTCTGATTCTCTAGTCTGGGGAGAATCACCTCCCACCAGGGGCAGGATGAGGGAGAGTGAGCAAATGGTTGTGTGGGGCTTGGTCACAGCTGGGGTTGAATCACAGCAGTATTATTTTGTACTTTTTTTGTTAGCATCCTTTGCCCTTCCTCATCCCCACTTGGCAAAATCCCCACTTGACTATTATCAGTAAGATGGCAGCAGACTCAGCTCTGTTAGATTTACGGAAAGAGAAAGCTGTGACCATTCCAAGTTCCATCAACATTTTTAGATACAAATTATTCACTGCTTTCTCCATACAGGGTAATATCTCCTAATATTTTTAATAGCTTAACCTTGCTGTAATATTTCTGATGCACAGGGCAAGGAGAACATGCAACTCACTGCTGTATGTGTTCCAAAATTCCCATAGACATGCAAAGCTGTGAAATACAGCTCCAAAATACTGCATTTTCTCAAGTAGGAAGGTCAGATAAATTTTAATCTTTATTTTGCATCATCTGATAATGTTAACATTTTCTAAATGTTGCACTTGCTGAAGCAGTTTAGTATTTAAAAAAAAAAAATATTTCTTGGAAACTATTCTTTTGGTTTAAATTGGAATAACCCTTGCCAGTATATATACATGTGTGTATATGTTAAAATTTGGCTGGTTTTTAATTATTTAGTTCATTGGCAAGATTGTCTTCACTGACTTTGTAAGGTCATAAAGCAGTGTATATATAGTTATTTTTACCTTACATCTTTCCTCACTAAGTTTAGAAAGATATGGCCTCCCTTCCCCGTGAAGAGCATCAGTTGGGAACTGACAAATTCACCTTCCTGCTGCATTCCTTTGAAAAACTGCAGAGTCTAAATTCTGTCCTTTTGTTCATCTTCTCTCTCACACTGTTACTGTTCCCTTCTTGTTCTTGCTTTAAGTCTCTTTCTTTGGTTCCTCTGCTTCCCTGTTCTGTGAGGTTGCAAATGTGATGATTTTATATTTGGAGATGTATTTTTTTTCTGCATAGAATATTCTAAAACGCACTAATTCAGCATGCCAGCCGAACCCCATTGCTTATTTATTTCTGTCTTAGTCGGCTGGATCCAAAGTCCATCGCCATCAATGGAAATAGCACAGTATGATACAGTAGGATTAACTCCAAGATCAGCAGAAGGAGGGAACGTAATTAAAAAGCGTGGCCATCCCATGAAAAGTGGTGACAACGTTCAATGTCAGTCTCCCTCTTTACTGGGCAGCACTGAAGGTAAATGGCAGAAGTGGGCCTGCTTATTTCTCTTCTCTGAAGGGTGACACTTGAGATGACTTAAATGTTAAAGTGAAGCCCAAGGGAAGGTTTTTGTGCATAAAATCAAGGTTTGAGGAGCAAAAGCCTATGGAGCTGCAAGTAATTCAAAGAACAGATACTGAAGAAGTTATATTTACCTTTTGCTCTCTCCTTTCAGCTTAAAAGGCAGCATGAATACCCTTGTCTACCTGAATATTTCTAGCAAAAGAAAGGAAAAGCAAATATAACGAAAAAAAAAAAGTGCAGTCCTGCTGGAAGAATTTAGCCCAGGATTCTGGATGACTTAAGAACAAACGATAATGAAGATATTGGCATCTTTAATTGTTACATTGCATTTTATTCTCTCATAGAGGGCTATAATTCATTCCTTGGCCTAATTTTAAACAAAAAAAAAACCATGAAAATAATAAACTATGAAAATAACTGATATGAAGAAGTACTTACATATTATTCTTTGCAGTCCTGGGTAAGCAGGCAAAATTGCTTGAAGTTAGTATCTAAACTATTTGATTTTATGATCCAGAAGTACTGCTGATAACTAAGGCTGAAATCTAAACTAAGAGGTTAGGAAAGCTTACAATATTACTTTGTCTTTTTATCTCTTTATGTCTCTCTTCATCATCCCCCCTCTTCACCCTGAATGAAGCAACATACAGGTGCGATGATTTTTGGATGGTTGTAAGCAATGACTGACGTTGCCGCTGTTGGATTTGTCACAGGTAGTTTGCTTGTGTACCGCTGGAGAACAAGGCCTTTCACCCTCTCTCATACTTTTTATGTGAGTGTGTGTTTGTGTCTGTTCTACATCATATAATTTACCTAGCCTGGAAAAAGATATGAAGAAGTGAAGGTAGACGGCTGATGCAAGCGTTTTAGAGAAATCATCCTTCAAACAAGTGGACCCAGAAAAGCTAGCAGCATCGAATAATCCCATTCATATCTTTCACTGATTTGGGGGTTTGAAAGACATTTAGCTTGCTGAGTTGGATTTAGATTTGCTATAACAGGAATGGCACTGCCTTATATTTTGACACTTGCAGACTTTAGTCAAATGGGATAATCTTATAGCCGTGCTTTCTCTAAAATTCTGACCCTTTAGCTGGGGCCATTAGCCTTTTAAGGTCATTGTTATTATTATATCATCTTGTTACTAGAACTGGAGATTTTCTGTTCTTTATAGATATGATTTCAATGCTGTCATTCCCAGATATCATGCTTTTGTTGGACAACACATGCTCAGTAGATGATGGAAAAGACTAAGCATTTATTTGCTCCAGTAGTTTAAGTGAGGAAGAGGCAAAATTCAAGTGCAACTGTCATCAGGTATTAGAAATCTGGAGATGGAGAGCAAAGCTTTCGGAGATGAAGTGGTAAGGGTTTAGCCATATTCCAAATGTTCGCTTTTTCTACCATTGATGTCTTGGCCTTATGTCCTCTGAGAGAAATTCTCAGCAGGATCTTTTTTTTTGAGAGTAGCTTCCTTTCAAACGGGCTCTTGCTTCCATGTTGTCTTGTTAATACTGTCCGGAGATTCTTGTTTCTCCTTTAGCTGTATGGATAAATATTTAATATGTGGATGAATTTGGAACAATAACTTCTGCCAAAAGCATGAGATGTCAATATCAATGACGTTTCAGTTTTTTAAGAGCATCATCCCAACAACAGACTGTGGTCTTTTCCCAGTATATTCTTTGATGGTGAACAGCACATAAGGAAAAGCAATTTCTGGATGCTCTTTAATTAGAGTGACTGATGTTTTCACTGAGGTTTGCAGACAGTGCTGACACTTCAGTGTGCTTTTCTGAGGCAATAGCTCAGTGACAATTGACAGGGAAACAACATCTGCAATACTGAGAAGTAATATATTTCTCTACTTCTGATATTTCTGTGAGCCTTACAGCTCGATCTCAAGGTCACAAAGTCTAAGTTCTGTTGCCGCCAACACAGAACTGACTTCCAGAGTTTAGGGCACTGCATAAAACTCAAGCCACTGCCCCATTTCAACAAGGCTTTCCAAATTTAGTTGGCATGGCTGCTGCTGTTGATAGCAGCCTTCAGATCTGTGTCAGGCCTGTCACACAGACTGAAGAGTATGCTTCAATCCCCTCCTCTCCCTTCCCCAAGAACAATGCCTTCCTCCTGAAAGCCAGGACTGCTGCACACTTCACCCCTGCAGCCTACAGACACCTCAGTTGGGATCTGCTACCTTCCCAATGCTGCTACAGTGTCTACACAAATAACATCTTCTGCAATTTACCTTTCAGCTTTTCCTCTGATCGACTGCACAGTCACAAGTTTGGATCATAAAGCTTTTATTTTCCCCTGCTTTCAGTCCACACGTTCCTGTGAATCTGGGCTGCAACACTGTGCTTTCCAACACAAGCTTCACCTCCACATAGGCACACTTTCTGCTTCACAGCACTTGGGGCTTGTTCCTGCAGAACACGCGGGTCCCTGGGCAGAAGCTTGGGAACTGGACTGTGCTGTTCAGGGACTAACTGCATTATGGGGAAACTGTGAAGCCTGCAGGTGGAGGCTCCTGTAGTGGCAGAACAGGAACTGCCACCTGACTAGTTTTACCCTGAATTTGTGGCTGACTTGTGGTTTGGAATAAACTGTGTCTCAACAAACTCCTGTAGCTACAACTCCTGTTTTTATACTCCTTGCCAATCAATACTCCTTCACCAACTGGAGTGACCAGTAGTGTCTGTAATGCTTATGGCTAAAATTAAGCAGGATTAGGAGGTAAGTAATTGCCAAAATAGTTGGTTAAGGAAAATAATTTGTCCTGAATCTGTTCAAATGTTCAAGCTGAAAAAAATGTGTTTGTGTTTTTTTTTTTTTTCCCTGGGAAGTGGAGCATTTTGTCTCATCATTCTCAGATAAAATGTTTTGATGTTTAGTTTTGAAACAACAAAGACATGTATCTTCTGATTCATGTTTTTAATTGGCATAAATGATTTCTTTCTGAAAGAACACTGAGATCTTGGCTGTTTGATTTTCTCTAAGGATAAGTCTTCATTCATTGCTAAGTCTGTTAGGAATCTCCTTGAGTTGCACAGTGTCTACTGTGATACAACGCTGAAGCCTCTGTTACTCTGATCTACCATATGCTTATTTATTCTGCAGAAAATCTGTTACTAACTTAATGCTCATAGGCATCCTTTGTCTCTGTGCTAAATCACTTCTTGGCTACTTAACTGGCACAGTGAGAGTGAGTTGTAATGGATTTTACACAGGAAACCAGACTGAGGCCCACATTTGATTTTGCACGAACCATTCTAAGGGAGGTAGAGGTCTAATAGTGAATAAGGTTTCGGGGAGTTGAGTGTTTTTATCACTTGGAATGTTTTAATACAAGAAAAACCGAAACTTTGGCCCCCAAAAACTTGCTGCACATAAAAGTATGAATAAGTAGATTAGAAATACTTTCAATATCCCACTGTCAGTAGTTACTGTTTTCATTCATTTGTCGGACAAACGCATCACACTTTATCTCATGGTGATCCCACACAGTTCTTAAGGACCCTTTCTATTAGGTATTTGTCCTATCAATTCTGTCAGAGACAAAATAATCTCTTTATAATGAATGGAGTTTCTCTTTTGGGTCAGGAAAGCTACAGCAATATTTAAGAAGCCATGGTACCATTCCTTCATATACATATGTCATAAAAAGTAATAAATATAAGCAATATTGAGGATAGTTTGAAAATAACTTCAATGTATAGGAGCCTCATATTTTTCAAGATGTGTGAAAGCTGAACTTATTCACCACAGACTAAATGATTGGGCTACTTAATTTCATTTTAAATTTTAGATCTAAGAACTACTTTTAAAATAATGCAGACTGAGTTTGGGATGCGATGTCAGAAGTAAGAATCACACAAAAAGCATGTGTGAATAAAGGTGACATTAAGGTGCCTTTGTATCACTCAGATGGTTGCCTGGACACTGACTCTGCTCCTCTAATTACCAAGAGAAGTCTCAGTGCTGATGAAGGAGGGTGAATTATGCAGCTGAAGATGAAGTTAAACAGTTCAAGAAAGATTTAGTCTTAAATTAGTGTAGCTACTAGGAAGTAGGAAAGGCACAAATACCCAGTAAATCTATTTAAAACTCTTCCAGCTCTGGAGTCTTTAAAACCACGATCTTAAAAATGGGTGCTGTATAAGCAGCAATGAGGAACCAGCTCCCAGAACTACTTCAATAGAAATGAGCAAGAACTGTGTCAATCTCCTCAGGTCTTAAAATTTCCAGTGCAATTGTGTTTAAATTCAGAAATTTTGGATGCTTCTGGGAGAAACTATCATTAACAAAATGTAGACTACATTAAGCATGGCAGGGAGCAGTTGATCTCTTTATACAGGCTCGATTATATTCTTGTTAGGCACTTATTCATGCTGGAGCTTTTTCTGCAGAAATGCCTACTATTGTAACAGTGTGTTTAAACTGATATGCCTCTGAATCTTGCAACAGGAAAAAGCAACTCAGTAGTGTGAGTAGGGTTTGAAGTTTTGTAAGGGCTCCTGTGTGTTTATGACGACCTGTCTAGATATATTTATACAGAAGTAGCACTAAATTGTGTTCTTATGTGCCTCCTATTGTTAATTTCAAACCCAAGACATTTGAAAGTCAGCTAGTCACTAATGCAATCCCGTATTCAGGGAGCAAAAATTGGACATGAATGATGTAGCAAAATCCTGGAGGACACATGACAAATTCATAAAAGTATTTTCTCGTGGCATTTGTTTCTTTCCCTGTGTGCAGAGGCACTTTATATGACTAGGATTGATCCTTTGTTGTTCACGTTTTTTTCTAGTTTAGGAACAAGAAAAAAGTGAGGCCATGGTGTGAAAATGTGAGCTGCTTGGTGAGCTGTTGATTAACTGACTCTTGAGTGGTCTGTGCTATTGTTTTCAATCTGAAAGACAGAGGTGCTCTGGCAATGCAGTTGTTTCCAACTGGATTTCACCAGTTCATACAAAATTAGAACTAGTGAAGAAGATTCACTGTTGTCCATTTAATTACCTTCCTCAGACATGTGGCTGGTCCTAGTTCATGACACACAGTGGCTCTGCAAGGCAGCTCTGACCTCCCTCTTGATGCAGTTGGGATGTTGAGACTGAACATCAGAGTATTCTACTTTATTGACCAGGAAAGATGACAAGTTTGAACAGGAGAAAACCTCTCTCTCCTTCCCACATTAGAAGGTTATAAACAAAAAAATTTTATTACATATCTCATCCCTCTTTGTTTCCATCAATGTCTCTCTCCTGCTCATATACACTTTCTTGGCCATTTTCAGTGTCTTCCCTGCTCTCAACTTTGCACTCAAACAAATTGTCTTTGATTTCAACACGGAAAATGAAATATGGAGTTTCTTAAAACTCCGAACTGCAGCTCCTGGATTTACCTAGTACCATTCTGTCTAAATCCATTGTTGTGCCTAGACTGCATTGTTTTCTGTAGTAATTATAGCATGATCACTATTCTAGAGCCATTTTGAATACACAGACTTCAAATGGTCTACAAAGGGCTTGTTTGCTAATACATCAAGCAGCTGAGAATGCCCTCCTCCCACTGTGACCAAAGAACCACATTAACCTCTCTGACAATACTCTTTGCTAGTGGTAGGTGCCCTCTGAATGTGTCTAGGACGGGCGTTTCTCCTTTTTGTTCATAGCACACCTGGTCACCTATTACAAACAATGCTCAGCCAATCCTTCATTAAGCCTTCAGACATCCATCCTGGTTTTGACACCTAGCAATTATTCCAGGAGGCAGCTGTTTCTTTGGCATTGTTTTACGCTTCGGAGTCGCATATGGTGGCAATTTCATACCATCTGCTACCGCTGCCAACGTGGCTGCAATGGGCATTTTTTTCATCGCCCAAAGTTTTTTTTTATGATGACAAATTCTGTGCCTATTTTTTCAGTGGTGTAATTGGGTGGTGTGTCAAAGCAAACCGGAGTCTCATTGGCATTACCCATTTGGCTCAGCAAGTAATTGGGATCTCTGTACAATCCAATCACATTCTGCAGGAATGCATTGATTTTTCAAGTTGGAAAGTAGGTGGAGGTATAACAAAGTTCCTCACTGTAGGCAGAATCCATTGTGCCACATCATTTGTACACATCGACTACTACTTGCCTTGAATTCTCTCTATGCAGGGTTTTGTGCTTGTCCTATTTCTTGATCTTTCAGTTTAATGATTTCCTATATAAATGGATTTCTGTCTTTCCTTGGGATATGCACCAGTTCTACAACTTATTCTTCTACTTTGTGAGATTTCTATTTTGGGTGCATTTACACGTTATAAGTTAAATAATTATAAATATTTTATATGTCCTCCCACCACCACATATCTTTTTTTATTTATTTTTTTTTTTTTTCAAAAGGGGTACCGCCAAGCCTAAAATATGCATTGTATGTCTTTTGGTCCCTTCCCTGTTGCACTCATTTTTCTCATCTCCGTATGATCTGCTATTTCACACATAAGATTTAGGGAGACTCGTAAAACTGTGAAAAATCACTGTGGCTTTCTGAGTTACAGTACATCACACAACTTCACAAGTCAGTGAGAAAAACCGCTAACATGCTAACACCATGTTTTATTTAAACTGAGAGTTGCTTTGGGCATATTCGTGCTCCTTCTTCACTAGGAGACCTTCCACATTGTACACTCACTTTAGCGTCATTAATCCTAAAGGAAGATGAACCAATTTTTTAAGTTGAACTACTTGGGGGTAGAAAAATTGTCCTATTTTTTTGTTTGTTTGTTTGTTTGTTTTTTGCTTATTTATTTGTTTGGTTTTTACTAAATATGGTAACTTGAATTTAAGTTTTTTTATTTTAGGTATTTTTTTCTAGGCTCACTTTACGAATGAAATGTATGTTCCATTCTCTCCTGTGGTAGGTGACTAAAAACAGCGGAAAAATTTCCTTTTGTAGTTTCCTTACTATCCCTACTTGGGAGTGTAAATGACTATCTGCATCAAAAGCCAACATTTTGGACCACTGAAGTTGGATAGAAGAGGGAAAAACAGCTGGGGGGATCTTATTGCTCCCTCCAACTACCTCAGTGGAGGTTGTAGCCAGATGGAGGCAGTCTCTTCTCCCAGGTAACCAGCAATAGGATGAGAGGAAATGGCCTCAAGTTGTGCTTAGGAGAGGTTTAGGTTGGATATTGGAAAAAAAATGTCTTCACCGAAAGGATCGTGAAGCATTTGAACAACGTTCCCAGGAGAGTGGTGGAGTTGCCAAGCCTGGATTTAAAAGAGGTGTAGATGTGAAACTGAGGGACATGGTTTAGTGGTGGGCTTGGCAGTGCTGGATTAAGAGTCGGACTTGATGGCCTTAAATGTCTTTTCCAACATAAAGGATTCCATGATTATAGTGAGGTGGGGGGTCAAGTCTTTTCTTCCAGATGACAGCTGACAGTACAAGAGGAAACGGCCTCAAGTTGCACCACAGGAGATTTAGAAAGGATATCAGGAAAAATTTCCTCACTGAAAGGGTACTCGGGCGTCAGAGCAAGCTGCCCGTGGAAGGTGTGGCATCACCATCCCTGGAAGCGTTCAAAAAGTGTGTGGATGTAAT
This sequence comes from Oxyruncus cristatus, assembly GCA_013399855.1. Lineage (NCBI taxonomy): Eukaryota > Metazoa > Chordata > Aves > Passeriformes > Cotingidae > Oxyruncus > Oxyruncus cristatus. The sequence goes on along the minus strand of VXAY01012525.1, from coordinate 247,373 downwards.
ACTTGGTTTAGCAGTGAACATGGTGGTGCTGGGTTAGTGGCTGGACTCAGTGATTTTAGAGGTCTTTTCCACTCTTAACGATGTTATTATTTTATGATTTTCTTTCTCCGTTTCTAAAAGGAAGAGAGTTGTGGGAAAGAGATCTGGAAATATAAGGAGGAAGTGAGACAATAATGGAACCATGATTTAAGGGAAGGTTTAGGGAGTAATTAAGTATTGAAATGTTAGGGTCTCTCTGCTCTTTTCCTCAAACCTTGGGTTCTTTTTTTTTTTTTTCTGAGTAAATATATGCAGATGCAAACTGGGGTTTTGTGTCTGTAAATATATGCCAGAGTGTTTATTGTTTTGCTGCCAGTTGGTTTGCCCACTGAGGCCTCCCAGCCCCTGTATTTATATACTTTTCACACTGTAAGGGGATCATAGCTCCTTGGGAGACACAGTGCTAACATTTCTGCAGTGCAGAAAACAGAGAAACAGTGGTAGGCCAGAGCTGATATATTGTTAAAATTCCTAACTTCATTATGTGGGAGTCTACTAAATCTTTATTTTGCACTCTGAATTCAGAAAGAGGAAAAACGATGCTGAATCATTTTCTTTCTCCCCGGGAACAGTCTCACGCTTGCTGCCTGTGCTTTGTGAAGGCTGCATACATAGTTAAGCACCTTTAGCGTTTACAGATGCCTTTACATTTACAAATGCCTTTATCTTCAGAAGCATATTTGACACACCAGGCTGGCTTACAGTTTGAAAAGCCAGTGAATCATTCCGTGAATAGCTGAATACAGAACGTCTGAAACAATCAGTGACAACTTGCCAGGGCTTGGGCAGAATGCTCCCTATTGTAGAAAAGAGCTGTAGAGCAGCCTGTGAAACTCGAGTGGTCATCTGATAGGAAATGAATGCAACCAATCTCCAAGGAGCTAAGCAGATATTAGCAACACCAGTTGCCCGTAGTCAGAGTTTAAGTTATCTCCCTGCATTTGACTGAGCTTCTCTATTTCTGCTTTGGAATGAAAGGATTGCTACTTCTGCTAGTCTTCATCTCTTAGTATTCTCCTTGGGTTCTAAATGTGGTTTTTGTTGTTGTTGTTGTTGTTTTGTTTTGGTTTTTTTTGTTTGGTTTTTTTTGTGTGTATTTTTGTGTATTTTTTGTTTTTGTTTTTTTGTTGTCTGTTTTTTTGTTGTTGTTTGGTTGGTTTTTTTGTTTGTTTGGTTTGGTTTTTGTTTTGATTTTTTTTAATATTAGGCCTATTTATACAATTGCACTTCTTTCCTGAAATTGTGAAATCGTGAAAAAAGCTACAAGTACAGGTTATTCCTGATTCATGTGACATTATGCAGGATTGAAGGTGAAATCCTGTTCTATGAATATTTGCAGAGTTATCTTTTCATTATTAAACTGTTGAAAGCCCACAGCTACTAAAAGAAAACAAAATTAGAAGCTAGTGACTTGACTTCCCCTTTCTTCTTTATTCTCTACGTCCACTTAAAAAAGGGTGACTCATTTCTGGGTGTGAGATGTAAAGAGATGGGGGGATGTGGGTGTAAATATTTTAGCAGTGCTACAAAACCTCGTTTATTCAATTTACAGTGAATTGAACTGTTACATTGCTTCACATTCAGTTGCTCACATCTCAAAATCTTAAGTTTCTGGCATTCTTGATATATCTATAAGATTTGGGTGGGAAAAAGTATTATCCCAAATCTATTGAATGTAGGTTCTGACTTGACACCCTGCTGAAATCCAGTGTAAACTATTGCTTTGACAGCCACACACTTTAGATGAACACGTTGAAGAATTAACCCTAAAAACCCTTTCAGATAAACTGTTTTATCATCACTCACCATTGAAATGGAACTGCTTCCCCAGGAAAACAAAGAGAATCAGCAGTAATCCAAGTTTCCTCCAGAAATATTACAGTTATCAAAAAAACAAATAAGTAGGGTGAACTCTCTTACACTTTTGAACTTAGAAGCAGAGTAACAGGATTTTGTTACACACACGAGCAATGGAATTTGTTATTACCACATCTCTTCTTCTTTACTATCATTGTGCATATAATTGTATACCCAGTGTATTGGTGTATTTAATAAGTATTACCGTGCTCCAGTGTAATGCAACAGAGTGCTCAGAGATTCAAAGCACAACGACTGTGAATGAAATTAGATGCCACTACTAAGGGACTCCTTTATATTTTATTTCTCTGTGGTTTGTATGAGTATAATCTGTGAATACATATGAAATTATGACAAAAAATATTTAATGTGCAAATGGTGATTATATTTCTCTGCTATCAGGGTGTCCAAAAAAATGTATAGGTATGTATTCTAGTTTTGGCCCTACCACATAGTTTGATTTATAGATATTTAGGGAATTTTTTTTTTTTTTTTTCTGTGGGAATTGATCTAAGTCATGGTCATAGAAGAGGAAGAATTAAATGTGTATAATTTTGTTTCTGTTCTGGTGAATTTCCACCAGAGATCTTGCAAATCTTTCATGGAGCCTGTCTAAATCCACAGTAAATGATGTGCTTTTCTGCCAGGTGGATGTTGAATTGATTCAGAGGTGATCAGCTGCTGCATCATCTTTATTTTCACACATCAAAGGTAGGCATATTGCAAGCAATTAATCATGTACTCGTTTATTGTTTTGGAGTAAATGCATTTTACACACCTTTGTGTTGCTGATTTTAATTTAATTACAAATCATCCCGGTGTGTATCTGTCATTACCTGAGTGAACACAAAAATGAAAGGATGAGAGAAAAAAAGAGAAGCGTTTGCATCTGTGGCTTTGGTTACTTTTGAAAGAGGGGGCATAAGGCAGGTTACTTATCACTGGTATTTTTAAAACACACTAACCATTGAAAGTGTTTACATACCTGTTTGTCTACTAATATCAAAACATTTGTGTTTTGCATGAAAACATTTAGTCAGCCACCAGAACCCAAGTCATTTTGATCTGAGGGCCCAGTTTGATGGGGTGGAGTTTATCCAGGGTAGGTCAATGTGGTGCTTAGTTGTCACTGGGATCAACAGGTGAAAAATAAGGGACGTTATACAATGATTCTTAAAAAAAAATGGATTTTACTTCTTTTGTGTTCTCCACCTATTAGTGTGGAATTAGTCCATGCTAGTATAACTATTTCCTTTCACAATCATGCACCCAGGCTGCTTGTTGATGGCTGTGGCAGTGGAGATCCCCAGCTGAGGGTGTTTCTGTGCCTCTAAGGTTGTTATTTGGTATATGGATGGTTTTCACCACAATGTGTTCAACTATGAATGTTAAAAAATGTGCAGGTGCTACTCTGTGGGAACTTTTCGGTTGCCCACTGCCTTTTTGTTGAGAACAAGGATTGATGCATTTGGATTTTAAACTTTTTAGATTGTGGCAGAGAAGAATTCTTTACAAAAACCCCCAGGCAGCAATGTGATTTTCATCAGTTAAGACTAAAACAAGGTTTCTATTTTCAGTCTAAACCCTCGTCTTTATGGAACAACCAAACATGAAGCTCCTATGCCGTCTTGTCTTCATGAAAAGTGAAAATTTACAGAAAAGGGAAATTTTGAAACCTTTATATTAATGGTTGTGAAAAGTGTCAGCATAACTGTGTCTGCAATTACAATTAAAAAGTAATTTTTTGGGAACAGAATTGATGATTTTGGGACAAACAAAGAAAATAATTCCTCCATTTCTCTTTTTCTTCACTTTCTGTCCCTTCCCAAAATGGTCCTGTTGCTCATGCACTGCAGTAGGTGTTAATTATTTATATTTCCTGATAGATTTAAGTCTGCAGTATTATTTTGTTATAATAATGCAGCTCTTAAAAAAGGAATGGGTAGGTGATGCTGAGTAATTTCTGGTTTTTCATAAGAGTGCAAAGAGAGGAGGATGTGGAGGTGTAACATCAGCATTCAGACTTGTATCTCCCAGTACAGTTTTATTCACTTCATGGAGAACTCCATTTAGCTTTTTATTATTTTTAATTAATTAATTCTTTCACCCTTTCCTAAATCCTGTCCTCCATCCTTTGTGTATTATACCCATTCCTTGAATCCCCTTGTAAAAGTCTAACTTCTTTTTAGTTTCAGGTGGATTATGTACAATATCCGAGTTGAACTGGGGTGAAATGATATAACTGAATGTGGAAGCTGACCCTTGGAGTCTTATACTGATTTCCTCCTTATAGGCCAAGATTAGGCTGATAAATGTTCAGAAAGCTCTTCTAATCAGTAGACACTTTTTGGGGCCAAGATGAGAAAAAAAAAAAAAAACCAAAAAAAAACACCCAAAAAACCAGCAAAAGCTCTATTCACTAAATTTTTTCACAGTAGTTTCATTTCTGTAGAGCTTTTGTAGTTTCAGACACTTTAGACTTAAAGCCCAAGTTCCTTAAAAAAATCAAATGAGTAATACCTTGGTTAATGCTTTTGCTCTTTGATTAAAATCACAAAGAGTTCCAGCTTCTAAAAGTTCTTAGACAAAAGGACAAATTCTGCTCTTGGCCTCATTCTGTAACATCAATGAATCCTTGCAGTAAAATTCTCTTGCAGAGAAAAATGTATATTCTTTACCTCGAAAGACTTGTTTCTTTTGAGACTGTTGATTGTAACAGGGAGATCTTGCATTAAATTTATGCAGCATATGAAGAGGAGGATACAAATCCAAAGTACCAACAATGTGAGAAGGGTTCAATGAATGCCTTATGTACCATAAGTGGGATCTTGAAATTGAAATGTTGTATAACTGGGGACTAATTCAGTGAATTAAGTATTTGTATAACACTGTACACACAACTCTGGTTCTAGTGCTCAGTGAGTCCTTCGGTCTTCATAACACTGGAGTACATTATTGTAACACAGCCTAAAAAACCATGGAGAAAATACTGGTTTTCTTAGTGGCAAAATTCTGCACTTTGGATAAAAATTTTAATGGCCATTTGCATGTGATGCATCATGGGTTTAGATAAATGTGAATTGGTGGCCAGAGTATGCAAAATGAGAAAACCGATGGAAGTTCCATATCATAATTTCAGTTTTGATACAATAATGAAATATTTAACGATTTAACAACAAACATTTAAGAGCAATGAAGCTGTTTTACGAGCAAGGATGTGCCATCCCTGTCACCCCCTGGGCTTGAAAAAACTCTGTCAGATGTGAGCTGTTCTCCTGGAACAAGGATTTGATCAAAGCAGACCCTGAGCCTCTGAATTTGGGTTTCAGACGTCAAAATATTTACCCCTGTTTACTCAGTGTTCTTGTGAACACAAGAAGGCACCAGGAGGTGCATTGCATGGACTAAGAGAACAGCATGGCATAGAAAGGAAAGGAGCACTAAGTGCTAATTTGGTAGTAGTTTTATATAATATTAAATGCATGACAAGGCACCAGTTTTTATGGCAAGGCCCTCTCTCTTGCCCAGAAGTGCTGGCCAAGTGCATTATCACTATTATCAGCTAGACCTGACGTTAACTAAATCTTACTTAGTTCATGTCCCTGCAAATCTAGGACTCGTAAAACTAGAAACTATGAAACCATATCACTGGGCATCATCACATTATCATCTCATAACAGTCAGACACAAGATGATGTAAAGTGTGGAACCTGATTCGTGTTTTCTGTGGCTTAGAGGTTGCTAAAAGCTTTCCAAAAATCCCAGTCCTCAGCCCTCGTGTATAGCATGATCTGACTGTACAGGATTATGTTTTCTCGGCTGCAGCTTTGTGACAGGGAATATATTTCAGCATTAGGTGGGTTTAAGAATGGCTGCAGAGTCTGAGTTAACTTTGGATGGAAACCGCAGGCTTCAGCCACTGGGATTTATTTTAAGAGATGAACACCGAAATTATAAACTGTGAAGTATTATTGGAGAGTGACTGTGTAGAGGAAACAGATTTGTTCTACAGCCCAGCTGATAGGGTAAAATATAGAGGGGTAATATAAATACTGAGCAAGCAAATTGCTAGAAAATGAGGGAAAATTGTTGATCCAGACCTTTTACCTAGGATAAGAAATAAATTTACTTTATTCTTTCACAGATGATGAAGGACATATCTGCATAGAAATTTTACGTGATAGCTGGGAAGCCCAAGAGGTGTCATAAAACCTTTGAAGATGTTATCTGATTCCTGAAACCTGCAGTGATGTGAATGTTAATCCTACCCTTTCCATAACAGCTCCAACAAATGTGTAACACATGAGGGCTAAAAGAGTTCCAGCCTTATCTTCATTATCCTTCTTCTTCCTATAAATACTTTTCCCACCAGCAAGGAATACCTCTAAAATAGCAAACTGAGTGCTGTGTTGGTGCATGGTGTGGGAGGGGATTTTGGGAACATGATAGAATGTCTTTGCACGTTTCTGCCACAGGAATAATAATATCTGGTTAACTTCATTAGAATCTAAGTATAAATCAGAGCTTACTTTGCCAAGTCTCAATAAAATCAGTGAGGTCACAGACTGCTTGTTTTAGTGTAAGTATGCAGCTGAATGCATAAAAGAAACAAAGTTCATTCCACAACACTAATCTTTGTTTCTGGAAACAAAGCATCTGCTTAGCTAAAATGGAAGTGTGCTCATCATTTATTGATCTGTAAATATCTTAAACTCTATTAAGGAATTCCTAGAATTTTTCTGTTTCTCTAAATACCAGATCTAGATCATGAGAATGTCATTAAGTATATGTTCAGTCATTTCAACTGCATTGATTCCTCATCTTTGGATTTTTAACTCATTACTCTGAAGTGGATTTTGCTCCTAGTCACTGAATAATATATGTACTGAGGACTGGGCATATAAATGTCCTGTACATATTTTGTATTGTATAGTACGTACTGTACATATTTTGTATAATATATCCATTATCATGGAACATCGATTAATGTTGCAAGTAAATTAAAATGAGATTTGTTATAAAGACCGTATTTTATAAATAAAAAAAAAATAGGTAGACTTATATGGATTTTGGTGTTTCTTTTTCTGGAACGGGAACTTGAAGCTTCTTTAGCCTCTGTACGATATAAAGTGATGTTTGTCAAAATTTGCTTTAACTAGTCAGATAGGTTAGTGAACTTTACAGAGGTCTTTTACAGAAGAGCTTAGTCAGCACATCTGGGTATTTTGGCAATGCCACCCCAGCTCATCATGTAACACCTTTCTCAGCTTCTAAGATGTGCCTTCATTTATGCCTGACTGCTAATAGGATGTTTTAATAGGCAACAAAAGAGCGGTGGGGTGGTATGGGGGCAGTGAAGACATTGGCACTGGACCTGCCTTCCGCACAGGTTCTCAGGGTGAGCACAAGGGGATAGAATTTTTAGGCTACACCAGCAATAAATATCTAAATGTAGTCTTGTCTTGTTCAGTACATGAGCACATTTTAAGTAGTAGGAGTGCACAACACAAACGTGCTGGATGTAGAGTGAGTTAACCTGAACTCTGATGTATCTGTAAGTGATCTAAGTCATCATCACTGAAAAATTAAAAGCATCTCATTAGGGGGGTAACATATTTTTCTTGGTTTTCTCTTTCTTTCCCTCCTAGTAGCAATTGCTTTTAGCTCCAGACTAGTCCCTGTGCCCTTCCACAGTACTTTGACCTTCTCAGGTCCCAGACGGATAAAAAAGTATACTTTGTGATTTCTTTCAGGCTACTACTGAGCTAATTTATTGAAATGAATATGTATGCTGTTTGGCTGACCAGCTGATGAATGAGAACTCAAACAGTTGCTCGTTCTGTGGGATACAAATTTGATCTCTTTTTTTTTCTAGTCAGCAGCTGATTTTCTCAGCCTTAATGTTTCTGATGCAACCAGACTCATATGGTTGGAATTGGGTGATTTATTGGAAAGGTTTTAAGAGGGAAGGTAGGCAGCATGCCTGAGCAAGCTTTGTTTCTTAGTATATCCAGGTGTAGTTTGAAAGAAGGATGTTTATTCTGGGATAGATTTTAGACTTCTGCTGCTCCCCAGAAAATCAAGGAAGATACAACAACCCAGTAAGCCTTACTTGAGCAATCTCTCTACCTAACACTAAGTCTGATTACTGGATACATTTGCAAGCTGTGTAGTAATCTGAAAATTATATTCCCAGAACCAATTTATCCTCATCCTTTCAGGCTTTTTTCCCCCCATAACCTTTCTAGCATCTGGTTTCCTTAAACCTGCCTATCCATATGGAATTTAATTTTCTCCTTTTCCCCATCCAAATTCTTTATTTTTTTCTCACAGTGATGGGATAGCACCATCCTTACCTGTCAGTCAAACCCACAATAGCGCTACAACTTTCAGTACTAATCTCATTTACTTTTACTGCCTCTTCAGTAATGTCACCTGCATTCCTCAAATACATCCTTTGGCTCCCAATTTCATAGCAGTTCCAATTCAGATCACTTTTTCGTACTTTTAAGGTCCTCCACAGCTATGATACCCCTGCTTATCTGACTTAGGCTCTTTCTATTTCCTCATCCACAACGTCCTCTCTGCCAGTGAAACAATGTTTGCTCTTCTATTCCTGAACATACCACGAAAAACATTTCAGATTCCCTTTATCTGCTTTGGTTTTATAACAAAAATATCGGTAGTATCATGCTTTTTTTTTGCTTCTTGGGAGTGGAAGTTCCCAGCATTGACCTAATTTTATCTCATTGGTAAAAGGATCGGGGGAGTTTTGTTTACTGTTACCTTTTGCAGGAGCAATGATGACAATTTTGAGAAATTTGACTCATCCAAGCTTTGAAAATTTGAATGTTTACAAATTTCTTCTAAGTTATTGCTTGGCACTATTGAGACTGGTTTATTGACATAAAATGTGAAAGTCAATGAGACAGAAATCCCTTAATTTACTCTTAATCTTTTGGACAAAAAAGAAAAAATTAAATAATCAGATAAGGCAAAAGTATCCATTTCAAAGTTTTAAGGAAATGCTTGGTTTTTAATGTGTTTTGTTGGATTGAAAGGATTATTTTAAGTCATATTAAGTTTTCTTATTCTTACAATTCAAGCCCTATATTAATAATTTTCATTATGTACCTCCATATTCAGACATATGATCTTTGTGTCCATCACAGAATGATACTCCCAGATGCTTTCAAATGTAAGTGGCTATTGCATTTGGGGAGGGTTTGTTTTGTTTTAGGTTTGAGGGTGTTGCAGTCAGCAAGTCAGCCAAAACCATCAGAATGTATTTGTTAAACTAGTTTGCAACACAAACTAAAGATCAAGAAATTCTAAAATAAAATTTTATTCTTTGCATCATTCAAGAGACTGAAAAATACAGAATTTTCATTTATGTATTTTATTTACTAATTTTCCAGGTGGAAAGGCTATGTACAACTTCTATTTTTATGTATATTTGTGTGTGTGTATATATATATATATATATATATATATATATGTAAAGGGCCTTATTCTTTGTTTTGAGCATGTACCCTTAAAACCATGTGTGAGATCTGTTTGATGTTCCAGGGGAATGAGAATGCTCAGCATTAAAAGTCTATTTTCCCATTTTCTTTTTAGCCTAGTCAGTATTTCATCCACACACACTGTTAATATTCTTGTTGCCTAAATCATATATTAATGTTTTTGGTCTCCGTAGCTGAAAGGCATAATTCCAGTAATGAGGGGAAATAAGCAGAATGCTTGATGAAGTAGCTAAGTTACCAAACAACAAACAGAATGTTTCATCAACTGTGTTTTAACAACTGGTATATGAAGCTGCCACAGCTTTGTCATTTCCTCACCAAGGAATGCGCCTCTTTTTATTAAAACATGATATGGTATCAAAAGGGTCAAATCAACCAAAATATTGTGAAAGCATAAAATGCAGCGGGAACAGAAAGCAAGCTAGGAGGAAATAGTAGAAAAAGTGATATTTTCAGAATTATTTCATACAGTGATCATGTTTTTTGGGTTTTTTTTTTCTTCTGTGAGACCTCCAGCACACCTACTAAATCACATGAGAACAGCCAGAATCAGCAGTTACCCAAAGGTAAGTGGTACCATCTCATACCTAAATCAGTTATTTTGTTCCTTACCCTTCCAGTATTTCATATTGAAGAGGAAGTTTGACATTTCTAAGACAGTACCAGACTTTTAAATATCTCTTTTTTTCATTCAGTTTTTTTTATTCTGGGAGATTTGCAGTGTAGAAACTTTACAGTTGAGAAGAAGAGGAGAAATAAGAGATGGAGGAGTTAACTTTTAAATTGTTGACACCTGAGTTCTCAAGGTTATGTGCTTTCTTAATTATTTGCAATATATCTTTTCTAGCTGTAGAAATATAATTGTATAATACCTAAAATAATTACTTTTTTTTTTTCAGTTATTTTTAGCATTATTCCATGACAGTTTTTTTAAAGGGGAAAAAAACAAAACAGTAAAAGGATTTTTTTTGACCCGATATATTGAATAGTATCTGAAGTACCTTCTAATAAAACTTTTACTTTCCATTTTCCCTTATGGCTAGAGCATTATTATACCCTTTCTAAGTAGTATTAACACTTATATGTAACCTGCCTCTACAGAAGCATTCATATATAAGGAAATGTGTTAAAATTTTTTGTTCCTAATACTGTGTGACGCAAATGTAAAGGAGTGGATCACCTGCTTATTTCTATTTACTGTGAATTTAATTGACTCTCATCGTTTTGGTGCACATGAACTGAGTCTGTTTTGGTGGAAACAAAGTTAGGAGCTGTGCTCCCAGGTGCTCCACAGCCCCAGCAGGATCATAGGAATTCTGAACCATGAACTGGTTCCTCAGGGACCTTCAAACCCGAGGTGTGGTGGAGTATTTACTCCAGCAAATCAGGGAAGCCCTGTTTCCTCTAGAAGGAAAGATTTCCTAGGTTAAAAAAAAATACCCCAGACCACCTGTGGGTCAGTAGAGGACACACGGATCTGCCTTCATCCTGTGGCTTTCTAGCTGTTGGGTAAAATGATGCTTGTCTGCTCAAAAAAACCCCAATGACGTAATTGGGGCTTTTTTGACCCCAAAAACGTGCTCTAAAGCACACGACAAAAACGTGCCAGCCTTAGAGAGACTGAAGAGTAGATGACAATATCCATGAATTTTTTGAAGCGTACCACTGACATGTGGGGAGAGACAGGATCTGTTTGGAAAGTGTCCTGATTCTATTAATTGCTTGCTCATTATTCCCTGAGCAAGCTTACACACTCTTTCCTGGTTTCAGATAAGGCACAGCTGGAAATCTGTCTGATGCTATCAGCTCTTTTGAAGTGATTGGGCCATACCTGGATGATTAGAAAGAAAAATCTACAGAAAGAGATTTTTATTAAACACATTATGCTCATTGTGCAAACTGACATGAAATGTTGTTTCAGCCATTTCTTACGTATTTAGTCAAATATATCAGTACCATATCTGGTGCTGTCTTTCTTCTGGGTACATTAAGTGTAAAAAAAACCCCACAGTGCTGGAAACTACAGTCAAAAATTGCACTCAGTCTGGCAGTAGTGAATTCTCTCAGAGTTACTTGAGGAACATGAGAGAGACCAAATCAGGTCAGACTGTTCCCACAAAGTCTTCTGTCTGACAAAGGCCAGCAGTGGATGTTCAGAACGTGGCAAAAATGCAACGACATTTCGTGGACCACTGTCCCGACATCCCATGGCCCATGGTCAGAGGCTTTCCTAGACAGTAGAAAGGCTTTGCATTTTATCCCCTTGAAAGGACTAGATTTTTCCTTTCAGTGTGCACCAATTTTTAAGTACTGTAGCTCTTTAGGAAGAAGGAGCAAGGTCATTACTTGATCTGCATGTTGCACTCGTGACTGTGGGCATTTGTGCCATGTATCCCTCCCCCTGTTGTGTTTTCAGGCTGAAGGGTCCTAGTCTGTTCTGACATTTTTTGTACAGAAAACATTTATTGCCATGTTAATCACTGTCATTCTCCTCTGAAACTTCATGTTTTCAGTGTACCCTTTTTGATGTGGGAACATGTATAGTTAAGAGTATTTAACAGAAAGGTGCAGCATAGTTTTCTACATTGTCATAATGATATTCTCTGATTTATTTTCTGTTTCTTTCCAGATTATTCCCAAACATGGTTTGGGCTTTTTTTTTTTTCTTTTGTTTTTAAATTTCTGTTGATCATTATATTGATGATCCTAATTGGCTAGAACCTTTAGGTGTATTTGTACAGTTGAAATTGTTTTTTTTTCCCTTATATGATTAACTTTTTATTTATCTATGATGAATTTCATTGGCCCATCACTGAGTCTTCTGGAGTTTCTCTGTTCTTTGAGAACATCCATAGTTTTTGCTACTGTGAATAAGTTAGTATTGTCAACATACTATGCCCTTCATTGTTCATCCAGCTTTTTGTAACATTTATAAATGTGTTGAGACACCATCGGAGTTGCTCATGACTCCCCATTTGACGTTTCTGGCTCTGTGAAAACTAGTCACTTTGCCTCACGATTCTGTTTTCCAACCATGTGAGGACCTTTGCCATCATCCTGTGCCTAGGTTTCCTAAGTGTTCGTTTTGTGATCCTATGAGACACCTTTTGGGATTCCAAGTGGCTGATATACATATCTGATTTATCACTATAGTTGTTCTTTCCTTCAGAAGACCCACACAACTTGGAAGGAAATATTTCTATTTAGGAGAGGTGTATTGAACCATCACCATGTGTTTTATTCCAATGCTCACCAGTTCAATTCTATGTTATGAGCAACAACAGATCAACTCTTCAACCCTTGATTTCCTTTGAACTATATGGCAAGTATCATCTGTTACTGAAAAAACATTATTTTGTCAACTTAATAAATTCTTCTACCAGTATTTCAGCTTGAGATGCATCACTGATATTTTCCTTGCAAAGGAAAATTTTTCAGAATAGACACCTAAGTGGATGCACAGATTAAAAAAAAGAATTGCTTTGGCATTATCTATTCATGTGCTCCTGTTACACTGAAATGTTCTAATTTTTCTGTGGTTTTCTTACAAGTGCCGTTCGTTTTATGTGTTTGAAAATTTTAAAATGTTTTAACATGTTTTGTCTGACTTTAGTTCTTTTGAAAGTTATTTTGCAAGCTAGTATTTGGCCTACTAAAACCTGATAAAGATTGTGATCCCTTCTGTCTTCCTCATTTGCATGTACACATATTCACTATTTGAAAACTGACTTCTTGATTTCATTACCTTCTCCTACTTTGATATTTATGCAGATTTTTTCAACTTTATAAAATTTGCTTAGAAGTAGTATGGATATGACTTGTGCCTCTAATATTGTGATTTTAAACAGTTTTGAGCCTAGTGCAATAATTTACTCTTTTGACTGCCCTCTACATGTTTTGATGACTTCTTATTCTGTGTTATTCTGCATTTCACAGTTTGTAGTACCAAACAGCAGTAGACTTTGCAAACCTTGTTGTTCCTATATGGGTGTCCAACCTAGAAACCTTTTGGTCTGCTTGATTTGTGCAAAGCAGCTCTTTAACCATAAACTGTGAGCCACACCTTACACCTAGTCAGGACCCGGTTAGAAGTTTCTTCTTTTATTTCCTGATTAGGGTCTCCATGAAGCAATCATTTAACATGCCTAAAAACTTGAATTTGATCTTATGCTCTGCTGTAATATTTGTCAAATTCAAGGTACCACTGAACTTCCATATCTCTTGCAGTTGCTGCTCTTGCAGCTTCCCTGAGCATGTCAAAATGACCTTCTAAATACTTAACATTCTTTTTCACCATGCTGGTTGGGCAACAGTATATTTTAAATTCAAGGTTATCTTCTAGGATGTGTAGACTTGAGGTAATTGAAAGGCCCAGTTCAATGAAAAAGATGTGTGTATTTTCCAGTATCTTCAGTGTGTTGGGAATTTAGAGACCCTTTTTGAATTTGTGTGACATAATTATATGGTGTTTGTCTACAGCTGACCATCTAAACGATAAATTCTGAAGACATGTTGATTACTGGGCTTAATACTTTCTTTGAGCTTTGAAAAGACTTCTTGCATACAAATAATTAACTTTATTGGAAATGATGTTATCTCTGCAAATGCTAAGTGTTGGATGTGTGAATCTAGTTTTCATGTTCAGACTTGACTTTTGATGAGTTTCTAAATTAAACCTCACAATGATTCAGTTTTAAATGATTCCTTAATAAAGGTTGTTAGCTTGAAAATGAGTTAGCTAAAAAACAAAATCGAAAAAAATATTCACTTCTTTTGAAACTGGGATTGGTGTAAGCAATCATTAGAATTTTGGCATACTGGCTTCCTCTGCTTCTGCACAAACTCAGCTCTAAAGCTGTACTGTGTCAGGCTAGGAAAAAGTTTTCCATAAGGATCAAGCTACATAATGATGCAGTTATTTTTAAACTGTTAATTTGGGTTATTACTTTATTTTTACTGTAATTTACTTTTTTTTGCTTTTGAGCATAAGCTTTCTTAGCCATTATCTAAATAATTTGCAGGCTTGACAAGTTCCACAGGCATGGAGGATATTGATTATAGGTAGTACATCCAATGTGGCCTCTCTGAATGAGATTTCTGTCAAACTCATGAATATACTGTTAACTGGCTAATAATGTGCAGTATTACCCTCCTCACACGCTCCTTGTAGGTTGTGGGCACGTCACACCCTCTGTAGCATTTAAATGTGGCTGAAAACTCAATAAGCTCTTACTGGAAACACGGTACAATATCTTCAGTTTCAACTCGAGATTTGTTTCATTTCCAGCTGTCCTTGCTGGCTCAAGCTCAGTTCTTTGGGTGGGAGTGGGATAATTATCCTCAGTGCCAGCAACAAGACAGTTCATTCAAAACGATGCCTGGAGCTGCAAATGATGTTTGCAGGAAAACAGCAAACTAGGCTTTTTAGCATGATGCAAATCCTTCCCATAACAATTACCGAGAGCTGACCTTCACCTTTTCCCTTTAACAAGTTTGGGTTTATGGTACATGGCTGGGTTTTCCAAAATGAGGTTTGAATATCCCTCTTTTGAAAAAATAACAGTGTTACAGAAAATGTCACAGAATGGCTGATTCAGTTTTATTTACTGGAAGTAATAAATGCCTCATTTTGCAATACAAATAAGCATTGTTAAAAGCAATTCCATTTGATCTGCTGTTTGTGAAAGAAGACAAAATGGTAGTTTGGAAAAGTGAAGACATCTGTTTGTCTACAATAAAGCTCCAATAAAGATAGCTGTAGAGCAAAAATTCGTGCTTCATCATACCAGTACTGCTCTGTCCATTTTGTGAATGGGCAGTGAAAGAAAGCACGAAGTAAAGGATAGATTTTTTTTTATTAGCATAATTTATCAGGCAATTATCCAGCATTGCAACTATCAAGTGCTTGCGCCTTTCTTATTTTAATCCCTTGTGAAGATCAATAAATGTTTCTCTTCTTTGTAAACTGTTGCTCTGGAGGCAAATTTAGGTCATTTGTCTTCTAACTACCAGGAAAAAGGACTTACGGGTTGTTACAGGATATTGTACTCTAACCCTAGTGCAGCACGTTGCCCTGCTGTGGCAATGTTCCTCAGTCATTACTCTCCCACAGGCATCAGTATTTCCTCATTTATTGTGGGCAACCTGCTCATTTTAATGTGGTGTGGCACTGGGTAAGTAGGGTTTTTGTGAGCCTTGGGATGAAAAAATGCCAAGCTGTTGTTATCTGTTGAAACACTTTCCACATTGGGCATCACGTGTAGACTTTGCCACCTTCTGCTGGCACCATCTAAGCTCTTGTAGGGGAAGCAGAAAATGACAATCTTCTCCAGTGATCTCACAAGTGTCTTTGAGCCTTCCAAAAGGTGATCTGTCCACTGCCCACCACAGAATGAAATAACTAGGGCAGGATGGAAGCTGGTCATGGATATCTGCCCATGGGACGAGTGTGACTGAAGAAAAACAGTTGGATGTGGGCAGACAGCTTTGAGGAGAGGAAGTTTTACTGACTGATCACTCCCATTGGCTGCTCAAGGGGTGCCAAAACATCTTCCATCTCTGACCTCCGCAGAGACATTTGGCCTGGCCAGCTGAGGAGGGTATAGGCACCAACTCCTTTTGCCTCCAGGGGTCAGCTGTCAGCAGAGCCCCAAACACTGTCAGCACCCAGCACCTGGTGGTGACAGCTGCCAGCTGCTGCTGGGATAAGGTAACTGGTTTAGGGGGAGGAGGGCTGCTCTGTGCCTCACTTGCCCTTGGCCCTGACTTCATTTAATGAAGAAGAAATCTGCAAAACGGTGACACTGATTATAATTTCTGTCATTATGACATGATTTATACCTGCGTGCGCTAGAAATCAAGTTGGGACAACTAACTTTTGCATTATAACAATCCCCACTTGGTTGTTAGCTTCAATCAGTAATATGTTTCACTAGATTTAAACCAGTTAATTAGGTATGTGTAGTTCTGTAGCCCATTGCCATTTCTGAGCTATCCAATTTCTCCTCAGGTTAATTTTTGTATACAACTGACATCACTGTGTGATAATAATCATTAGATGCCAAAATTAGCTTAGTACAGTCATCAAGATGCTGCAAGTGGCTATATTTCCTATGTGAAAATAGCAGAAACTGATACATAATTAGCCCTTTGCATAGCACAGCAGCAAGGAAGGAAATGATAAAAGTAGAAATGTAAAAGAGGGTTTGGTGATGAATGTATTTGGAAAAAAAAAAAAAGCTGAAGGACAAAAAGCAAAACCAAGAAAAAAATCCGTGAGAAAAGAGGCATGTCTGCACAGCGGAATAAGCTCCTTTACCCAGTGTCTGACTGGAAGGATGTGAGGAAGCTTTGGTTCAGAATCTCTGTAGGCACAGTCCATACTGACTGGAACACTGATCCTACTAGCTCGTGTTCAGGATCGCCCTAATATGGATACGGATCCTCTGAAGCAGAACAGGTTTGAGCAGAGGAGCTTTTGTCAGTATTTACTTGTTCTCTCTGATCTGTCTAAAAGCAATAGGTTCAGAAACATGCTACAGTTAGAGTTGTTTAACTGATATATGAAAACCGTAACATAATAAAATAGAAAGAGTGAAAGTTATCCTACTAAAATAGGACGTTTAGGCACAGTGATTTGGCTGCGTACCTGCAGATGCTCCCTGAAGATGTAATTCAATTTTCATTTGTTGCATGTACAATGTATTTCTCATTTTGTTCATGTAGTGACTGATTTTGTGCTAAAAACTGGCAATCATGCTAAACTGAACACAATTATTTTCCCTATTTGTGCAGCATTAAAATCTGTCACAAAATAGAAAGAGATCCAGTTCCAGTGTTGTGGTAGGTGTTAACAAAGGAACTGCACACTCAAAACATGAGGGTATGCTATCCATTTCTTTATAGAAGAAGAATTAATTGATTTATCTGAAGAAGGGATATGTTTACATTCTCCTCAAAAATAAAAAAAACCTAAAACCAAACCAAAAAAACTCCAAACAAAAACGCAAGAAGATGTGAAAGACTTTGCTTTGTATTTTCATTTGAGGGGAAAGTAATTCTGGCTCTAAAAAAGAAAATATAAAGACAGGGCAGCAACTTTCTTGATGCATTAAGAAAGTAATGTTACTACAAATTAAATAAAGAGATGGAAACAGTGGTTTCCCTGACGTTGGGGTCCAAAGAGAGAGTATTCCAAGTGATGTAGAATGTTAAGAGAAGAAGCAAAGACCTTCTTTGCAAGTTTAAGACAAAGTTAAACATATACAGGGAATATGTATAATAAGGACTTTATTTCCAAGCAGCTCCGCAGAGTACAAAAGATGAGGACACAAAAGCTGATTCATTTGTCATAGCTCCTCAAATGGGAGGCTGCTGCGTGCCCTGGGAAGGGGAAAGGAGGAGGGGGCACTGCGGGTTCAGGCAGCTGAAATCCAGCCTTTGGTTGCAGCAGAGCTGGTGCCTGGCTCCTGGACTTTAGGCCATGTCCAACTGACTGACTCACAGGATGTAACAGCTGGACTTCGGGCTGGGGTCAGGATGAGTAGAGACTTCTGTGTGGAAGAAACTGAACTTCACCTGCACAGTAAGTAAAGCAGCATGAGTATTTTCACTGCGGAATATAGGAATTGTGTCCTTGTTATGGTTATGAATGGGTTTCATCATGTATGGTAAATGGAATTTAGCCATTTTCTTTCGGGTCAAAATATTTGTCATTTCCTGTGAGACTTGTTCAGTGTTCTTGGGGTGACCTTGGAAAAATGGACTTCTATGATGAAACTTGAAAAATCAGTTTATTTTATTAATGTAAGAAGCCTTAGGGTGATGAGGTGTAGATGATTGCTTGTTTGTGTTAATGTAAAGAAAGTCGGCATTGGGTTTTGATCTACTTTGACTCTCAGTTCTGAACTGAGCATTAGCATACCTGAATAGAAAAGTGCAGCTCCAGACTAGTGACATTTATTGATATAACAGCTGTAAAACGTTACAAACTTCTGCATGTCAATGTATTAACATAAAATTAAAATGATATATGTATGGTAAAAGTACAGCTAAAATACACTTCTCACCAAATGCTAGAGCAGACCTGAGCATATCTAGAATGCAGGGTGCTCTGCAGCATAGTCAAAAGATATTCCTTCCACCTCTCTCTTCTGGATTTCTTCGAGCTTCAGCATCTCTTTGTACTCATTTATAATGTATTTTCTGTCATTTAGATTTAGTATCTGGATACTGAGCTACCCATTGTTTCACTTACCCTTAGTCTTGCTATGTACTGCAAATATTGAAATGTCTTGTTAATATTAATAAAGTAGTTGCTTACTTAGACTGTTAAAACTACAGATTAGGTGTCAGTGGGATGCTCAGGAAGAAATATACATTAAAGATGTCTGTTTAAAGGAAAACCAAGGGTAGGATAATAAATCCTCATCTGCATGTAGTCATCATTACCTCTTCACTAGAAAGTCTGGGCTTCTCATTTGTCACACTTTTTAACAAGGGGAAGAGAGGGTTGGAGTAGAATGAATCACTGCAAATTTCTATCAGCACTTCCCATTACAACGATCACAGCTAATGCTGCATTTAGCTCCTGCTGCGTGCTCCTTAATTCTGCCAGAGAAGTAAAGGATCCTGCCGAAACATGAAACTCCTGTGTTGCAGGGATATTTCCCAACTTTACCTTGCTGTGTGTTGTAAAGCGCAATTTTCCAAAATGCGTTGTACTATGGTTTCAAAAACCTAAAAGTATTTTAAAAGGTATCTTTTTTGGAGGAATCGGAGTTGGAACGGAGTAGTGTTTATCACTTGTGCTAATTTTTTTTCAAACCATCAGAATTTCAAACTTTTCCCACCACAAAAAAAGTTGTTTTGAACTAGAAAAGCATTCAACAGTAGAGGGAAGTTCCATTCCCAAGGGTTTTTTAAAATAGAATGCAATCATTTATCAGTGCAACTTTATCAGTTATTGAGATACGTCAGTAGTAATAGAACATTTTCTAGCCTTTAATGGTGATTTGATACAGGACATTCTTAAATGCTAATGCTATTCATGAATGTATGTAAACTTTACAGAGACAATATAAATTAAAATAAGTTCATCTGAGGTGAATACTTTAAAATATTTGTGGAATCTATTGAAAAGAAATAATAATTCAAAGGGCATGCTATTAAAATGAAGGTTAATATTAATTTTATAATTTATTTTATCAATAAAACTTTTCCCGAAAATATAATTTATTAAAACCAGTATTTTCAAGTTAAGTGCTGTTACAGAAGAGTCTGTGTATTAAGATACATACAGAAATCTGTCAGGTGGCCATACAACTCTTCTGTTGGCCCTCATGTCGACATTGCTGCTGCTGAGGACAAAAGAGAAAGAGATGCTGAAACACGCCCTGAGCTGGCCTTGTGGTTCATAAAATCTGAATATTTAAAAATAAAGGCTCCTGAACTCCATGATTTTTTTCCTCCACTCATTTTCTGGGAGGATCATACAGAGGATAAGGTGCCAGTTTTAATTAGCAGTGCTTTGGAGGCAAACATGTGGAATAGTTTAATACCAAATTCACAGCATGCTTTAAGAAACTCCTCTGAAAAATGCCGCAGCTGTTGCAAAATATTCCTGCTATTTAAAAAGACTTGTTCAGTTAAGAGCTCTGTTGGTACCTTGTAGGAAAAGGTAAAAAAGGAGAAAAAAACAAATTTCCAACCGTAAAATTTTTTGTGCACAAAGAATACTGTAGAAAGGGAGATAGCAGTGACCTTTTAGTTTGCTTATGACCTACAGAACATAATCATCATCATACAAATTATGTGAAAAGTGGTGTCCCACTCATACATGACTGGATGTTATAAGTTTTGTCTGTCATCACTGTTTATTGATTGCTCTTCAATGCTGAGTCGGTGTTAAGAGAGATGTGAATTTCAAACATCTCACGTGGCTGTACAGCCGAGGTAAATATCAGTGTTCTATGAAAAGGTGCGGGAAGAGATCATCTGTGAGGGACCTTTGGCTCTGCCTTTTGCTTCATCTGGCTTCATATTCACAGATCACTGGCAAGATGGCAATTCCTACAGTGTTTTCCTGGAAAGGGTGGAAATCAAAACTTTCTGGCTGTAGGTGATAGTTATCAGCCACTCTTTTGCTAAAGACCATTCTACTCTCTTCCACTTTCCAGTTATTAGTATTATTCAGTGTTTTTTTTTTTCGTTTGTTTTCAAAAAGTTATTTCAGGTGAAGCGTCTGTGATGGCCTGAGCTTAAGGAGGCCATTTTTAAATAATAATTTTAAATTAATGCACAATGCTTTGCTCAGTTGCACAGAGTTTTATAATTCATCAAAATTGCGAAAGAAACGCTTGTTTCAAGTGAAATGTTTGGTTAGATATATTTGTATCAGAAATCTCATTGGAAAAAATCCTCTAATTTCCTATGTTTTAGATAGATAAAAACTTTCTGTCACTATGAAACTGTGTTGATTTATCTCATCTGTCCATTGTCTTCTACGCTGCAGAACTCTGTGAAGCTGTTCTTCCTGTTTTCATGATATTTGCTTTTTTTGTTATTTTTGGGTTTTTTTTGAATATGAGGTTTTATGGATGTTAAGGGGAAAACAATGTTAAATCCTGCAAGTCGTAAGAATGATCTTGCCTCCATTCTCTCTTTCTCTCACACACAAACAAAGGCCATCAATTATTTCCAGTGCAGTGAAGTAGTTTAAAAATATGAAATGCTAAATAAATTTAAATTTACGCACTGAAGTTAAAGACCAAGCAGAACACTTCTTTGACTTCTTTGACCTTCAAAATCAGCATTGTGTACAAAGTTTTTGCTTGATATTCTTAGTGTACCAGAACAGAAAGTGCTACAGATACGTCATATGTCATCAGGAAATAGCCATATAATCTGAAAAACACTGTGCAATGCTGATCTCGGGTGTTTGACTGTCCTAATGTGGATAACTGTGTCTGAAAACAAACATGCAAAGAAGCCAGGTTAATAATTGAAAGATAATTAGCTGTGCAGATATTTGTAAATAATTAAATTGGAAGATATTGCATTTAGCACTCTATAAAAAGTAATATGTAACCCTCAATGTATCATAAAGGACATTATATACTTCTTATTATATTGTCTGTGATATGATTATTTTAATGACTGATTTACAGATATCTCTTTGCTCTTATTGAATACTTTTAAGTACTGACAAGACTTTTTTTTTTTCATTTTGGAGAAATTTATTGTATAGTAAATGAAAATTTCTTGGTGTAAACTCTGTGAGAAATACTTTCAGGGTATTTTTCACTTGTTTCTCAGGTCCAGCACGAATTTGCCTAAAGGTTGAGGCATTTATCTAAGATATATCTGGCCCTGGATTCATGGTGTTGTTTTTAGGAATATTTGGGGTTTTTTCTACATTAAAAAAAAAAAAAGGCAACAAGAAAACATGTTCTAATTTCATAGGGAGGTATTGCATAAAAACACAGCCAGCAGCTGAATCTTTCACAGCAGGGCAAGAGCCACATTTTTAGTGATTGATGTGATTCACAGCCGTGACTTCAAACTTAGTATCCCATGAAGTTCTCATAACCATGATGTTACTTGTTGCTTTTTGTCTTGTGAATGTTCTCCAGTTGAGAGAAAAAAAAAAAAAAAAAAAAA